>VZTF01002539.1:639022-677208 GCA_013397755.1 Cnemophilus loriae | reverse complement strand
CTCGGCCCCGCTCTCCCCTCACGGCCGCTGCCAGGCATCGCTCCTCTTCCAAATCCGGCACCGCTCCCCGGTCACGCCGTGGCAGTTCCAGAGCACTGCGGTGCCCCCAGGCATGGCACTGGGTGGCCCCTGCAAGCACTGTACCCGCTGTGAGGCTCCGCATTGTCACCCCACAGCACTGCATCTTCCACCACCTGAGGCACCTCAGCTCCTGCCCGGCCGCTGCGCCCCTGCAGTGACACGGCATCGCCCGCCCTCCAGGCACTGCACTGAGTGCGCTGCGTCTCCCTTCAAGGGCTGCGCTGCCCGGCCGCTGAGCACTGCTCCGATGGCCTCTCAGCCCTGCCCCGCTCTGCACAGCCAAGCTGCAGCCACGACACGGCAACGCAGCCCTGGGGTGCTTCCATCACTGCCCCCCACGGCACCTGTCCCTGCTGCACAGTCTAGCCACTGCCTTTACACTATCCTCCGGCTTCTGCAAACCCTCCCAGCACTGCACACCCAACAGGGTCCTGCCCAGCCCCTGCACGGCTCTGCGCCACCTCCCCGGTGTGGCACAGCCTCCACCACGGGACCACACCAGGCTGCACGGGCCCCATCAGCTGCCCTTCCACCGCACAGCACAGCTCACGCCACGCAGACCGTGTAGCTTCCACGCGCTTCCCGGTGTGTTACAGTCTCCACCTTCCGCACAGCTGCCCTGTGATCACAGCAGCACTGGGGCCAGCCTGCACCACACTCTTCCCGCAGCATTGCCCTCGTTGTTGCTGGCCCCATAGCCTTCTAATGCTCCTTAGGCAGAGAGCAAGTGACAAACTCTAATATAATGCCTCTCAGGGATAGAATAATAAAGGGAAATTATTAGTCATGAGGGGGACAGTCATCTGAAAGGAAAGAAGCTGTAAGGAATAAACCTGCACCTTCAGTGACCAGCCCAGTGACCCTCCATGAGTTACTGATAACAGAAGGAAAACAAAAGGTGATTTTAAGGGAATCTAAGTAGGATCATGTCCAGCATGGTGGCAGCTCCCACTGAGGTGAGCCCAGGTGCCGATGTTGAATGGCAGATACTGCCTTGAACAGCGCAGAGCTGGCTGAGCACTGCCCAAGCCTGCTCCCTGGCAGTTGACAAAAGGCAGAGTTCCTGCTGGTCACAGGGAGAGCTGGTGGGGGATCATACAGCCCTATTTTCACAGCCAGAAACCCCACTTTGTGTTCTGCACAAATGAAGTCAGTGCAAGTTGGTTGCAAGTGTGGCACCCACACAGCCAGGCTTCCAGAGCTACCACGCTCCTCTGCAAAGACACAAGGGAGACACGTCACTGATACGCCATTAGGTTTTTTGGATGCCAACAACAACTTCTAGAGACTGCACAGGAAACCAACAGACTCATGCAAGCACACAGGTATCACTGGTACCAATATCCCCGTGAGGAGGTATGTGGAGAGGGGAAATGACCATATCCATGCAGCCCTGTCCATCTGTAGATCTGCCCCCCAGCTGCTGCTCCACCAACCCCCAGTTCGCAGGGCTGACCCGCTCAGGATGCTCATTGCTCTCCCTCATCTGAGGCAGCTCCCTTCCCTCCAGCTTCACGGCAAGCTGGCAGCCAGGGCTGGTGCGGGCAGCCTCCTCCGATGGCCCCGGCTCTGCTGCCAGGCTCATTTCTTCCAGCAACCCCACCGACTCCTGCACCACATCATGTCTGGCTGGAGCCCAGTTTTACTTAACAAACGCTTGCTTTATGCCTGCTCCTCTCTTCCCCTCTTCATCCCTCCATCTGCGTAAGCTGGGTCTCTTCTCCCTGCCTCAACCGCCCTTGTCCCTGTGACACGGAGCTGCTACACTGCCTGCTGCCACTGTGCCACATCTGCTCCAGCTGTCCCCAAGCTTCACCTAAACCGCCCCCGACCGCACCGCATTTGAACCCCGCGGTGTGCGGGCACAGCAGGTGATCTGATCTCAGTGATGAGATAAGCAAGGACCTACAGCACGAAGCCAGATAGCAACAAGTCTGGGGCTTGCTCCTGAGCCCGTGTTTGTCACTCAGGAAACTCTACCACCGTTATCAGGTGTCAGCGTGCTGGAAAGAGCCCAGGATGAAGTCACCCTTCTTGCCAGCCTGGAAAAAAATCAGAAGGCGAGTGCTGTGTATCTTAGAAAATCAGGTACCAGCGCCTGGCAGCTGTCTGGTGGCCATGAGATGAATTAAGGCAATGATTAGTGGAGTGATTTGGTTCAAGTAGCAGGACTTTAGTCTGAACATGTTCCTACTTAGCTTACACATTTCATTCGCAGGCAGATGTCAAGCTGGATGTTGCTAGGAGATAGACAGCAGGGGAATAATTAAGTCTGATTAAATCCTATCATATTGCTGTGCTGCTTTCCAGAATGCTCTGGAGCTTTTCAAAGCCAAACTGACCAAATGATCAGGCGAATGGTCCAGCCCATCCTGCTCAACAAAACGCACTTGCAGCAAACCTGCTGAGCCTGTGGCTACCCATGTGTCTGCAGAGAATTTCCTACAGCAGCACTGCCCATGATCTGGGGAAAAAAGGCTCTGGCAGAGGGCACAGATGGTGGTTGCATTAGCAGGTAGCACAAGACAGTTAGGGCTGGTCACTGCTTGGAGCAGGCAGTGAGGGGTCCTACCGCTGTGTCCCTGCATCAGTGCTGCAGAGACACTCATGTTGGACTAAGCATGACTTGGACACACTAGTGTGACCATAAGCAAAGCTTCTTTCTGCCCTTCTTCTGAAAGGAGCCTGCCTGGGAAAATTGCTCTGCAAATTCCCCTCGTGCATGATACTGAGCACCACAAGGCATTCCCACTGAACTGACACCTGCCTGCGTTTTCTTTCATGGTGGCTGAGCCATGCATTATATGGGAGAGACTCATAAATAACAGCTCCAGGTTCTTTTCCCATCAGTAAATAAAGGTAGGCTGTAACTATCTGCATCAGATGCCAAATACACACATCAGCCTCCAGGCTTCCTTCATAGAGACTTCTAATCTCATTTTGTTTCTTTACCCTATAAAAATTACCATTCTAATACTCACACTGTAATCCTTCTCCCCAAATTAAATGTCATCAAATCAGACCTGATACTAATTAATGCAATATTTTATGATTAATTAAATACCACTATATACCACAGCAAAGATCTCTTTCAGTAATGGCTAGATAGAGATTACCTCTGCTGATGCACAGGCTCAAGAAATGCAATCTGGGCTGTAAGACACTTGTAGTTTGTCTTATCTCTGTGACCAAACTTATTTCATCTCACACACTCATTATGTATTATTCTTAAATGCAGACTCTGAACGTGATCAGACTGTGGAGAACACTTTACATTTCTGGTGCTCTGGCTACTCTAAGGACAGAAATGTTAAACAGCATCAGCACCAGGTCCACACAAAACAAGTTAAAACAATCTGAACTTGGCTCAAGAATCAGACTTACCGCTTTGGGAGCAGGTAAACACCTGGAGCCTGTCCGATCGCCTCTCCAAGTGCTCTGCCTGACTGGACCAGGTTTCTGAGGATCTTCCTCAGATGAAGTGACCCAATAGTCTTGCCCAGCAGGCGGCCGTGCGAGTGCAAGCCCCTGACCAGCACCCCGCTCAGCAGTTCATCTCCTTGCAGTAATTCCAAAATACTATGTTTGGTTCACTCATAGTTTCCAAGAGAGGAGGTAGGCTTGAATTGAAGACAAGCATTGAAGACTCCCACTTTTCTGGGTCTGTTTCAGGAGTCCCTCACTCTCACGTTCAGAAGAGCATCCCACCTCCCTGTGTCTGGCTTCAGCTTGCAGACATACCATTTTGTTCTGCCTTCTGCTTGATTAAAGAGCCTTTCAGAGCCTGGCATTTTCTCTTTGTGACACTACACATATGCTGCAAGCAAACCCCCTCTCATCCGTCTTTCTGAAAAGCTAAATATACTGAGTCGCTTAATTCTCTTTCTGCCAGGCTTTTCCTCCCACCCTCAAGCCATTTTTTGCGTTTCTGCTCTACAGAGCCCCTCTGATTTTCCTGAATCCTTTTCAAGATATAGAATCCCACAATGAGCCTCCCTAATGCTTTGACACAGGGATTTAATCTGCTCTTTCCTATTTTCTCTCTTAAAGGGCTGCATTAGTCCTTTCTACCACGGCATCAGGATAAGCATTCAGGCAGGATTGTCCCAGATCTTTTCCAGATCCCCTGCTGGCAGGTTAGAACCACCTGTATCTTGGCTGCACATCCAGGAACTGAGGAATGGAGTTTGGTGGTTGGGAGCATCTCCAGTCCCACACACCTCCCTCACTCGCTCCCTGTCCTAGAATCGTGGATGTCATCGTTGCCACATTTGGGAGGAGCTTAGGGAGCTGAGCTTGGCAGGCCTTAGGAAGATTTGCGGAGCTCTGGTGAGCTGTCCAGGAGCAAATGTCCTGCTCCCAGTACGTTACTGTGCCGTGAAAAAAAAGAGAGCACAGAACCAAGCAGTGCCTGCTGGTGTCCAGGCTGGTTTGACTGTCTGGGAAATATTTTGCAATGCCTGTTAATATTTTACCCATCCTGTTCGGAGTGACAGCGGTCACTGTGGAATCTGTGCACTGACTAGTTACCAGGCTGCACACCATGAGCACAGCCTCTTAAAAATAATAGGCTAGGTGAAGGTTCCATCTTTAATTCTACTCCTTAAGAAACCAGCTAAAATAACCTCCCTCCAGGAGCCTCCCCAGTGAAGCCTACCTGAGATCTGGGAGTGAAATAGGGAATCTTGCTCAGCCTATGTGCCATCACTGGATATCACAGTGCATTTCTTCTTGCCACTGCTGCAGGAACCTTGAATGAGCCCAGCTCCAGCTGTGGCTGTGCTGCCTCTCTGAAGCCAGGAGTGTTGTCCTTGAGTTTCTGAGATGATTGCTGAATAAATCTGAATTTCAGAGATGGTTAGAACTGTGATGGCCATGAACCTCAATGGGTTCATCTTGAGCTCTCCAGCCAGGCATTACCCTGTCCCCTTTCATGCCATAAAAACAGCTGGAAGAGTCAGGCGAGGCAGGCAGGTACCATCCAGCAAGTGCCTCCTCTCAAATGGGAATGGCAGGAGTGACTCCATCTCACATGCTGTCACAGAGAGGAGGGAATTTGGCAGAGCAGTGGCACAAAGATAGGCTGCAGCTCCCCAAACCAGCCACAATCATGCTATGGGCCCAAGTAATTTGCAAACAGTTTGATGATATAATCACAGACTCTCCCAAACACATGTGTTAATTTTTAATGAATGGTCAGCTGGTAGGAGGCCAGCATAATCTAAAGGGTCAAAACAATGGGCAGAGAAATGGCAGAGAGCCCCAGACTGCTACTGAGTAGGTGAAAGCACAGTTAAGGGCACCCTGAGGCTCTTACACAGGGAAACTCCTCCCTGGGCAAAAGGAAAGTTCTGGCTGCTGGGAGCAGGAGCATCTATAGAGAACACTTTGCCTTCTCCACTGCTTTCAATAATGCTGTAGGATTTTAATTAAAAGTATGTATTATAAAGAATTAATAAGACTCAAGTAGATTAACAACTACATGTATTAACAGCTACATTCTAAGATCTGTCAGTGAGCCAAGCCTTAATGGTGAGACATCAACAACAGGAAGCCTATCTAGACTCCCAGTGACCCCTGGTCCAGTGCCATTTAATAGGTCTTAATATCAGTTGTCTGGATGACAAGATGAAGGCTTACATTTGGGGCTAATAAAACACTGAACAAGCTGCTTGCTGCTACAGCATGAGCTGAATGGCCTGAGAAAATGATCACAGCCCACAGCACAGTGATGGGCTGCAAAGGAAGGTTCTTGGGAATGGAGAGGACAGGCTGTACTGCAGGGTGGAGAATCTCCCTGAAAGTGGGGGTGGGAGGTGTAATTAAGGAAAAAAGCTGAAAAAGAGCTGTCCCCACACATGACTGTTGCTATGAGCCTGCAGCACAGTACCTTGTCTCTGAGAGCCATGAGTAAGAGAGGCATGGAGGGGATTTCCAAGAAGAGCTACAGCTCTGGCAAAGCCAACTTGATGTCTGGTCCAGCTCTCCAAACTTCAGAACAGGCACAGAAATCCCAAGGAGCAGCAACACCACCACAAAAAAAGAGCTAAGGGTTGGAAATCTGGCAAATAGGGCTGCGTAGGATGTGAGGAGTACGATCCACTTCACTGCCCCAGGAGAGGGTCTCCTCGCTCCCAGAGGGTACAGGTATGGGCACAAGGAAGTACGGGAGCCAAAGGTGAGAAGTTGAAGATGGGAAAAACTCAAGCCTAAAATTAAGTACAGCATGGTCACTGAAGGCTGCAGGGGCAGTCATCCTCACCATGAAGCAGCTTGCAAAATAACTTTAGATCTCAACAAGTTTAAGGTGTCAACTTCAATTTTTTGACATCTGTGGCTCAGGCATGAAGAAGAGATGTTGCATGGACATGCTTGCTGTTTTGCCCTGACCTGTATGCACCCCTCCTGATCTCCTGCCCAAACAGCTCCAGTAGCAAAAAGGAGGCCAGGAGAGATTCCTGCATGCCAGAGAAGGCAGTGGAGAAATTGTGGAGGGCTCTGCCTGAGGACAGTCTTGTTCACCTGCTCTTCCAGCTTATGCACATGTCTTTCTAAAAACAGGTACAACAACCTGAGCTAGCTCTGTGGCATTACACTACCTGCAGCAGTGCTCATTGCCAACCCTTGACCCAGGGAATGCATCATTTCCAGCCTGGAGCTTCAGTACGTAATTACTTGCACTGGAGCAATCTCTTGTACACCTTCAGCTGGTGTATATGGTAATGGGGCCACTAGCCATGGGCTTCTCTTTTCATCCTGTTCAACCTGAACCTCCTCTCCATTGCTCTCTGGTGCCTGGTGAACTGGAGCCTCTGAACCCAAGTAATGCACCAGCAACCTTCATACAACACAGCAACTAGCTCTGTTACTCATACTTGTCTCTCCCATACATGCCCAAGTGAGCTGATGCCAAAACCCACAGCATAAGCACAGCAGCACAAGTGCCCAAGTCAGTGTCCACTTCAGGTTTACAAACCTTCCCCATTTGTGTCGCTCTGATCTCTTCCCCACATGCCCAGAGGAAATGGTCAGCAACGCTGCCTCTGGTAAGCAACTCCCAGGGCACGTCTTGTCTGCAGAGCCACAGGCTGCACCCCTGTGGGTGACTGACCCTCTCAAAACCCCATGATGCACCAAGGGACATCAACACCTTCCAGGGTGCAGGGCCATGAGCCCAGAGAGATGCTCTTGACAGCATCCCACCTCCTACTCATCTGAGACCAGGGCAAGTATGATGCTCAGGAAAGGGATCAAGGAGATGGGAAGTAGCAACGGCAGGGGCAAGGAGAGGCAGGAGGAAGGGAAAGCACCAAGCACCTCAAATGCTGCCAGTCACTGGGAAGGTGGTGGGAGGAGGTGCTGGTGCTGCTGGTGGAGGTGTTTCACCGTTGGTCATGAGAATGGCTGCCTGGCCTAGGGCAGTGGGCTGGGAGAATAGCTGCCAGCTGAGGTAGCCCTGCCATATCTCAGTGCCTTTCTTCCCCACTCCTGGGTGCTGAGGCTTATCTGCTCCCTCTCGGGAAAAGGAAGACAGGAGAGGAGCCACCCAGCATGGCATGGGCCAGAGGAGCTGTGTGAGAGGGTGCAGGGGCTGAGGGCTTAGTTTGCACTGCCCTGACCCCTGTGCTGCAGGACGTGGCCAAGGGTTTGTGCTCTGCTGTGGGACATGAACACGCTTGATTTTGGAGATTCAGCATTTATGACAACCTGTGCATTCTTGCAGCTGCTTTTCATAAGAGGGAGTTACAGCAGCTAGGGTGAAGTGCCTCTGAGTGCTTTGTTTGCTGGCAGGATGCGGGCTAACAGCAGCCATGAAGAGGCAGCTGCCAGCCACAGGCAGAAGACACAGGCAGAAAGGTGCTGCTGAAACACCTCAACTGGTGTACCCCCAAGTACATCACTCGAAGTCACACAAGTCTGTGTTGGTAGGTATGAGTGAGAACAGGACTAAGGGGACACCAGATCCTTGTGTAGTAAGTGGGATCCTAAACAGTGAATGTACAGAGCTGCCAGCCATGGAGGACTCTGCCCCTGTCCTACCAGTCATGGGGGACCAGCCAGGGCAGCAGGTCCTTGTTTTCAGCTGCAGCCTACCCCGCCCAGCCACAAGAAGGTGGGGACAAATCTCAGCCTCTCCAACAAAGCTCCTCCACCCTGCTCCATGCGAACCAACTCCCTGTGCCACAGCCAAGGGAATATGAAATTTCTGCAGCTATCACCTGAGCCACAGCTATGCTGGGGGATGCTGGCAGATCCACAGGGTCAGGCAGAAGCAGTTGCTCAGGGCTGGAACTTTCCAGGTCTCAGTAGCCGTTGAGAGAGGTTTGCACCTGCAGCTGAACTGGTCCTTCCAATGCAGGGACGGGGTAAGCCAAACACAATGAGGTGTTGGTACCGGTGACACCCTTCCCGACAGACTGGTTCCTGGTGGATGGGGCAGATTAGCACCACTGCTTTGTGCAGTCACCCAGACAAGTCCTGTGTTCAGAGTCCAGCACCTACAACCGACCTGGGTTGGCATGTGAGCCCTGGTGTGAAGCTGGGTAGAGGAGCCTGCTCCAGCCCAGCCCAGCCCAGCTCTCCTCTAACCCAGCCATAGACCCTGTGTTGGACAGTTCTCCCCTCTGCCAGCACCCACAACACAGTCATGGCTTGGCAATGTCACCTCCCAGCAGCACTGTGTCATTGTGTGTGTCCAGGGCATCAGGCACCTGTTTCATGCAAGGCCTCCTCAGCAGTGCTCAGGGAGCAGCTTCAGACAAGCCTAGCCACAGGAGACAGCCTCGTGCCCCAG
Organism: Cnemophilus loriae; assembly: GCA_013397755.1. Lineage (NCBI taxonomy): Eukaryota > Metazoa > Chordata > Aves > Passeriformes > Corvidae > Cnemophilus > Cnemophilus loriae. Next base: position 668,333 of record VZTF01002539.1, on the reverse strand, counting down.
ATCTCCTCTCCTCCATCAACTCACCCAGTCACCTCCAAATCACCGCTTCTTCCACTCCACCAGCTGCAGCCCCACACAGGGCTCTAATGAATAAGGGGAAGCCTCGATACCTTCTTCCATAGAACTTTCCAAGCCTCATGCCCTGCAGAAAAGCCAGACTCCTCAGGCTGAAAGGGCTCCCCATTTCTGTGACAGCAAGTGACCATGTGCAAGCATGTCACTGTCATGCTTCAGTCCCACAGCTTCAGATTCCTCCCTCCTTTTCCTTCACAAGCCAGGAAATACCCTCAAGGTCAAGAGCCAGTGAGATCTGGGGAATTCATCAAGCTGCTCTCTCAAAAGCAGTGAAGCTGCATGAGTTCAGAGGGAGGAGGATGGTGGTATCCTGCACCAGTAGCTGCTCCCAGCAAGCCCAGAGCCACAGCACCTGGTCAGTGCTGCCTTCCCTGGGGGAACAGCCCACACTTCTTCCATTGCACCAGGTGGCTGCAGCTGGGAGAGGCATCGCATGGTCCGGATGTGGAGTGAGCCTGTCATCTCTCCCTCATCAGCACAGCCAGGCCTAAAAATATCCCAGAGTGGGTTGATGGTGGTTGTGCTACAGTCTCCATTATGCAGATGGAAATGGCTGGTCCCTGCCAGAGTGCCTGGGGAAGCACCAGCTCCTCTGCCCTGCACTGGCACAGGATCTTGGGATCCTGTGCTGTGCTGCAGAAATCTCCATAGGAAAGAGGTGCCAGGGACAGACCATGGCACAGAGCATCCCAGCCAGGCACAGCATCACTGCTATGGATATCCTGGCCAGGGCAGACAGCTGCATAGGCATTGTCGTTCCTGTGTGCATGGGACTGAGCAGGGTGTGGAAGAGGGAACGGAGTTTCATTGCCCACTGCCATGAACTCGTAACAGTGATGAAATGGGGAGCTGCCCAGGCAGCACATGAGGAGTCAGAAGTGCACTCAGGCAGCTGAGCTGCCAGCGCTGTGTGTGGAAGCACAGGGGCACAGGGAGCTAGAGGGCACATTAGCAGAGCAGCCACAGCAAGAGAAGGATGAACCCTCAGCCCACAGGAAAAGCCAGAGGAGCACAAGAGCAAGGGGCCATATTTGCAGCTTGGCCAGGAAGAGGGCTGGCCGGCTTTGTGCCCTGCAACATGCTGCCAAAGGGCAAAGTTGCCAGCTCCTCCCTTCCCAAATTCACAGGGCCTGACAGTAAGCACAGCTGCTGATGCTGAACCTCAGGCAATCGCTCACCCAGTAAACCCAACTGAGTGGGAAAAGCAACAGAGACTACTGGACAAGTCAGGAGGGATGTACCACCTCCCGTAGGAATGGCTTACAGGATAAGATCATGAATTCAGCGCCAGAGATTCTGGCTCTGATACAGATTCTTGGCTGGCAGGCAGAGTCAGATTTCATCCCAGCCTCACAGGTGTCCTCAGGATGTCACAAGCATCCTTGACCACAAACCTGAAGTGCTGTTTACTCACCCCCACCACATGGGGTGCTTTCGTCAGATCCCAGGCCAGCAGGGCAAGCCCTCTGCACAGCCAAACCTCTCCTGGAATGGTCACCCAGTGTCAAGGCCACACCAACTGGGTACCACTTCCCAGAGGCACACGCTCCAAGCACGGACCTGTCGCACCTCTCCCTGCACCAGACCCTTGGCAGCTCCACAGCCTGCAGAGAGCTGTCCCCAGGGATTAGAGCCCTGAGCAATCTCACCTGCTTCTAGTGCTGGATGACAGGTTGTGCTGGGAGAGCAGTGAGACCAAAACACCATATGGCCCAGCCATAGCCAGGCATCTGTTCACTGGGAAGTGGAAAGTCTGCCTCAGCAGGTACCAGGCACCTCTCCAAAAAGGCTGCACAAGGGCTCTTCTGTCCAGTGGCTTCTGGAGGAAGGATTCTCTAGGCAGGCTCCAGTCTGCCTGGAGAAGGGGTGGGGATCTGCTGTGAGAGGTGGTGACTGTCCAGCCCCCAGGATCACCCCCACAGCCCTAGCCCTGCACTCTCTCTGGGAATGATCCATGCAGCCTCCAGACAGCCAGTGAACAACTGGAGGCTGCTTCTTTGCAGAGTCTGTACAGATGGGCAAAGGACTGATCCAGGTCCCCCAAATCTGCCCCCACAAGACTACAGAGAGTGGAGGATACAGGCAGGCAGGAGGGATCCTGGGCAGCTGTCTCAGCCAGCATGGTCCAGGGCAGCAGTGAACGAACCAGACTCCAGGGGAAAGACCTCCCCAGCACACTGTGCCAGTGCAATGCCCCACACAGGCAACAGTCCAGCCCAGAACAGGCAGGGCAATGGGGCAGGAGAGACTTCACTACACTGAGCTGGGACCCCTTGAAAGGGGTCCTCTGGAGAAGGTGAGGAGCAAGAAGCCCTTCCTTGTGTGCTGGCCCATCAGGTGCTGACGTGCCTGGCTCCCAGCCCAGCAGCTCGGAGTCACGCAGCTCCCATGAACGCTGTCTTTCTTCTCCCTGCTGCAAAGCCCTTGGCAGCCCCTCATCCGCTTCGACTGGGGAGGAAGAAGCGCCAAGATCTCTTTTTCTGTCATTTCCCCTTGCTCTGCACAGTGCTGAGGGCCCAAGTTGGGGGTCTCCCTGCTGGTGACAGCACTGCAGACCTCTGCTCCCACAGGAGTCACCCTCTAACCAGCGAGGAAGAGCGGGGTTGGCCCCAGCCCCACTGTATGGATGGCTGAGGGTCCAAGCAGGATGCCCTGTGCTACCTCTGCATATGAAAGGGAGAATGGCAGAATATGAGCATTTACACTTCTGCCAGTCCCTGTGGACACCAGCTGTTAAAAGGTGTTTGGAAACATCTTTCCAGCTGGAACTGGGAAAGCCAGAGAGGACTCAGGACAGACCCATCTCTGGCTGCCAACACAACTGCTCCCTTCATCCTGCCCTGGCTCTGCTGGGCCTGGACAAGCAAAGCTGTGTTCCTGCTGCAGAGCCAAGTGGCCTGGGCAGCCATCCACCACAGGCAACCACAGTTCCAAATGACACGGGCTGCTCAGCCCTTTGGTGTAGCTGCTCCCCATCACCAGTTTCCTTGCTCTCCTGTATCACACCACTCCTGTTTTCCATGGAACGGTCTGCAAGTTAATTGCTCCTCTGCACCTGCACCCCATGAGCACCCACCATCCACACTAAAGGCATACATATCCTGCACCCAGGATACTGTCATTTCTTTTTAATTGCTTGTGGCTATCAGGAATGAAGTTTGAGTTAACCCCTGCTGCAAGGATAGGCAAGAAAATTACCCTAAAAGTTGCAGAGATACTGTATTCAAGAGAAGCAGCAGCACTTGAGGAAATGAGAGTCCAAGCATATTAACTAATATCAGCTTACATGCACAGCCATCTGATCCCCATGTCTGAAGTGTCTCCGGAGGTCCATGGGTACAACATGCTGCCACACCCCTCTAAATTCAGCAAGACTGTGAGATTGAGTCACTATACTTCTTGAAGTAGTTTGCTTTGGTCTATAGCACCCTTGTTGGGCTGTAAAGACAGGTTTGCTCCTAACACTATACAGAAGACTTCAGCCTGGATAAGAAAAGCAGCCACCCACCTTGCCTACAGCCTGTGAGGAGGCAGCTCTTCCTTCAGCCAGCAGTGTGGATAGCAGTGAGAGCATCCCAGTTCCTGGGGTGCTGGGCAGCATGAGGGGCCCACACTGCCAGGCAGTAACTCAAGGGAAGTAGAAGAGCCCAGACAGGAGGCCTGTTTCATTTCTCTCCTGCATCATGTACTGAAGGTGTTCACAGCCCACTAGAACCATTCATAACAGTGAGAATGTTTCCCAAATGCAGAATTCCAGGCCAAAGACATCTCTTCTCAGGCTCTCCTACCTCACTCAGTTTTGTTTCAAAATTAATACACATACTACACCATTTAAATCTTTTTCCAGTACCCTCCCACACATTTCCCTCATTTGCTAGATGCTGTCAGAACTGTTTTGATGCTGGCGTTGTCACATTACTCATGCTGCAGCAAGGAGGCTGTGGCAATGCTTCTGCATGGATCTGCCACAGCTTCATCAAAAGATAGCAATCAGGCGAATGTTTCCCATTCCTCTGGAGGCCATTCTGGTGAGGTCAAAGGAAACTGCAGATCCACACCCTCAGCTGTGCTCATTACTGGAACCAAGCAACAAACACCATCTGAAGTGCTGTACTCTTCATTCATCCAAGGGAGAAATCTAAAGCCGTTCAACAGCTCCAACAGCAACACAGAAAAATGAAGACTGGTTATGGGAAAAGAGGAAAAAGGCTTATTTTGCCTTTTAGCAATACGACAACATTGTTGTTAATGTTGAACTGAAAATACTACACACTTTACACTAATCTAAATGCCTACACTGACAGGTTTTGTGCAGTATCTACAAATTTGTCAGGGAATAGGAGCCATTATCATTCTCCCCAAACTACAAAAGGTGGCTCCAGGAATACCTGGCACATTAGGTTTCAAAGATATGAGCTGAAATAACACTACAATAAGCAAATTCCTCAAGGTCACTTGGTGTATCAGTAACAAAAATCCCTGAGCCAAAGTAGAAAAATCTCTTTTCCCTGACTGCCAGTTCAGCAGGTCTTAACCAGCACTGTGACGTTCAAGAGTCAACACCAAAGTAAAGAACAGAGCTGTCTGAGACTGCGCCCAGGTAAGATTTTCTGATGACTCCTCTTCTGGCACTCTCAGCTACAGAGGGAACCTAAGGGAACTCAGTTCTTGCTGCAGATGTCTTAGCTCTGTGTTTCAACGAGGAGAGATGATTCTGTGGTTCCATTCCTGTTCTAGTTAAACAGCCAAGCTGGACTGAGTCTTTAAATAACAGAACTCCACTTAGGTCTCTGAAAGACACCTGAGAACTCACTAGATAAGCATTAAGGAGATGAATATTAGAAAAGAATAATGCTAATAGAAAAATCAGGAGCATGATGAGAATTTCCAAGTTCCATTGCTTTAGTTCTTAAATTAGTTTACAGATTGTGTTTTTTGAAATTAGATTTATTTCTTGAGGAAACTGAAAACAACATACAGGCTACCAGTCTTGATTTCACCCCATGTTTCATTAAAAAACAAGCACAACTGCAGACATGTCAGACAACAGGAGCCCAGTTAAAGAACGGAAGAATAGAGATGCATTGGAAGCCTTAGGATAAGTGACTATGCTCCTCAAACAGTGCAGAATCAATTCAACCCAGCTCGAAACACCAGAAGGAGAGAGAAGGAGGAAGGAGAATGGGTCCTACTACTGACAGTACTGCCTCTGGTCATCTGAGAGGTCTGCTGATAGAAAAGAGGTCTCCTAGAACTCCAGCCACAGGCAGAAACATTACTGCAATGAAGTGCTTTACAAAGAATATAGCCACCTTTTAAAATCTTATGAAAAGTTATCACTGACTTGTGAAGCTCATCCTGAATTAAGGGCAAACCACTATTTGTTTATACAAAAATTGCTTCTTGTGGGTCCAACCTGGACCAGTCACAGATGGAAGCTTCATGAAAAGTGAAGAGGTCTACTGCCTGCAGCACCACATGCAATGGACAGAACAAAGGGCCACCAGAGCGCACATTGAGCATGATTTTGTACTGAACATATTCAAGGAACACCTGACTAGCTGATAAATACCTGATAATCTGGCAGCACCTCACCCTCACTGGAATGATGCTGTAGAAGGGATAAACACACTTCCAAAAAAACCAAAACCACTGGAGAAAATTATCAGACATGATAAAAGTGTAGGTAATGGAAAGCCTATGTACTTTTGAGACTGCTGCTCTGTATAGAGCTTTTATTGCTATCTGTTATACTTCAAGCCACAAACCAAATTGCTTTTGCAAAGTCAGATAATAAAGACCCCTCAAACATCAGGGTCACTGATTTTACGTTCGCAGAGAGAAGCCAAAATGCAGTTTAGTCCCTGCAGCAGGTAACAGTGTGCTCACATTTGAATGATGCAGCACAAGAACTCACAGGAAAATTGGGAAGGCCCTTTGTCTCAGAGTGCAGGATGGCAGCGGTTTCCAACACAGTGCAGTCAACTGACAAGAGCAAATCTGGCACCTGCAGAAAACATGCCAAAAACAGATAACAAAGCTCTGCTCCAGAACAAATACTATGCATAGGAGCTCTTGAAAGTCACTTAATACTGTTAGAGGTGAGTGGCAAAACCTGCTGTGGGTGAACAGAATATCCTGAGTTGGAAAGGACACACAAGGGTCAGTAAAATCCAACTCCTGGCCCTGCACAGGGCAGCTCCAAGAACCAACCCCAAGAACAACAGCACACCAAACAAATCCAGCTGTTTCCTACTAGGTCATCATTTTAGGATGAAGCTGCTGAGCCAGGTGTTTGAGCACAGGTAGCATAGCATGTGACACCTAAAAGGTGCATTTAAGTTCTGTGGCAGTTTGGGGACAAAGCCTGAATGCAGGCACCTTTTCTCTGGAGGGAGAGTGGCAGATTGAGACAAGGAGTATGTTTTTCAGTAACACACAGGTAGTGTTCATCCTATGAGAAGTTAATACCAAATTAACTCTGACAGAACAGAGGCAAGTTTGTTAAGGCCCTGCCAGCTCTTCTCCATGTTTGCTCACAGCACATCACTTCAGAGGCTTACATACAAGCTCAGATGTCAAAGTGCAATTTTGTTCCTATTGCCTGGACCAGATTAACTGCAGCTACCAGACTCAGGTCTTAACAGATCCTGGTTTTATCAAGCCAACTATCCTATTTATCAGAAAACCATTTAATACCCTGAGACCAGGAGTCTTAGACATGGTAAAAGGAAAAAAAAAACCAACAAAACCCCAAAACAAAAACCACAAAAGAAAGTCATTATCTCCTTTCAGAATCTGTTTAAGCCTTCCAATACAGATGAACAAGGTATTCCACCACAAAAAGGACAGATTACCTCTATGCAACAGTGATTTTGCAAATCTTTGCTACTTATATCATCCTTCTGACCCTATAAAGATGTAGGGCTAAAGATTTTCTGTATAAAAGTTGCAGTTTATTTCTTTTCTGATCAAGTTGTATCACTACTCAATACTACATTTTATTGCTGATCACAAATTGATGCACCGGGGTTTGGTTTATAGCGCTCCTATGTAACAAAAGGAAAAAAGTTACAAATCCAGACTTTGCAGACACATTGCCATGTCCCTATAGAAGCAGGGATGCATTAGGTCTGTTTCATTAGAAAAGTCTCCTCTTGAACAGTTTCTGGAGAACACACAATCATGATTTTCTCCAGTAGGAAGATTCACCCCATCATTCCATGCAAAAAGAAGGTGGCCAATCTGCTCCACAGCCTAAAATCCCTTTCCTACAGAATGGGAAAGGAACATGTATTTACACTGCTCCTACTGTGGTGTGTTAATGCTTAAATTATTAGGAGCAAGTTGGCACATCTTCCAGGTACACCTACTACCCAGCTCAACTCAGCTTCCTATGGCTGGGGTAGCAAATTCTCTCCACCACAACTGAGATGTGTCCTAATACTCTATAAAAATGCTACGGTAACCTTTGCCAGACAGCAACATGGCAGCACTCCTGCTTCAGAAAAGCATTGCACAGCCTTTCAGTAATAACACACAGCTCAGTGCATACTTCATCTGTCTCAGACCCGGTATCAGCTGCTGTAAGCAAAAGCCTGCAGACACATGATAGACAGTACTGCCCCAGAGGAGGGACTGCACTGCTTCAGATACTGCTGCCCTATCATCCCCAACACTGTGATGCTTGGATTTCAAGAAGGGAGAATTAGGACTGTCCCTTTAGTCATATTGCCTTAGAGAAACTCAAAAGAAACTCTTTGGGAGCTGAATGTCTATTGGGAGCTGGACACCTTTTCCTGTTAGAAGGCTGTACTTCACGAGGCTCCAGAGAGATTTCACTGGTTCTGAGGCACATACTATTAACAGTTAAACTTATGATTAAGTAAGTCAAAAGCACTATCAGAACAAAAATATTAAATGGAAGGTTAAATAATTTGTCCTACAGGATTCAATTTCACATTTCACCTGCTCACACAAGCACCTCCTGTCTGTTCAGATTTGAACAGCCTACAGCTCAACCTCAGAAAGGAGGTACTGAGAAACAAGAGACTGAAGCTGCTTGCAACAAAAAAATGGATATAAATATAAAAGAGGTTCCATTTCCAGCACCAGTAATACTGCCTGCTCAAGCCCAGGTGTGGTCACCAGGGAGACTCCTAAATTCAGGAACATTATTCAATTAAAACAATAGACCATACTATTCTGCAGCTGCCAGGATTCCTGGCAACAACTCCCCAAAGAGTTTGCCACCTGTCAAAATTGTCTCTAAAGAAAAAGCAAGACTGCTCAACAAGATGAAAGCAACATCCCCAAGCTGGCTGATTTGGTAAGGACCCAACTTCAGACCAGCAGTCTGCAGGCATCAGCTTCAGCAAATGGGATCTCTTTCACTATCCAACAGCTGCCTTACTGCTACTGCAGAGCATCAGCTTTTTAGCTTCCTTGAAATATAAAAGAACAAAACCCCAAAAGAAACCCTGGATTCGAAGCATCCAAATATGGCCTGTTGTACTGGAACGTTTAAATCCTTGGGGGAGGTGGGCATCTTCTTCCTCTGCCACAGGCAGCGTTTACTCCATGATGGCCCGGTACAAGGCAGGTTCAATATAATCTTCACGGTAGCGTGAATTGATCACTCTTTGTCTCTTCCTCTCTTGACTGACCTCCTTCTCTTCGAAGATCTCTGTGAAGCGCATATCTGAAGCTATTGACTAAGAGAAAAAGACAGAATTAGTCACTAGAGCACAGATGAAATCCCTGTCTCCATGCCCTCCTACTGCATGTAAGAAAGAACCAAGCCAAGACACTTGGGAACATTCAGCCTTCTTCAAAAACTGACCAAACACAAAAAGAAAAATATTTAAGAAACTGGATTTACAAGTCTGGGGATATGTTTAAGCGAACTGTAATCAGAGATCTAAAGAATCTCAAGTTTCAAATGTAACTGAGCACCTAATGTAAATTCACAATCACTTTCTCAAAGTAATAAACAGAGTCAGCTGTTCCAATTTTCAAACAGTCTAGTACAATTTCTGCTTTATGGAGCAGGCATGTTTAAACACCTGGTCACAGAATTTGGCTATAATACATTCTTTCTTAAGCCTCTAACATCCTGTGTGCCTGCCAACAGATCTGCATCAGGGTGTGCATGTTTGTGCTGTAAAGCAAGACACCCCAGTGTGCTGTCTGTAACTACAACTTTTGTAGTGGGAAGTGTAAAGCAACAAAACAGGGTGTGGAATCTCCACCCTTACAGATAATCAAAACTTAATTGGAGACACCCCTGAGCAACTCTTTCTGGAAATTACTCCTGTTTGGAACAGGTATCTGGAGACCTGCAGAGGTCCTTTCCCACCTGAATTATTTTACAGCCTCAAGAAACAGCCAGCTCTTTTGATGCAACCCTACCAAGAGCTTCTCAGAAAAAAGGGTAAGTGAAGGAACTTGGCCATTCTTTGCAATGGAAGTAGGCAATGGAACTTACAAATACAGGTATGAAAGGGCATTAACGTGCTCTCTCAATCTGTAACTCTGTGATACAAACTAACACCCCTGCAGAAGGAGAAATTCTCTCCAGAGTGAGACAGAACTTTGTTTTTGTAGCCTGAGCTTTGGAATAATTAAGGAGAGCACCAGACTGCATTTTGCTGCTGCCATGTGTTCAGATTCCTGTTCAAGCACAAATTAAAACAAACTTCTTTAGAAGAATTTGCACCCTGTTTACCTACCAGCCTTGACTTCACTCTCTTAGGAAGCTCCTCTTCAAGAGTATATACATCATCTCTTTTCACCATCAGCTGTGAACCATCTTCAAATTCCACCTAGAAGAGAACCAGAAGATGTTCTGTCGGAAGTCTCACAAGTTAGAACCTTCCCACGGCTCCCCAGAACTTGTCTTCTCCCCACAGAGCTCTCTCTCTCTCACTAAATAATTTTCTACTACTTGAAATTTATAAGATACATGTGCAGCTATGCCACACTGCAACAGACTTTAATCAAAACCTCAATAATCTCATGACAGTAATAGCCCAGCAAGTTTTGGGATATTCTTTTAACACCTGACAAGACAGTCTGGCTGTTCACTTTAATACAGCCTGAATATTCATCCCTTTGGAAGCATGAAAGGCATGGTGCACTCTCACTAGAGAAAATCAAAATAAACCTATTTTAAGAAGTTTAAACTACAGGAACAGAGTCTGATGAAGAATTGCAGACCAGCAGTTTTCAGAAGTGGACACTTTTGAGTAGGTAGCCAGATGTACATACAGCTGCAAGCAATCACTTCCAGCAACTGTTGCCAGCATCTGTCATTGCTAACACAGTGAGAGTGACTTACCCTGGGGTGCTTAAGCATGACTCCCCTATAGCAACCCTATTAACATGATAGCTTGTTCTGAGTGATGAATTTTCAGACAGCAATTTTGTACCTGGTACATCTGGATAGCATGTGATGCGACAAACTTGGCTCCATAAACTTGTCCGTCTGTCCATCTCACCTGCACGACCTCCCCTTCAGCAGGTGGACCTAACTGAAGACAATCTCGACTCTAGAATGAAGAGGGAAGATGGGAGAGACAAGACAGGTAAGCAGCTTCCTTATGTGAAGATTCAGCAAACCACCAAGGAGTCACACTGCACACCACCCCAACAACTCTCCATTTTAGGAATGGAGAACTAGGCTGAGAGACATCCATTTATGTCATCTGCATTTAAATCCCAACAGTGGTACCAACTTCAAAGTATTTGATGTGGGAATGGCATGCAAGTATCAGCAAGTTTTCCTTCAGACCCATCATTGCTAAGCAGCCAGAGATTAGCTGCACACCCTATTATACCTGTCCCTATGTGGCCTGAGTCGTCATTCTCAGAAAACATCCCTAAGGCCATCCTGCAGGACAGCTCAACAACTACAGGAGCCAGAGAACAATTACCGGATCCCCTGATGTGTCTGCTCTACAGCAGCAAGAACTGACTCATATCATGTGTCCTATACCAGAACCCCACTGCATAACATACCACAATGTCCTCTGGGTACAGGTTATCACTGAAGGAGCCATCATCGAAGTTGACCTCGTAGAAAGTCTCCTTTGCAAGGCTGACCACTTCACACTGATAGAAGCGACCATTCTTGTGCTTGCTGATGACTATCTGTCCAGGGGATAGATCCTGGAGTGCAGCCTTGGCTCGCTGAGAAGAGAAAAATAACTTTTTGTACAATGACTCAATAACGAATGTGTTGAAGACCATGGCTCCAGTGCTGGCAGACAACAAAGCAAAACATTTTAGTTCAGGTGCGTTACTCTACTTAAGCCATCATCAGCAGCATTTTTAGAGAAGTTCTGCCTCCGGAATTTTAAATGCCTAAAGTCCAATCTGTTATGTGCTACTGTCCTTAATTTACTCAGTAAATTAGGTTCTCATTCTTCAGAGCAATGGAAGGCCTTTATAGAAAACATTCTCTAATAGATTGTTGTGGTTTTGGTTAAAAAGGCTGCATGGGAACTTTAGAAACTAATCAATCACTTAAATGTGAAATTCTGTGACCACTCATACAGACTACTGGAGTACTGGCACTAATTCCGGCATATTAAATGTCACAGCATAAACCCCACTACTATTCCTCATTACAAAAGCCACAGGAGGGATGTGATGCTTTCAGTCCTTCTGGTCTGCAAACAGAAGTACAATAAAGGACCCGACTAAGATCAGAGTAGCAGCAAGGCTGATATCAGAATCCAAGACCAACACTGTTAGATTACATTAATATTGTGAGACAGCCAAGCCTTCAATGAAGTTTCGAAATAATCACACAATCTAAAAACTTTTCAGTGCCTCCAAGACACTGCAGTTCAAATCTTGGGAATAACACACCTACTCACCTCTGCCTGAGATGGAGTCTTATGCCTGAAGCAAGTAATGAAGACAACAAATGGCCAGTCATCAGGCTGCATCATGACTCCTGCTGCTTGGGCACAGCTGACATGAAAGGATGTGGGACACCGACCATGTGAGCACTGTACACAGCAACCTGCAATTCTCTTTCTCCTTTTCTTGCAGAAGATGCATTTCTGTGGACAGAAAACTAGAGGTTATTGGTTGGCACTAGCTTTTACTCCACCAAGGGCTAGCTGGTCTAGCTATAATAGCTTATCATATAATAGCTGTGCCATTTAGCCTCTTTGAAAACACTGCTGCTTTCTGTCTAAACAGAAGCACGCAGCTACCATTTCTAGTTTATGACAAGACAATAATTCATAAAAGTAAAGTAATGCAATAGAGGTAAAACGTAAATTAAATATCTACCAGCTCAACATGCACAAAGCATGCAACCCAAGGATACCAGCAACAGATCTTAGAGTAAATCAGCCTGCAACCTCCAACTTAATAGGGCCTTTCAGCACTTGACTAAAAAGTTACATAAATACAAGCAACAAGATTAGAATAATGGGAAACGACCACAGAAGTAACCTTAAAATTCTATCACTACTACCAGTGACTCAATTGGGCCTGCTGGGCAGTTGTAGGAAAAGAATGTTATCTGCAATGCATATGCAAAGCAGAGTCATTCTCCCCTCAGCACTGAGCTGTTACAACAGTTGAGCACAGTTGCTTTCCTGCTGAAGACCTTCATCCATTCTAGGAATGCCTCACATATCCTGAAGCATCTCAGTGCTTGAGAGCAGTCAACAAAGCAAGTTAAATACTAGGGGCAGGAAAAACAACAAGCACAACAAATTATAACCATTATACCACTGTATAAATGTAATTTGCCACATACTGAAAACCGTGCCCTTTTGCTGGCTCTTCATGTGAATAAACATATACTCGAACAAGGAAAGATTAAAAAATACGGCAACAGTGACAACTGCCATCTCTCACACAGAGTTGAGCAGATTATACAGTTCAGCCTGGAGAGCAGATAACTTGGGTTTCAAGGGATAAGCAAAGCCCCTCAGATTCTGAATGGACTAGAGACACCACCGATGCAGTACGGGTGATCCTTACCAGTCTGAAACGTTGCAGGGGGATTTTGCCAACATCTACAGGACTCCGCTCTGCGATGTTCACAAATTTTGCCTCCAGTACAGCCACAGCACACATCACATGAACCCACCTATCAGGACAGAAGAGAGGATAAAGAAATTAATATGCATTAGGCCAACAGAGGATGCTTTGGAGTTTACAGTTCTGTTCAAGTTTGCCGTATAAACAATAAATAACCTCTGAGAATGATCAGTGTAATCTTCCTACTGCTACTAACAGGTGACATGTAGAACAAACCCAAGACTTCTTCATACTTAAAATCTACTATTGAACAGGCTTAACAGGAGAGCAATTTAGCGACTCCTGCATGATGAAAGGCTGCCTGGCCAAGTTTCAGTTATATCATGGTGCTACAAGTCTGCGCCACTGCTATTTTGCATCAAATAACTTCAGATGATCCACCACACCCATAGGACACAGGACAGGCAGCTGTATGCACATTTTGCTGTAGAGGTACCTTGAATTTCAATGTTGTGCTGCTTAAAACAGTGGTTGCCCTTTGTCATCACTGTAACCAGAAATAAGATGGAAAATCAAAATCCTCTGTAGAGAAGGTACTGAGAGATGTTAGTTCGTTTGGAACCTTATTTTTATGTGGTAGATTATACTTCTGCACATTACAGCTCTGCACTATCAAATGCAAAGCAATTAACAGCTGCTATCTACAGAATGAGAACCAGGCATTACCTAAAGAGGTAAAAACTGCTGCATGAGAACACAACGAACACACAAAGTGTCAAGGGTGTTGTTGGTTGCTCTGTTACACCAAATGCAGACAGTTTACCAGCTTACCCTCAGATACTTAGGAACTGAGCCTCTTCTTAAAATCAAAAAATTCTGGAACACTCACTTGTCATCATTGGCTCTCTGCAGCGCTCCTCCTCGTAATGAACACAAACAGCAGTCCTGGAGTAAAGAAGAAAGCATTAGCTGGAAGAGTGAATTTCAGTGCACCACACTTGCTGCAGAACTTCCACCTCAAAATATACATCCAGAGGAAGAAAATTATTTTGCCGTCAGAAGAGAGCTAACTACCTTGTACAGATCAGCCCCTCAAGCTCTCAAAAGCTGCTGCCCTTAGGACAACAAATATAGACTCCAAGTCTGTTGAAACCAAGCAGAAGGGTCAACTGAAAGGTCAACTTGTTTGTTATCGGTTCCTTTTACACCTGCAATACCCTATATCCTTTAGAGATGTGTAAAAGGATGTGGAACAATCATGAGAAAATAATAATTGAAAGGCTGACCCATTCTGCTGACCTAGAGTCTATACAGCTGTTTGAGGGAATCTCATTCTTCTTGCTTTCTACACATGTGCATACCTGCCTAGTTACTAACACAAGTTACTTTCTGGCTTAGAAATAATACCTACCATAAATTCAGACAGACAATGGAGCTATTCCCATATTCATGCAGAACATCTTCCCTCTGACTCAAATGAGCTCAGCAGCTTTGCATCAGTTAAAAGGATATCATTATGGTTTAAAAGTACCAAAATACAAGATACTGGCTCCTAAACATTCTCTAAATTGTGTTCTTTTCACAGGATAATTTAAAAAACCCAACACCCACAACACTATGTGAATTAACTTTGTAACCAAGTTCCCAGATGTACCAGACTCCATCTGTAAAAAACTTTACCTCTTCTAACGCATTTTCTGTACACCGGGAGCACATCCAGTCTTCAGTGGCCTTGTCAGGGGATACACCATAACAACCTAGAAAAGACACATCTCACGTAAGAGTTTATTTAAACTCAAACCCATTCCCCTTGGGCCCAGAAGTAATGCAGGAATTAAAATGAGCGAGCCCCAGGATGATGCTGTGTATTTGAAGCCACCCATGCAGCCAACTGCCTACCCCACAGGCCAGCATCCAAGTATATACTCCTCTGGTAAGGGCTGAACTTGGTTTATTTGTACATTAGATCAACTGGCAGAGGCCTGCTATGATGTACAGGCTCAGCACAGAGAACACCAGAGCTTAGAGTAACATCTGGATGCACTCACTCGCATGAACACAGACGTGGCAGTTCTTGCAGGTGATGAGTATGCTGGTTCCATCTTCCTCCAGGTAGGGAGTTGAAAGATTGAGGTCAGTGCTGCAGCCAGTTGCAGTAAAGCACATTTCAGGAATCAGGGGTTTAGTTCGGATCTTCCCATCTGCAGCAGCTGGAGTTACTCCAGAGTTCTGACTGCTGCCTTCACATTCTGCCTGTGAGGGACGAATAGGGAATTTAAATTTTACAAGTAAAATGGTCTCACATCATCTTTACTCACACATTATTTCATACATATATCCAGTTTAAAGAAAGAATGAAGGTACTGAAAAATTATAGAGTTGATAGGTTAGGTGAAAATATAGTTATAACTATTTATAACTGTAGTTATATTTATAAAATTCTCAGCTGCTGTGGCTTCAGAATGAAATTACTTTCTACTTAAATACTAAATGGAAAGTCTGAATTGCATCCCTCTAATGAGCAACAAGATACACATCAAACTGCATCTCTTCTGACAGAAGAGATGGAATCACCAAGCCCACCTCATGCTCTACAGGCAACACCTCTTCTGCATATTCCCCCTGTAATACAGAGGATCACAACACTGCTATCCATCAGTGTACACTTATCTTACCTGAATATGGAAGGATTACCAAACACACTAACAGATACCTACTACAATCCTCATTATTTTTTCCCAGTGTAGTTCTGAATAAGTCTAATGGGCTTTAAAACTAATTTGTTCCTGGAAAATAAACAGACTAAAAATGCAATTTCCTCTATAAAGCTCAGGAGACTTTCAGGCTAATCTTTTGTAATTTATTCTTCTAAACCAATGCCAAATCAAACAGCTAAGACACACAAAGTTTACAGAGATGTACTTCCATTCAAGCTACTCCTCTGAACAGCTAAACAGAAATTAATCTTTCTCTTTGAAAAAATGTTTAAAC
This sequence comes from Cnemophilus loriae, assembly GCA_013397755.1. NCBI lineage: Eukaryota > Metazoa > Chordata > Aves > Passeriformes > Corvidae > Cnemophilus > Cnemophilus loriae. The sequence goes on along the minus strand of VZTF01002539.1, from coordinate 652,259 downwards.
CATCTTTTTGTACCTTGTAGGCTACCACAAAAGTAGCTTGCCTAATCTTTTAAAATTACTGTTAGCAGAAATTGCAGTAGCAGAATGAATCTGCACTGTCCCTCCTACAGTGCATCAAAAGCTAGGGAAAAAACATCCAGGTAATGCTCACAGTTGGAAGGAAATGGACATGTTTTCAGCAAGTCTTGTTTAGTCTAATTCTGTAAAACTTACCGATTTAAACTTACATTGCATGTCAGGCAAAAGACAAAATGACTGAGGGAAACCTATAATCTATATAAAATTGAAGAAAATAATGACTTTTTTTCCTCCAAGCAGGAGATACTCTTCTTCTTCCCCAAAAAAAGTGCCTATTTGTCTGGCATGTTGTGCCAATTTTTTATTTGAACTGGTAACTGAAGTGAGTTTCCAGACTTGCTACAGACTTTATGGAGTTGGAACAAAGACTCTAACCACAGCTCAAATCTTGGAAGAGTTTCTGCTCCACTGCCTGATGTAGACAGACATTTGAAAACCTGCAGCTAAGAGTTTTCTGCTCAACAGCAACTCACAAAAATGAAGTTAAGAGAACTTCAGCTGTCCTCAAACCGTTAACTTTATACCCTTCAGCACTAGTGAAATCCTCATGTACCACACACTTCCTAAGCAGAATTTCCATTCCTAAGAACTTACTCTCAGAGAGAAATAGCAAGATTGAACAGAAATTACGGTCCGTGGATTTCATTAAAGTTAGGAACTGTACGAAATATAAATCTTCAACAAAAATGTGAGCTCTTTATTTCCAAAACTGTGGTGAACATGTTTCTAGTGCCACCACGATCATACAGTCATCACAAATGAATCAAATACGCTTAGTGTATGGGAAGGGTCCAGCTATCTCAGTTGCAGGTCAAACATGCAGACAACTATTCAAGCTACCTCAAATTTATTTATCTTAGGTATATAAAAAAATTCAGTGAGGGACTCCTGCCTGCACATTTAGTCAACATGACAAAGGACTTCCGCACGCCATCCCATGCTACTGTCATGGACACACTCCAAGACAAGACAGCTTTCAATCTATACCATCTATAAACACAACCTTAAATCCTTTTAAGTAAAAGGTTTTCTTCCTTGCCAGCTCCTCAAAGACCATGTACTATGAGAGGACCTAAAGTGTTTTTCTAAAAGTATTTTAGAAGTGAAGGAGTCAGTCTGGAAAAGAGAAATGGGATTTTATAGTCAGCTCCAGCAACATTTAAGCTCCATTCCGTGGTTTGAGTAAAAGCCACAAAACACAAAAGCTTCTGCTGAACAGCTGAGCGAGCTCCTGGGAACCCACAAGGGCCCATCACAGGTGTGAGGATGTTCACTCACTCGTGCTCTCCTGGAACAACTCCTTAGGAAGACTGCAACATTGATATAGCTTTTGTTAACTGGCAATATGCAAACCCACATATTTAAAACTACGTACCACAGCAGCACCTACTCTGTTACCTCTGTGACAGCATGAACAGTCTTGGTTTCATACCTGATATGCCTGGAACAGCATACAAACAGCACAGTACGGGGGCTGCTGGGCCATGGTGCGATTGTATTCCTTTTCAGCCTCAAAGTTTGGTGGCCGATTCTGCCACAGCTGGCTCAGTGGCTTGGCCCATGCTTCGGTCTCCTCAGCCTCTTCTTCAGGAGTTAGCTGCTCTGATGCCTCTGCGATAAGAGAGCATTCACTCAGTGATTATGTGTCCTTTTATAGATGCTCTTCTTGTAAATGAAACTAAATAAGGCAAGAAGCTATGAATGGAGATGAAAGAAAGACTGCCAGAAAGCAAACTAACAGAAGGGTGATGGAAGCCAGTAACTCAGCCTCCTTTCTAAGAGGCTTCTACTAATCAAGCAACAGTGCAGACACAAGATAGGCTTAGTGTGAGAACAGAACCAGCTCCGAGTTACATCAACATCAAAACTAAAGCTATCAGCCAAAGAATCTGGCATTCGGGGTTTTTTTTCAAAACATTAATATTTACATCAATGACTGGAATACTCTAAGGCAGATGCAGTTAGGCAGCAGTCTGTGGTACTGGTTTAATTTTCCTTTCCAAAGAAAAGTACAGGAAAGAAAGATGACACCATTTGAGAGAAAAATTTAATGATACAATGAGATAAGCACCTTGTCTAGGAGGCAGAGCTGTCACTTGCTGACTCCTGTTTATTGCCAGTTACTTACTAAAATATCCCACACTGCCCACAGAAGCTGAGACCCTCTCTCCAACTTCCCAGAGAGCAAAAGGCTTTACTTACCATCATCACTGATGCAGTCTTTCACCAGGAGCGGGTGATGGCGTGGGAGTTTGCTCAATGGCTGGCGACGACCCTTGGACTTCTTACTCTCCTTCACCGAGCTCATGTACTCCTTTCCCACCTGGACCAGGAGAAGCAATTCAGCTGTCAGTTAGCAAGTGCTCTTTTGACATTATTTTTGAAGGAATTTACTTTGAACTTAGAGAAACTTCTTCAAAATGCACACATACTTCCACAGTTTTATTTCCAACAAAGTAACTTCAGCTCTAAACTCTTTTTCCAAGTGCTCAGAGCACTTCTGCTATGAAAGCTGGACAGAGCTGTACTAGCTCTGTTGAGTCAGGTGAATGGACACTTTTCACAGGTCCCAGTGTAGCTTTTCACACAAGTCTGTTTATTTAAAGAATCGTGTCAAAGACAGAAACAAAGAAAGACAAGTTGGATGGTTCAACTTAAAAGAGCTGTGATAAGAAGTCTCATGAATTCTGCAGAAGCCTCAGTTTGTGTGTCACTTAAAATATTCCAAACTTAGAAGTAAAAAAATTAATAAAATAAACTAGAAAAAATACTCAGCTCATAGACATCTTGAACTTAGAGGGTTATTTTAAATGAAGGACACTTTCATCCTTTCTGCTTATTACTTGCCTTGATGTCTTATCAGACAGCCTGGAAGAAGGAGACTGCAACAACAGCTATTTCCTCTTCCCTCAGCCTCATACAAAAACAAGTGACACACCGACAAAATCACTACTAACCTGACAAGCAGGGCAGTAAAGGTAATGATTTTAACAGTCCAGGAAGTCTCTCTCTAAGTAAGAACCCACCCTTTTTAAAAAATCTGTTATTCTTTTAAAAGCAGAAGTAAATCTTGGATTATATGTGTCTTACATATGTTTAAATACCTTCTTTTCATAAAAGAAGCCAGAAAGAGAGCATAATAATCATTACCTCTGTTCTCTTACTTGGAGTTGGATACAAGACTTCTAAGAAATATTGAAATTAGCATTCCCAGCTACCACCTAATGGAAAATTTGTTTCAAAATAAACCACACTGGGGAAAACAATCCACATCCATTCAAAATTTCACCTTTTCCCTGTACGGAGTATGCAATGGAGACATCAGTATCTGCAACAGAATGTCTTTAGTTTAAATAACCATGACAACTCTCTCAGTTTCAGCTTAATTATCAACAGATTGGTCTATCTGCTGTTCCTTTTGTGCAATTCTTGACTTCTTAGGACACAATCATTACTGGCTTCCCATTCTCTAAACACAGATTTAAAGAGGAAAACAAAATATTGGAAACACACTACCAGATAAGATTCTAACTCTTCTCTTAGGTTGTTTAATAAAACATTCATTGGCAACTTTTAAACACTCAGATTTACATTCTCCCAACCAGTATTTTTGTTGCATCCTTTTTTTTAAAAGGACACAGAGATGTACCCATGTATGCAACTTTATATTAAAAACCCCACATCACATGAATGTGCTTGCAATAAAGAGTGGAACAAACTAGATTCATTTTAGGTACAAACAGGTGTCTCTTACTACAAAAGGACCTCAGCCTGTAACACTACCATGTCAAAAACAATAAGCTACCCTTTCCATTACAGCACTTAAACAGTTTAGACAAGTTCTCAGAACAGGTGATCTCCTTGCTTACTTGATGGGGTAAGTGTATAAGGCTTTCATCTGAATTCTTGTGTGTTTAGCAAAACCCAGAGGTGCAACCTGCTATGCAAACACCAGTGGGATGGAAATGTCATCTGCACAGACAGGAAGTTTCGTCACAGCAAATCCCTGACCACGGAATTAACAGCCCTCCAGCTTTCAGTTCTTTTGCCATTCATACCTCTGTCAGCTCTTGCTCATTGACACTGGAGGTGGCACTGCCTTTCTTCCCTGAAGTCTGTTCACTGTCAGATCCGCTGGCATCCCCCTTAGCATAGCTGTGGACTGTGAACACCCCGGCTGGCCCAGGAAGAGTTCGTTTTGCCAACAGATCAGACGATTCGGAGTCTGAAGAATAGGCAGGCGAGCTGGACTGAACACTGGATGCTGCACTCTGCTTTGAAGCTGGCAACACTGAAGTGGGATTTGAAGCATGTGAAATGGAGAGATCCAGTACAGCTGCTTCTTGTTCTTCTTCTTCCTCCTCAAGCTTCACTGTCTTCAATTCTTCAAATTTGGCTGAGTCCACACGATCTGGAAGAAGGGATATACTGACTTTTTCTGAAGTCTGGGCAGAAAGAGCACATTTGTGCAACTATTTGCACAACGCCAAACAGAAAAGCAAACTACTACACACAAAAAAGCAACAGTACATCATATAAAGAGTAGATGATTATTCAAACACCTATAAAGTCATAGATGGCTTAGCGAAAGAGAGAATAAAAGCATCTGCTCATTGCCTCTCTCATCACAAGAACTAGGGTATATCAAACAAAACCAGCAGACAGTGAGTTCAAAATAAACAGAGATGATCCTTTATACAGACGTGTATGTAGTTAAAACATCCCAACTCCTAGCCATGTGTTGCTCTGGGGAAGAGGTTACAAACGTTCATGCGAGACTTAACAGAAAAAAATAAAAACCCACAAACCAATAGAAGATTATTAAATACAAGCTGCAAAGGGCTGGAAAACAAAATACAAGAGGGGGCATCACATTTTCCCTGTTCTTGTGTTGTTCCATAGGCCCCTTGCTCCTCCCCTAATAGCAAGGATAACTCATCCACTATAAGCCACACGGATTTTGTCCAGCCTACTTATTACAAAATTACAAGAAACATACCTATAAAGCATACCAGACCCATACAGTACCAGGAAGTGCGCACACGTTTTACTAAGCAATTCCTATGAACAGGTCACATTGCTCAAGAGAGATAAAAAGGAGCTTAGACTACTGAGGCATCCCATACACTTCTGTATGCAGGCAGGCAAAATAACGAGTAAAAATCAGAAACTAGAAAATGGTAATATTTCAAATCTTGTAACAGTAAATTTCTGAGGTGCTAGCAATGGCTCTGACAAACCAGTGTCTGCTGTTTTGGACACAAAAGCATCCTACCAACTAGCATCATATGAAAGAGCGCCCCAGACAAGCCTGGCACACGGTTACCTGGAAGCTTGAGCCTTTGTTCACCTTGCTGCACAAGTTCACTCGTAGGCCTCTCACAAGGCTCTGCCATGTCTGCTTCATACTGTGTGGAGCTCAGCTCCTCCTTAGGGAAGGCCTCACTCTCACTCACCTCCTGAGGCACTTCCAGGCAGACCCTGTGCCTTTTTGTTCCTATGCGGTGCTTGGGGATGCTGCAGAAGACAAATTCCTATGTCAGGTTAGCAAACAATGTAAATGTGTTAAATTTCCGTGTGAATCTGGTTTGGATCAGTGTTTTACAAGACAGCCTCTGGAAAGCCAAACAGTTTCCAAATTATTCTGAAGTGTTTTCTTTGCCTTTACAGTGGAAAAGTCAGTAATCCCTAGAGATGACTTCTTGGCATATCAATCATGTATTAAGGCAGCTATGCTCTAGCCAGGCATTCTTCACCTTGAACAAAAAATGCCCTCCAAACAAAACCCCAAACAAACCAAACCACCAACAAAAAAATCCACCACTAAAGACAGCTTTAACAGTACCTGGCACTGACTGAAAAAGATTTAACTGCAAAATGTAAGATGATTAGCCTGTTGACCTTCAGCGACCAGGAACTGCACACCAATGCCACAGCTTGAAGCACTGATTGTACCAGAATTTGCTAGCAAGTCTCATGATCTCAATATAACCCCTTTTTCTTCTGGCCTGTCAGTGCAAGGTACACACTGCCAATCCAGGCTTTGGAGGTCTGTCCCAAGATGAAGAACTACCTTCCAAGCTGGTGTGCTTCCTGCTTACCACAGACTATCTATTAATGCGGACTTAAATAATAAAAAATATTAAGAGTAAAACCTGTTCCCAAGAAAAAAGATCATTGCTAACTCTGACTGTTCTATCAGAATGGCAAACATTTAATTGCAACTGGGTTCAAATTCTAAGAATCCAATTGAAAAGCAGAGGACTATATAAAGCAGTACCTTTTTGTCTCATCCCCATCCACTTCCTCTTTACACATCTCTCCTGTTTCCATCTCCTCAGCACACTGCTTCCCATTCTTGACTTTTTGCATGAGATCCCCTTTAAGGAACTCTGCTGCCTCTGGGGTTGGAAGAGCATGGTCAATGACAGTCACATCCTTCCCGGCTTTCCAAAGCTTGTAACGATCCGGCTGGTACTTCCTCACAAACACATCCATGGAGATCTTCACCATGTCCTTCCGACATGAGCACTGAAGTCACAGGAAATATTAAAGTAAGGCCAAATACTCAACAATTCTATTCCGCATCTCTCTAGCACTTTGCTTTCAGGAGTTTAAGGAACAAAATCCCATACTCACATGTAACTGAACCTCAGAACTCTCAAGACTCTTTCCCAGGAAACCAAAACGGTATATATTAAGTTACTAAAAATTGCAGAAAAGCCAGCAAAAAACATGAAACAGGAAACCAGATGTTATCACAACAACTAGGGAAGAAAGCTCATCGGTCTTTTTACAGAGTTGCTGGTAGAAGCTGACTGTTTTAAAATGAGCTCATACAGAAACAGGCAGCAAAACCAGAGACTATAATGAAGAAATCAGAGCCACAGAAACTCTGGGCCTACCCAGAGCAGCAGAGGTTCCCCTCACCCAGGCATGGTTACAACTAGTGCTTCAAAGCATTCACTTCAATGTAGCTTCTGAAAACATAACTCTTGTTTGTAAGGAACCTCTACAGGGATATAACACTATTCAGTTTAAAGGTTCAGCCAAGATACTTATTTTGATAAGTCACTTAAGTTATCAAAGTTGTATTTCAGGCTAAACAGTCAATAAATAATGGTTAAAATACTGGAAAAAAATACTGATGGGCTCTGCCACCAAGCCTATTCTTTCATCTCCAGAAAGACAACCAGTCCCCTGCTTTTCTTTGAAGCCTCACTTGAGCTGCACAAACTTAGAAAAAAGTTACAAAGTTACAAAACATGTTGCATGCTATCCATGGTTGACTTACACAAGGGCATGAAGCTGGACTTTGCCTGGATGTTGCTGCTCTATGAGAAAGCAGGTATCACACCTTAAAAGCCCTGACACCATCCCCTTAGAACAAACAGTGGGGGCTGAATGATGGCAAGAGACCACTCACCAGCACCGACTGCTTCCCATACTCAATCCATCGAAGAGTAGCAAAGTTGGTAGATTCAGCACAGTTAAAGCCGTGGTTAAAGCCAGCATGATAGCTATAAGGAAAGGTTATCATGAACTCTCCAGCCTCTTGTGTCACCTAGAAAACAATTGAGACATCACAGTGTTATTTAGAACTAAAGAAGATACTTGGTGAATATGATTAAAATGAGCTCCTGTACCCCTCTCTGCAGCACACCCAAAAGTCCCACTCACAGATGGTGGCTGGAGATCCCTGCTGCAATGGATAGACTTGCTACTGACCTTCACTATTTTGCTACTTATGTTAAATATCTGTTTACCGAAAAACCAGGCTCAACAGTTTTTTTACTAAAATACAACACAACTGGTCGAAATAGCACAGAAATAGTTACACATACAAAATGTCACCAGCTATATGAAGTTCATAAAGATACTTATCTGTATCAGCTACAAGTTTGGCTGAGCAATATCTAAGGTCGAGTAAATTTCTACCAACGCAGAACTTGGAAATTTATTGCTGTTTTCTTTTGCTGTTCATATTAGAGCACAACTCTCAGTCAGCCTTCCACTGCTGCTCTTCAATATCTCCCCACTGTAAAGGTTTATGACAACAAAACCCTCCAGCTGCCCAGGCAGATGAGACAGTATTTCTGAATAAGAACTCAAAGACTAGATCTTTAATATTTTTCTGTGTGGGAGAGGGAATAGCAGGTCATTATCTGAGAAAGTAAGGAAGCCTATAAAGTTACTAACGTAATTAAAAAATTAACAGAGGACAACCCTTATTTTCTATTGAGGAAGCAGACTGCAACAAACAAAATTAGCTGGGGCAAGTTTGAAACAGAAAAAGAACAATCTCACTTCACTGAATATATATCTAAACAGTGAAGTGAACCTAACACAGGAGATAACGTTTAGTTTTAAGTTTAAATTTTAAGTTTTTAATTTAAAAAATTAAAAAAAAAATCACAGTAAACAAAGCTTTTGTATTTAGGAGCCCTTGGCAGATTTTTCAGTCTCAAACTCTTTCAGGCCCCAACTGCCAGATAAATGGAAGTACAATACGAAGGACTGTCTTACACCCTGCCTGTTTCTATTTTCCTCTCTAAGCATCTGCTACTGGCTGCTGTCAGAAACAAGGCTGCAGGAACCTCTTGATCAAGCTGGTATAACCACAATTACTTTTCTACACCTTATCAAATGGAATTCCATATTTCTTCAGAATTGATGGAGAGATGAGAGTCATCTTGTGACGGAGAAATGCTTCACAGCTTTGGGCACTTCCTGGGAAAAAACCTGTTTAAAATAAAGACCAGGAGAGATGTTACCATTGTGATCAAATGACATTTATTTTTCAGCAGTTTTACTGAAAAATTACTGTCTAGACACTTGTTGCCTACAATTCTGGACCACCTTATTTGAAATGTGCTAGTTTGCATGCTGAAGAAAAATGACAGCTCCCCGAGATTTATCTTTTAACAGCGGCCAGTTTGAAAGCACATAAGAAACACCTCAAACAGAAGGATTCTCCTTTGGCCATAATCTTCTGGTTTTAATAATCAATAGCTAAGGATTTTCTCATTAAAGATTTGACAGACAACAAGTTCATTATTTGTAATGTGACATTTCTCTTGTGTGTATCCTATAAGCTAACATTCAGAAGTAATGTAATCTATATTCTAAAAGGCAAATTATCAGTTCAGTCATGCCAGCCTGTGCTCTCTATGAGAGCTGAAACCCACTGCAGCTGCCCATCCCATCTTAAACAGGCAGGAGATGAACTGCCTGATTACCTTTTGCAAGTCTCTCCAGCCGCTTCCCATGCTCTGGAGGGATAGAGTACCTGCAGTTGTAAGAACAAGTCTGTTAAGTTCAAGTGACAACAACAAAATCTCAAAGTTTGATTGGAAATCATAATCAGCCATCGAGGTGTGAATTACTTAGGAAAAAAAAAAAAAAATTCTCTATCTCCACACTTGTCTTTCGAAGTTTGATATAAAGCTAAAAATCTTCATTGATGACTTTTCCCTTTCTATCTCAAGAAAAATCAACACCCAAAAGGTGATCATTTCTTTCAATAACTTTTGCTCAAGCAATCAATGAAGTAAAAAGTCTGATGTACATAATTAGGAGATCTGTGCGGCAAAACATGAATTGCAACGAGAAAGGGAAGAGCATTTCCTGAACTGTCTCAGTTCACAGCTGTGCAGTCTCAGTATACTCAGTGCAAGGAGGAGCACACGGCAAGAGAGAAAATGGAATCACCTCTTTCAGCTGCTCAGACCAAGATGGGACTAAGTCAGATGCCACATCCTTAACATGTGCACAACTCATGGAGTGCTCTTTAGGGCTATGTCTCTGCCTCTACACACCTTTTTATGGGTGCCACAAAACTCTTGCGTGGTATGACTACAATAAATAAATCTATCTTCTTAGTTTGCTTGCACTCTGGAATACAATGCTATATTCTGAATGGACTCCTTGCTAAACTAATAAAGGATACCAGCAAAGTTCACTTCTTCCAAGTACTACTCTAGAAGATGCAGTGGACGAATAGTTCAACAGACTGCACTATTCTGTTTCATGTTTCCCTGCTACTGCCACTGCATGGGGTTGTTCATGGGTCACATTGTGCTAGCTATTATTTTTTTCTTCAAAGTTGTAATAAAAGGCAGCCAAAAATACTAGTTTCCAACAAAACTGCTATGGAAACAATTGTTGAAGTTGCTTGAGAAATTAATTTGTGAACAGAAGGCCACGATTCACTCTTAAAATGCAACCCATGCTACAGAGAAATTCAGGAGCCTCCCCTAGAAAGAATCAAGAAAGCTCAGACACTGGACAAACTACTCAGTGACATCCACTAACCTGATGTTTAGATCTATGATAAACAGCTACAGTTCAAAGTCTGTTAAAAACTGCCTGCTTCCCCAGTGCCTGTGTGAACATACCGCTTTATGGTCATTTCAGAGCCTCAGGAAATGGTAAGTGAGTTTGCCAAGCTTTGGCCTTACCACAGCAGAGAGCATCCACGCTATACTGTAATTCAGAGGAACTCTCTACGTCAGGACTGCAAATAGACTCTTCTAGAAGGTAACCGAACAAATTCTACTGAGGACATGCACTGCTTTGCAGTTCCTTACAGATTTCTAGTGTTCTTGTCATCAGATAGAACTGCAGTGCAAGACTGGAGAAATTGTAATTATTTTAGTCAACTCTTAGCTTCATGACTTTGACTCCAATATTTTACGGTATTGATTTTCAACACCTAGAAGATTCCTTAGAAAATCTTACCATGACTTGGGTTCCCCAAAATGCAAGTAATTAATACTGTAGAGATCCATGTCCTCGGTATGCCAAGCAAAGGAAGTTTTCCACATGCCGAAATATAGGTAAGGAGTATTCACTCCTTCAATGGTTATGCCACTTTCATTCTCCACAATATCCAGGATTGTGTTCAATCTGCCAATATTCCACGCATCTACATGCTGTAAAACACAAGCGTCATGTCAAACAAGGATTACAAAGTACAAAACCACACAGCTGAGATGACAGTTTGCAAAAGCTTAACAGACACTTGTGAAACAGCACATCACAGAATTACACAGCTCAAGCTGTGAGCTAGTTCACCTAAATCCAAAGTTCTGCATGGTAGCTTGCATAGTGATTGCTTACCGGCCTTTAAGGAGGGAAAAAAAGTTACCCATCAACATAATAATTACAAAGGAGAAATAATCACGAAGCTGCAGACTTAACAGAGCAGAGAACAATAGCTGGTGTTGATTGAGCTTGAGCTGATGTCTGAACCCTCTTGAACAAAACCACTTTTCATTCCAAACATCTTTTAAAAGAATAAATCATGGTAATTTAGGAGACAAGCAAGCAGAACGCAAACTGTCTTTTGAAAGTTATCATCCTACCACCTAATGGATACAGAGCTGTCTCACAAAAATACATACACCAGTGGATACCAAAACAGCATGTATCCACTGATCAACACTTCCAACTCTCACATGCCTTTCAGGACAAAGCAACGCCTGGATAACAGTGGTTTTTGCTTTGCTAAACTAAACTGCACTACACTGAAGTGCTAGCAAAGGTCCCTTAGAACGTTACCTCTGTCAGCCGCCTACTCCAGAAGCTGGAACTACGCTAAGACTATCATTAACTCTTTCCAAAAGGTAAGAGTCAAATGCCACATTAGTATTGATGGAATGCAATATACCAGGATAACTGTTACCTGAAAACCAGAACCGTTTCCTTACCTTGTCATAGAGCGTGCCATTAACGTCAGCCCCATAGATGGGGGCATTGAACGTAAGGTTCTTCCAGTATTTTCGTTCAAGGTCTTCAAAGTCCGTGTACCGGGGTGTGCAGTACCTGAAAAAACCAAGAAAGGTACTAAAGACTTTGCAGTTTGATATTTGACAAGTCTAAACCAATGTTTTCCTTGACTGAAAGAATGGAAAGCTACAATAAAAATACCTATTGTGTGTTACCAGCCAGACCCCTAAACTGCCAGAAGAGCAGTGAGAGCAGTCATGGCTCTGTTTCGGTGACACTTGGGAACGGAAGTATCAGGAAGAAAATTACTTTCACCACTTCTCGGTTTACTTTCATTTTTGCTTTGTGCACTTTTCCGGGGTCAGAACAATTTCACCTTCTAGCTGTAGCTACTTAGAAGCAACATTGCAGTCAAAACCAGAAATAATACAAAGAACATCTCAAAAAACAAAACAAACAACCCCAAAGTTTTCTGCCACTGTGAAACTAGCAAATCTTCACAGACTCACCATGGTCAAACATGCTCTGTTTACCGGCAAAATACCTGCTCTTGATGCCCATTCCCAGCTAACTATATACTGGACTATGTGTAGCACTGGAGGAATCAAATTTAATATTAGCACCTATTTAATGTGTGTCTATATATACAGATTCCAGACAATTACATATATAACATAAAACCCTAACCTCCATCAAATTATTCTATTAAACAGCACTCTGAAATATCTGGTCTGTACTGCTTTTGAAAGATAAAACAAGCTTTGGTGGACCGACTGCAGGTAGCAAATCCAATGTTATTTCTAGTTATTGCAAAGGCTATTTTGCTTCAACTCCTTTTCAAGTCATCTTTTCTTCATCTCCTTTTTTATGTCATGAACATTCCTTTCCCCACTACTCAGTAAGTATTTCAATGTTCTAGCTACTGGGGACAGACAGACAAAAGCCCATGGCACAAACAAAAAGTTCTGCTGCCATTACACATCATCTTGCTGCACAGGTGACAAAGGTCCCCGCGCACACAGCCCGCTGTACAAGCAACCTCATCTGCCCAGGGCATGACGTTCACACTACCGACCCCCAGCCACACCGAGGGCCTGGCCCCTGTGGGAAGCTGTGGAAGCCCTACCCCTAGAAGTGTTCAAGGCCTGCTTGGATGGGGCCCTCAGCAACCTGTTCTTGAAGAAAAGAGTCCCTGCCCCCGACAGCGTGGGGAATCAGATGATCTTTAATGCCCCTTCCAACCCAAACCATTCCATAACTCTGCGTGCCCGGGACCGGCCGTACTTGTCGCTGTTGGCGATCCTGCGGAACTCGCGGACCGTCATGGCCTTCTTCTGGATGTTGTACTGCGTGAAGAGACCGGACTGTCCCGTCACCACCTGCTGGATGGGCGCGGGGATGACGAGCTCGTCGATGTCATCGTAGCACT
>VZTF01002539.1:255182-638629 GCA_013397755.1 Cnemophilus loriae | reverse complement strand
CCCGCCGTGCTCACGTCGGCAGCGCGTCCCGCTCCTCCGCCGCCCCCGCCCGTTCCTCGCACCAACGCCCGACCGCCGTATTCCTCCGCACCACGCGCCCAAAGAGTCCTGCCGACCGCCGACGCCACCACGGCCGTTCCGCTCCGCCCGAGCCCCGCCCTGCCGCCCCGCCCCTTCCCTCCGCCGCCGCAGCCAATCGCTGCCTGCTGCCTGCTTCGCAGCCAATAGGAATTCGATGGCCGGCCGGGGCGGGCCAGCGAATCAGGAGGCCGGGCGCGGGGCGGTTGCTAGGCAGGCGGGCGGGACTAGGCAGTCGCTAGGGGGCGTTGGAGCGGGGGCCGCGCCGGGGCACCCTCAGCCCGCGCAGTCACGGTGGGGGCACCGTCCCGATGCCGCCCGCATCCCGTCCGGATCTTTCCCGCATCCCTTCTGCATCCGGCCCGCTTCCGGCCTCCGGGCCCCGGAGACTGTCTCCAGGTGCAGCTGATCCCGGTCCAGCGGGCTCTCAGCGCGAGGTGAACACTAACCCCGGGTACGTGGGTGCTGCAGTGAGCGGGTGAGTTTCGGGCGCGGAGCGGTGACACACAACAGGCATCTGCCAACGGAGCACACGAACCCCGCTAATTATACTCCTACAGTTTCCGTGTGTAAACAAAGGCAGAGTAGAATGTGATACTTTGCAAACGTTTGGCAGCGAACGCAGACTGGGACTGGGGCTGGGGCTGGGCCAGCACCAGGCCCGGCCCACGCCAGGGCGCTTGGCCAGCACAGTCCGGTCATCTAGAAACGTGGAAAAGTGCCGCCGTAGCCAGCGGATGTTGCCAATAATCCGCCACCGTTTGTGTCAAGGACTGGGACCTGACAGTACAGCTTTAGCAGCAAATGCCTTTGAGTGTGTACAAGGCCGAGTGCTTAACAGACCCTGTCTAGGGACACTGACCTCTCCTTGGCTGGCACTGGCTGCGATTTTCAGACCGTGCTGTGCTAAATGCATTTGAAATCTCTTAACTGCCAAGGAGCAACCTCGAAAGTAAGCACAACACACCTGAAAAAGGTCATAGCCATCCTCAGAGACCACACTTGGTCCCTCATGGCTAAATAAATTAATAAATTAATTTATAATTAATAAATTAATTTAACTCTGTTTCTCCTAGTATGTGTTTCCTTTGCTGTCATGCTACAGGCAGGCAGCAGCCCTGAAAGTCCTGACAAAACACCACTCCAACACAGGTTTTCCCTGGTCTGCTGCCTCTCGACCTGCTCAGATTTTGAATTGCCTTATATATACACACCAAAACCCCAAAGTTAATTACAGCAGCAGCAGGCACAACACACAGCCTCCTGTAAAAAGTTAGACAACTGTCAGGTAACAGTTTTGAGACAAACTGCATTTCTGGCCTTTCTGGTGGCTTGGCAGTTGCACTTGCCATCCTTTAGTCAAGACCAGCTTTATAGTATCAGAGTCACAGAATGGTTTGAATTGGAAGAGACCTTGAAGATCATCTTGTTCCACCCCCCTGCACTGGACAGGGACACCTTCCACTAGACCGGGTTGCTCAAAGTCCCATCCAGCCTGGCCTGAAACATTTCCAGGGATGAGGCATCTATAAGTTCTCTGGGCAACCTGTTCCACTGCCTCACCACCCTCACAGGGAGAGTTTCTTCCTTACATCTAATCTAATCCTGCCCTCTTTGAGTTCAAAGCCATTCCCCCTTGTCCTATCACTACAGGCCCGTGTGAAAAGTCTTGCTCCAATTTTCTTACAACCTCTTTAGGCACAGGAAATTGTGTAAGGTCCCCCTTGAGCCTTTACTTCTCCAGGCCGAACAACCCCAATTCTCTCAGCCTGTCTTCACAGGAGAAGTGCTCCAGCCCTCTGAGCATCTTTGTGACCTCCTCTGGATCTGTTCCAGCAGGTCCATGTTATTCCTGTGTTTGGGACCCCAGAGCTGGACACAGTGCTCCAGGTGGGGTCTCACAAGAGCGAAGCAGAGGAGCAGAATCACCTCCCTCGACCTGCTGCCCACAGGAGACACGAGTCAGCCTTTTCAAGATGACAAGCGGCAAAATGTTCCTGTGAGCAGAAATGTGTAGGCACGGAAGCTCGATAACCTGTAATTGTTACTGGGGACTGAGATTGCTTATTATAACTGGCAAAAGGGCAACAATGAGCTTTTAATTGGAAGGATCAGAATTATTCCTGCTCTCATAAATGAACCAGGTCAAACAGGAAAAAAAAGGAAAAAAGAGAGAAAAAAAAGAAGTCACTCTTAACTAGGAAATGTGACAAATGGAAATGGCAATGTTGCTGAGGACAAGAAATTCGAGGATTGTGGGGGAAGGAGTTGCCAAGCTACTGTGCAGAGTCTGCTCAGATTTTTTCAGTGTTACAGCTATTTCTTTTTCCTTACTTAACAACTATTTTGCCTTTGAAAAACAAAATTTAAAGCAATAGAATCCAAAAGGGATAGTGCTTAGTCAGGATGTTATTTGGAGTAGCTGATAATTAAAGATCTCTTCTAACCCAAACCACTCTATGATCCTGTGAGTTAACATCACTAGGAGGCAAGCCAAGCTTGGGCACTGCCTGCACAGCTCTTGCTACAAGTATCAGTGGTATGAATAAAAATATGAAAATAGAAAGAGCAGAGGACCACCTCAGTGCCCAGGAATTCACCTTTGACTAGCTGCCATTTAGCTGCTGTCCCACCTGCCAAACTGTGCCCTTTACAGAGCTGCCTTTCTGAGGATGCATTGGGTATAACTGATATAACTAAGGAATGGAAAATTTTCACCAGGGGTAAAAAAAAAGACAGCAGTAACAGCCCAGCTCCATTGCTCAGTGCAAGTATGGTTGGTCTGTCAGAGACTCCAGACAGAAGAGGCTGAAATGTCTTACAGCACTGTCTCTGGACCATTCCCTTCAGATCTGGAGCACTGTGTGGCACTCATACCAGAGGGAGGGGAAAGTCTCAAGCTGATACCAAAGAAAATGGGGCCAAAGAAAAAAAAAAGCCAGCTGTAGTAAATCCTTTCTAGCCAGGGAAAGCTGAGCAATGCAGCCTAGGAATGTCAGTACCAAGCCCTGGGAAGAAGCAGGGTGGCTCTGCCTGGAGCGTGGCACAAGCCGTGGCGCTGGCTCAGAGGGCAGGTCAGGCTGACATTGCTGTTTATCCACTATGGTTATGTGGATGCACCATGGTTTTTTGTTCCCTTTTTATTTTGTGAGATACACAGAAATAAAGGGAAATAAACGTTGAAAGACTAAGTGCTTTCAAAATTGCATGAGTCCATTCCTTTTGGAGTAGTGTTGGCTTTGTGTGAGCAGGCCAGAGGAGTGGAGAAAAGGGGCTAGAGAAAAGCTGTCACAGCCGCAGCTGTTTTTGCTGCTTTCTGACTTCTGGGGGTCTGTCCCCTTGTCAAGGTGGCACATCCTCACACTTTGTGCACTGAGCCTTTCCTGGCCTGTGAGGTCAGCACGAGGCTTTGGCCACATGGCTACCAGCAATAGCCTTGTCACAGAGGCCTGGGCTTACTCATGTTATTCTTTGTGCATTCCATCTGAGGTTCTTCACCCTTTCTCTGCCTCCTCCTGCTTCTACTCAGTCCACAGACAAGCCCACAGGTGGGGAAGGAAGCACCAAGTGTTCCTGGACAAGGAGAAAGAAGGTACATGCATGTGTGTGTATCTCTAAGTGCTCTGGCAACTTTTGGTGAGAAAGAATCTCTCCATTCAAGGCTGTACATGGACTAAAGCTTTGTGCTGTTCGTGTGGCACTGCCTGGTGAGCGCTCAGTGAGTGGCAGAAGCATTGTCACCACCTGTAGTTTGGCAGCATAGCCCAAGCACCATTGCTGCAGCACAGGCAGGCGCTCGCTGCCCATCTCCCAGCTGGCTGGCTGCCAACACTGAGCATGGTGCCCTTCCTCCACAGACACACCCGTCTCTGAGCAGGTGCTCACTTGGCTGTGTGGCCCTGCCATCCTGGGCCCTGACAGTGATGACAAAGCACCCCGATGCCAGCAATGCTGGCACGTGCCCACACGCACACCTGCACATGTGTGCTGCCTCACAAGGGCAGGAGCTTGCTTTGCCCTCTGATCTGCATCCTCAGTGAGGCTGCCCAACAGCCCCTCAGGCCACTCTGTAGTGAAGCAGTGTGGTAAGAACGAGCCAGGCAAGGGGAAAACATTTCTGCTTCTGGCACCTACCCAGGAACCGGTCAGGCCTGGCAGGGAACGCGGTGTGTGACTGAGCTCCAGCAGTCACTGAGGGATCACTATGGTGGCCATAGCCACGCTAGGGAAAAGCTCATCAGTCTGCCATGCACTCCCACCCATTGCAGGCTTGCTGGCCAGGGTAGATTTGGCTCCCTTGGGAAGGATGGAAAGGCCATTGGGCCCTGACCCACGTGGTTCTGCCCCTTGCACTGGCTTTTCCCTCGCACACCTGTGCTGTGTGCAGGTGCTGCTCTCTCCAAGAGCTGACACTTTGGGCTTTGCAGTTCACACATGGACAAGGCTGGGCTGGGCTGTCCACACAGAGCAGGCAGGGCTGCCAGCCTCGGCGGGGGTTTCACACCTGAACAAACTGGGGTGGTGCTCTGCAGTCAGGGGCCAGGTGACGGCTTTACTGCTGAGCACTAACTTCGAATGCACGACTGTGCTCAGTGCTACAGAACAGCGTTACTGCAGCATCCCAGGAGGCTGGGAACGACCGGTATCGCCACCAAAGGCATTACCACTGACCCCTCGCTTTCCTGCAAGTCCAGCCAGTCAGTGCACTCCCGTATAGCTGCACGTGGGTAGGAGGTGAGCACACACATGCACAAACGGAATTATCACAGAAGGTTTCCAAGCTCCCTGCAGGCACAGGGTCCCTGCAGAAAGTGCGGGGCACTCATGGCTGGGATATACCTGTGAGAAAGGACTTACCTGCCACAGTGTGCCCACTGCCAAAGGATTCTATGGCCTCTGTTTATTGCTGAAGAAACAAGACAGGAAAGCCAGCTTGTATGAAACCCAATTATTCAAATTTATTAACATCAAGAATTATGCAATGATGCTGTAGATTTTTTTTATTAACAAATAGAAAACAGACTGTATACAACAGTGACCCCTACAGCACTATGCATCCACAAGGTAAAAATGAATGTGTCCTCCAACATTACCAACCCTGGATTGCTGATTTCAACGTAGCTTGGATTCTTAACATTCGGAATACATGTGATAATACAATTAGATACCCTTCCACCACCTTTATTCATAACTCAATGCACTCAAAAGAGGGCTGCTCACTCCCCATCTTTAGTGCAAGCGTGATATAATAAAGAGTATTAATATATAGTACCATTAAATTAAGTCCAGTAGTCTTGCCACATTGGTTCATTAGAACATCTTGAAGTAGCGGAAAGTACAATATTCTAGTGACTCTTAACATTTGCAGGATAGCAGAAATTATAGATACACCCAACCTCTGAAGCCATGTGTACTCCCCTCCCCTTCCCTGCAGTACCCTGCTTCCAAAGAGAGCCGGTCCAGCTCTGCTCTGGGTTGGCTGGGCTTGTGCTCCTTGCCTTTGTCAATGCTCTGACGCACTCCACTGGTGAGAGGTGACAGGATGGCGCTTGCACGCACAGAACCGTGTGATTAACACAAAGGGCCGTGTCTTGCTCTTCCCATCCCCTCCATGGGGAACTGTGGGACCCCCTTGCTACTCCTGCCCCCTTCCCAGCAAAACACACAAAAAGAGGTTCCAATGCCTGGAGCCCAGGATTTTGGGTCTCTCACAAACAAGGCGACGACAACTCACGTCATACCAGGATCTGCCAATACACACAGTCACTGGATTGGTTGAACACGCATTGTAATAGGACTGAATGGTTTCCAGCTGACAAAGGGACACTTCTCTGGCGACCCGACATGCCCTCCCAAACCCAAACCTACTAAGGAAATAATGGGGGGGAGGAGAAGACTAAAAAAATAATTGGTAGCTTAGGTCCAGTTCCATGAAATTTCATATTCTACAGAGGATTAAAAAGCAGCCTATGGGGAATGGAGACGGGCAAGAACCACAAGCCAGCTGCTGCAAATTACCAAGGAAGCTGCACTAAAATGGGCAGAACCAGCAGTGACTGGGCTGAAATAAACACAGGGCAGTAAAAAATGTAAAAGCAAAAGGAATTAAAAAACCAAAACCCAACTCCCAAAGGTTTGGCGGGTCCAGTTCTGCTTGGGCAAAACATTAAGACTTGCAAAAAATAAAAAATAAAGAGAGAGATTATAAAAATGACTAGTAACTATTTTACATGTTTAAAAAAAAGATCCCATTCCACCCACCTAAAGCCTTGCTGTGAAATGCAGTCGGCATGAGAAAGGGTGAGAGATGCACATGAGCAGAAATTCAGCCAGAGACTGGAAATGCTTTTGGAGTTGGATTCCCTCATTTGGCGCTGGGGCTAAGTTCCTAAATGCCGTGGGCAAAACTGGTTGGCGTGGAGGTCTGCTGCCTGGGCAGTACCTCCACCTGTACAGAAGGACTGAGGAATGGGCGGCTCTGGCTCAGAGGGACCCGTCTCCACTCCTAGACATCCCCACCGCAACTGGAGGAAAGCACTGTTACGTTGCATAGTGGTCAAAGCTGCCAAGGTACTCCAGTGCGGCTCTGTAGCACAGCTGGTACTGGTCCTGCAAGGCAGCAATGAGGGAAACATGAGCAGTGGGGACACAAGGACAGTGGGTGCTAGGGTCCAACATCCAGAGACATCAGGTCCCTCCCTTCTCCCACAGATCTCCACTGCCATGCACAGGAGGGGAGCTCACCTCTGTCTGCACCATGGCCGGCCGCTGCGTCCGCAAGGTCTTCACCATCTGGAACATGTCCACCACGCCCTCGTAGCGCATCCTCTCCAGCACGATGCTGAGTGTGATGAACACGCCTGTGCGCCCAACCCCAGCACTGCATAGGGAGCAAGAGGGACCATTACGAGTCCTACCAGCCCCAGGAAGGCTCTGCAGAGCTCCTAGGAGTGGTGCAAGCCACTCATGGAGCACTGAGACCTGCTCACTGGGGAGAGGCTGCAGTCCCCACTTACCTGCAGTGCACTGTGATGGGCCCATCCTGCCCAAACTGCTCCTTGGTCTTGTGCACCTGCCCAATGAAGTCAATGAAACCCTCTCCTGTCTTTGGCACTCCCTGCTCAGGCCAGTCCGTGAACTGGAACTGGCGGATGGTTCGTGACTGGCCGTCCTGCAGGGAGACGAGTGTTAGATGTGAACCTGATCTCTCTCCCCTCAGCACTGGTGCTCTGACCTGCTCTCAGACCCCTGAACCAGGCACCAAGTGAGAAGGTGCACAGGCCACAGATAAGCCCAGGCAGATCTTCTGCTGCATGTTTAGGACCTCTGTCCTCCCATGTTCACCCGAGGGTGGCTGAGCTGAGCAGGGCTTTGTGCCCCTACAGAGTCCATTGGGTCGGTGTTTGGGGCCCAGCTCCACCCTAGGACCATGTCTACTGTCACACAAGGGTCCTGTTCCCAGTCAGATGCTGCACACACAGACTCCAGGGGCAGGGGGACCTGTGTTAAATGCTTGCCCAAGTGAGCAGCACAGGCAAGGCAGGGTCTGGTGCTGACAGGGATCCCTGAGCTGCTCCTGGGGCTGAAACAGCTGGCAGGGCAGGAACCTGTGGAGAGAGGAGCAGTAAGTGGTGGGCAGCAGCCCTTTCTGCCTACAGTGCAAGGCAGCACTTGCTTTCCCATTTCTCCAGGAGCTGTTGCATGCACCCTTGATTGGCCTGGGTAGGGCAGAGGCATGAGAAGCAGAGGAGCTGGGAAGCCAGCAGAGGCACTTACCCTGGCATCCGTCACCTTGAACTCCCGGAGGATGTACTGTGGCATGTTGTACTCTGCCATGGGGTCCACCACGAAGTACTGGTACCGGGCAGAGCGCTCTGCAGGCCAGTACTGATGGCACTTCTCCTGTGGATGAGGAACAGGGTAAGACATTAGCACTGATGAGTTGCTGCTCCTCCCTCCCGCTCCCTGGGAGCCTATGTGGTTGTGGGGCCACAGGGTCAGCCACCAGACATGCCAACGGGGGGCTCGCCCAGAGCGAGTGGTGCCGAACACAGACTGGGGTGAACCAAGAGCTCGTGCCCACAGACAGCAGCCCCACAGTCCCCTTCTCCCCACAGCAGGACTCGTACCCGGCCCATCTCACGCAGCTTTGTCAACATCACCACAATGGTGGAGTTGTGCTCCCAGAGCATCCGCCAGAAATCCTCTGTGGTCTCGGCCAGTGGTCCCTGCGTGGCGATGTAGGCCTTCTGCTGCCTGTGACAAACATAACGGTGCTCAGAGCAGCTCCTC
Source organism: Cnemophilus loriae (assembly GCA_013397755.1). Classification (NCBI taxonomy): domain Eukaryota; kingdom Metazoa; phylum Chordata; class Aves; order Passeriformes; family Corvidae; genus Cnemophilus; species Cnemophilus loriae. The sequence continues at coordinate 630,259 of VZTF01002539.1, read as the reverse complement.
AGAGATGAGCAGCAGCTGCTCCTGGGGGCTGGCGGGCTGGGTGAGCTGGAGGCAGGGCCCCATGGTACCAAGGAGCAAGGCTGACAATCCAGCTGTAAGAGGCACGTCTCTAGGATGAGCCATGGGCTCTGGGAGAGACATAAGCCTGTCCAGCACTTGTCTTCTAAGTGCTCCCCACAGACACAGTGAGCACCACAACACAGATGATCCAGAAAGGCTCTTAGTCCTTTCTGGGGTGATGGCGTCCCCAGCCCAGCCTCTTGCTGCTGCTTGTCTCCAGTGCTGCTGCTGCACTGAGAGCCCTCTTGGCACCCAGGCCCCCAGCAGTAGGCTGCCAGCACCCATCTGGGCTGGAAGGAGAGACTGTGCTTGGGGATGATCTCAGCAGCATCCCTGTGTTCCTGCACTTTTACTCTCTGCAGCACCCACCATCCTTCACACTGCATGAGAAAACACAGAGCAGCTGAACCAGGTCACCTGGATTACACGCTCCAGACAGTAACGAGGGCAGTGTGAAAACCATGAATACAGTTTTGTCTGCTTTTCTAAAGCTTCAGAATTTGTTCTTGGTTCCACTGCAAACCAGAGCACCTCTCCTAATTTTCCGTGTGACCTGCCCCAGACTGGCCCCCAGCCTGAAGAAAGCCCCCTTGGTGCTTTGGACTCAGCCGGTACCGTGGCTCTCTGAGCTCCCAGCCCGGCACAGCAGAGCCCGAGCTGGCTCCACCACTGCGGGGCGCTGGAGCCCACGGGACCAGGGCTGGCATCCTCCGCCCTGCCTTCCTCCCTCTGTTCTGCCTTCCTCCCTCTGTTCTGCCTTCCTCCCTCTGCTGGTGCTATTTTTAATGGTGCTAAAATTAATGAACGTGCTGCAGGGCAGCTCTAACATGCGGGATGCAGACAGAGGCTGCTTCAAGGTGGATTTATAAGACATTGTAAAAATCAGGGAACGAGGATACAGAACGAAGTGAAAGAGCTAATAAAGATGCAGCATCAGTGATATCTGCAGGACCCTGGGCCAACTGATTTCTTTAAATACCTAGAGGAATGCTGTTCAAAAGAAGGGTTGGGAACAGATAACAGAACTTGGGGATGGGGTAAGTAGCACACGAAATGGTACCACCTGCTGTGCTGGCAGCCCGCACCCTCCCTCTGTAGCATCACCAAGAGGCAAAGCCAGCGTTGCTCTCCATCAGCTCTGGAGCCAGGACAGTGGCTGCAGTCCATTTGTAAGACCCAGGCTGCAGCCAGGTAGCCACCTTAATGACTGGTGGTGGATGGCTCAGAGCCACACAGGCAGGAGGGCGTGGAAAAGCTGCTCTGTGACAGCTTTTCTCCAGCCCCTTCATCCTTCCCCATTACTCTGTCCCACCCTGAGAGAGCCTGGTTTGCGGAAGTTTTCCTGTGTTGGGATGCTCCCAAGGTTGCTCCCCTTTTGCTCCTTGTCCACTCTTGCCTCCATGTAGCCCTTCTCCCTGGGAACCCTTGCTGTGCTCAGCTGCTGGAGCAGCGACAAGGCACGGAGCTGCTGGCCTGGCTGCACCCACATCTGCTCCCTTCGGCAGTGCCTTTTGCTTCTGGGAGGTTACCAGTCCAAAAGAGGCAGGTGGGCAAAGCCAAGCTGGAAGGGAAAGACGCCACATCTATCATTGTATCCTCCACTCCAGCACTGATGATGGTGCACATGAGGGATGACCCTACTGTGATGGTGCACAGAGAGATGACAGGAACAGGCCTTTTATGTGCATCATTGTGATTTGGTTTGGATTATTGTCTAAGGGTTGGTTGGGAAGGGGATGTGGCCACTGGGCTGTTTTTCTCTCCTGGCATTTAACATGTGAGAATGATATGCCAGCAGATAGATACAGAATACTTAAGCATTACTGCCCCACTAGATCTTAATTTGTGCTTTCTAAACAGTGTTCTGGAGAGAGGAACCTGGTGATGGGTTTCCCGGTGTCCAGCACCAGCCCTACCTGAGGATCCAGACTCCTCCCAAAATCAAGACATGGAACAAGCCTTGAGCTGCTGCGTGGATCAGCCACTGAGCGGAAGCACACTTCTAACTCTAGTTGCTATGGTGGGGAGGCAGGTTTGAGTTAGATACTGTAGATATGAAACACAAGCCAAGGGATGCCTACCAGAATATCCCATAAAACCTCCCCAGGAGCCAACACAGCCTGCCACTCCAGCCATGCGGGCATCTGTCTACAGCAATACAAGCCAGCCTGGCAGTGCTCACTCCCAGGCAGTCTTCACATATTGTAACTACACACACTGAAGTGTCTGAGAAGATGGAAATAGATAAAATGCAACAAAGTGGTCCCCGGCCCACCTCACGCAGTCAAGACTAGCCATCAGAAAAGAGAAGGCATCTCTGCCTGGGTTCCCAAGCTGGCAGGACAAGCTGGCACAGCCACCCAACGTGATCCTTACCTGTAGCCGTCTATGAAGCTGGCATTGATATAGTCAGAGCCCTCGACACCCCGGATGGGCTGCAGGCAGACTCTCGTCAGCTCATACGGCATGATGTTCACTAGGCGGTTCTTGAATTTGTTGCATGGAAGGTTGGCACTGATGAAACGTGAGGTATGTGCTTTAGAATTGGCCAGCAGCTGAAAGAGGAGGAGACACATCAGATCCCTGCTGGGAATGCAGCAGTCTGGGGGCAGAATTGAGACCCTGGCAGAAATCATGTAGTGGAGGGGAGACCCATAGCAGCTCTCTGACACACACAGAGCCAGGACATGAAGCTTTGTACCCCGCTGAGCCAGGGCTGTATGCTTGGTGGCGGCAGGGAAGCAAAGCTTCTCCTCTTCCAACAATGTCTTGCTATTTACTTCTCACCCCAGAAGAACCCAAGAAAATGTGAGAATTGTGACAGTTTTAGGTAAAGAAGATCTACTTTGGGTTTCTGTGAGACATTTATGGCTCTCTTTGAGTCCCGTAAACTGGAGTCATGGTAAATATGTTACTTAGATCTGCTGGCAGATTCAAACAGAAGTCCCTCTTTCCCCCCCAGCTTCTTTTTTTTTTGTTTTCCTTCCCCAAAAGACTGCCTCCAGCATCTCCAGAACCACCCTTCTCTCTATGAGTGGCAGATGGACCTCAGCAGAGGCTCCCTGCAGAGGGACAGGATTGCTCTCTGGGGAGCAGTGCAGCCATGTGAGGCCCTCCCATATCCTGCTCTGCAGGGTTTCCCATGCAGTGAACACTGCCAGGGCACAGAGAGGGGCAATTTCATTACTGTTCTCAAGAAACCCTTAGAGAAATCAAAGGAAAATAAAGTTTTATCTTTCTTACAACAGAATTGCTTGAGTTGAGCACAGTTCTGTGGCTCTCTTGAGGAGTTTCTCAGGGCAGGTGTCACCATGAGACACTCGGGCAGGATGTTTTACTGTCCCAGCCCCAGGATACCAGCAGCTCTGATAACCACAAGACAGAGCTTCTCAACTATTCCCAGTTTACATAGAAAGTCAGTATTTTGCCTCTCCTGCTCCTTTGTCACTTTGAGGGAATCCCCAGGGTGAAGCTGTACTGCTGCAGTTCATTTCACAGCCTGCATGGTCTGCTGCCTCCCTGCATGAGCTATATTCCCTGCAAGAGTTCACTGGACTAATGCACCTCATCTGAGAATATGGGCACTTAACAGAGCTCACTTCCAGCTCCAAGGCTGTAATAAATATCTGCAGTTGGCATATACAGATACAGGCAGAAAAATGTGGGCTTGGCTTCTTAAAAATGGTGTGCCTTAAAACACTGCCTGTACCAATTCTAGACACTGAGGCTTGGTGCTGAGGTGGTTAAAAGATTACAGAGTTCAGCATTGAAGAAATGAGACTAGAAATGTCTCACATATTTAAATTGGAGCTGTTTCCAGACAAGTTGTTCACAGTAACATCAATTATGACTAACATGATCTGCATCTGATTTCAGATGCAGCTCCTGCCGCACAGTGAACCTAGAGCAGAATGTGCTGCTGAGAACTGCACATCCATCTGCCTTTTATATCCTCCCCAGAAGCTGCCAATCCAGGGGGGACCATGGCCGACACAAGCTTTACAATTCAAATGTACTTTAAATCACTGCCTACCTGCTTTAGTAACACACAAAAGAATAACTGTCTGTAATGATCCATAGCCCCCTCTCCCAAGCACTGGATGAGCAGCCTGTGGGGTTCTGTGGGCAGAGACAGGGCACTGGAGAAGTGGGGTGCTGGGGCTCTGCCACCGACCTTGAATTCCAGCTCCATTGCAGTAACGCTCTCTCCTGGTGGCACCTGGGTCAGCTTCTGGATGTGGGCGAAGAGGTTGCGTGCGGGCACCTCGGTATTGCCACACGTGGCAGCCTCCAGCAAGGCCTCATGGATGAAGATGTACTGGTCCTCTGTCTGCACCATGTAGTTGCGCTGGGAGCGCATGCACGTCACGTGGCCGTAGATGTCCACGGTCTTCTCGTGCTTCATCCGCTCCAGCATGGCGTCGATGACGATGAAGCAGCCGGTTCGGCCCACGCCAGCACTGCGGGAGCAAAGCACATGGCCTGAGACGACACAGTCTCCTACAGATGTCACACGACTTCTGACACTGCTTAAGAGATCACCTGGACCTAGGGCACACAAAAGGGGAGTAAAGGCTGCTCCCTATGAGCAGAACTCCAAACAAGAAGTGACAGGAGGAGCGAGAGAGAGAATCACTGGAGAATGCGAGAGGCTCCTCAGCCTTTCTGCTGTCCCCCTTTCACTGCTGGAGTGGAAAGGACACGGTGTCACCCTGCTGACCCCTGTGGTGGCTGGCAGCCCCTCCACAAGGGAAGAAAAAATGTGTGTAACAGGCAGGAGAGTGACAGCACATGTGTGTGTGAAGTCAGAAGACATGAGCACGCTGGGCCCTAACACCAGTGAAGCCCATAATTTCAAGCCTGCTTGTCCCCTAACCTGGGTCACTGTTTACTCACCCATAAAACAAGTACAGCCAGCCTGAGAGGGCAAGCAGAAAGCTGAGGTCGTGCACGACCGTGCTGAGCCCTTCGCTCAAGCACCAAATGCCTCTCCACAACTGTTAGAAGGGCGGTAGCTAACTTCAAACTACTCACTCTGAGAGCAGCCTGAAAACAACAGATATGCTGTTGTGACATGTAAACACAGGCAGAGATAGGGAGCTAGGCATTTCCTCATTTGTGGTGCAAGTCATATCCTTAACAGAGCTTTAATATAGCTTGTTTGTGTGTTAATTATACCCCACTACCATCTGAAACAGAGCATGAAAGAAGAGCATTAAACACTGCTGGTAAGGCGTATGCTGGAACAGCAATGATGGAGTGGTTTGTTCAGTAACAGTCCCCTCTTGGCTGATACAAATAAATCTTGGCTGGGTAAGATGCTGAGGCTTAGTAGACTAGTATTTTGCCTTAAGAGCTGTCTTTCTACCCTATGAAAGAGTGCTGCTGTAAATACTGCATATGAATGTTTGTAGAGGTCACTGCATGCATTTCTGTCAGTGATGTGCCTTTGAAGGTACCACCCACTTATGCTGGGCACAGATAATTTAATTTTTAAATGGCACTTGCAGTTTTGCAGGAAAATGTGTTTTCTGAGGCTGTCCATACAGCAGTGCTGTTTAATCTGACACAGCAGTAGCAATAGAAATGTCACTACTGCATTACCACTGCTGGGCCTGTTCTGCTGCCAGTCCAAGTATGCAGTGCAGGTTATGCTACCATCAAACCTTTCCCACAAGAAGGGGAGACTCCACTTTCAGACAGGTTAAAGCTCCTGCAGCCAGAAGGCAAACACACACTCCTACCTGCAATGCACAACCATAGGCCCAGCATCTGTTGGGTTACAGGCCTTGACCCGTCGCAGGAAAGCGAGGATTGGGGTGGGGTATTCTGGGACCCCGTGATCGGGCCAAGCCATGAACTGGAACTGTCGCAGCTCTGTCTTCTCACTGGAGCCATTCTGTCGAAGACAAAGAGGAGTTGTTTTGCATGAGAACAGTCTCATCCCAGTGCAGGAACCCGCTAATGGGGCAACAACAGCAACAGGCACGCAAACCTCTGCGTGATGATGCATGTACTGGGCTTTCACTTGTGGAAATTTGGAGGAAAAACGCAGGTTTATTGCAAAGCTTCTGGACCTACAGATGCTCTGTAGAAAGGCAGTTGATACAGACAACAGAGCAGCTCTGCAAGAGTGGAGTACACTGCAGAGAAGGTGAAAGACTCTTTCCTGCACAGCACAGGTTCACTACCTGCATACTCACTGCACTTTTGAGGAAAATGGGCATGGAAGAGCTACGGCAGCCAGTTCCTTCCCTGCTCCTCTGCATCATGGTGTCCCTGGGCTGGGTGATCAACCTGTGTCTGCAGACTGCCCTGCTCCTCTCTGCGCTTGGCTGAGTGATCTATGCAGCAAGCAGTAGGACTGGCTGGGTGATTGCTGGGGCCTTTCTGGGGCATCAGTGTGTCCCCCCTGAGCACTGGGCTCCTGGCCCAGACTCAGTCACGCACAGAAGCAGCTCTCTGCAAAGCCTGTCTGCGTTGCCGTGACACGCTGCTGCTGGCACTGCCCTCAGGGATTTCCAAACACTAATGAGGAATGCAGCAGGCAGGAGAGAAGGGTTTGTGCTCATATCAGAAATAGCCCCTCCATTTGCATTATTAGTGACAGGAGTGATAAAAATTCACTGCTTACCATGTTGTCCCTCTAATGGGAGGACAGCTGCTACCTTGTACACTCGCTAGAGGCAAGAACAGCCCTACTCTGGGGCCCATCACAGAAAGCACACAGAAGAGCATCAAGTATCCTGGCCAAAGTCCAGTGGTGGCCAGATGCACAACCCGCATCTGATCTCCTACTGCAGCCCATCTGTGAGACATGGCTCATGTATGGACTGGCCACATGCTCGACCAAGACAGGTACAGCCAGTGGCCACTGCCTGTGGGCCATGGAACACCCTGCAGCATTGGGAAACATCGCTGCACTATGTGAAGCAGCAACAGCCCAACCAGTCCCATACCTTGTACAGCGCAAAGGTGCGGACGGTGTAGGTTGCCAGCTCGACTGTATCCAGCAGGGTCACCTGGATCATCCCATAGGTTTCTGTACCCCGGCTCGGCCAGTACTGGTCACACTTTACCTGCAGGGAGGTGAGGAGAACAGGTCACTGATTGGCTGCTGGCTGGGGCATCTGGGATGAGGAACAGGGCTCTGCCCTTCAAAGGGTAAAGACAGAAATGAGTCACTGTGCACAGGGGGCCTCTAAAATCCAGATTTCCTTCCCCCACAGTGTCCCAATCCCCAGCAAAAAGGCAGCACCCCCTGGACTCCTTTCCGTAAAACTTAGAATCACAGGAATATTCTGAGCTGAAGGGACCCACAAGGATTATCAAGTTCAACTCTTAACTGAATGGCCCATATGAGGATTGAACCCACAATCTTAGTGTTATTAGCACCATGCTCTGACCAACTGAGCTGATCTCAGCGGCTACCCATGGAAAGAGCGATTTTCTTTTTCCCCTGGAGCCACTGGTGGAAGTGGTGAAGGGGGCCAGGCCACCAGACAGAGCAGCAAGAGCAACACCAGGTACCAAGACAGTGAGCAGCAATTCCTAGCAGTGATTTGTGCCTGCTGTAGTTCTTCTTCTCTGCCTCTCTTGAGTGAGATGGGCATCTTTGGTGCTTTGCTTGAACCACCCCCTGCCTGAGCTCCACCTGGATAAAGAGAAGGTGGGCAGCTGTGGGTTGATGGGAGAAGAGCTAGTGCAGCAGGGAAGAGGAAATGGTGGTTTCTGTGGGCACGGCTCTACTCAAGGGGCAGCTAAGGTGAATGAGATGCAGCCTGTATCCCCACCAGCTCCCTGCTATGCCAGCCTGGAGTCCTTGACCCACAGCTGTGGCAGGGCAGAGCTGGGTCCAGCACAGTGCACAGCAACACAACAACAGGCACTACTTTTCCCATAACATCCGTAGTCCCCAGGGTGCCCCTGCCAGCGTGGCCTCGGGCAGCAAACCACCCTGGTGACAGGTGGGACACAGCCCATGCCAGGGCTCCAGCCTGGATGCTGTGCCCACCCTCTCTGCACTGCTGTAGGCTTGAGTGCACTGAGCATCACCAAGAGACACCAACCTGCCCCTCCGGCAGGTGGCACATCCCTGAAAATCTGCATCTCTCAAGAGTTTCACAATGGCTCTGCAAGGAACAGATGCCAGCTCAGACACAGACACATCTTGTTCTCCCTCTGCAAGAAGACACAGACTGTGGCCAAACTACCCCTTCAGCCCCTTCCTGCAGGCAGCACTGTACCATCACGAAAACACTGCTGCTCCCTAGAGACCTCCTGCCCTGCAGCATGCTTATCACCCCCTTCCAACTCTGCAGCCAGAATGCTTTGAGCTCCTGATCACAGTTCTTTTTGCATCCCATTTGGCAGATGGCCGAACACATCCCCACGGGCCCGTCCCTCTGCCCCCTGCACATCCCTCCCTGCTCACATGCTGATGCTCCTCTTCACAGCTCAGTGTTTGCAAACTACTCCTCCTTTTTTTTCTGTGAAGCCCCAAGCTCCCTATTTAATTGACACCCTGAGCATCTCTGTTTCATCTGGTACCTGGCTCCCCCACCCTGCAGAGCCACAGTGCCTGGATGACAGGAAGAAGACTTCATTCCCACCCATGTGCACCACACCGAAAATGGTTTCCCACCCTAGGAGAGAGGAGTGAATGGAAGATCATCTGTGCTTGTCAAGGAATAGTAAACTTAATTATTAGGAGAACATGTTTACAGGGGAATGTGTGGGAAGGGAAACAATAAGCTTAATTAGGAATCAATGAAGTTCTGCCTTTTAATTGAAAACACTTGCAGCAGGGTGGGGCTTGTGAGAGCTAAGAGCCCTCATCCTGCACTGTGGCTCTGGAGTGCAGCAACCTAGAGTCAGAGTGATGCATCTCTCCCTGCTTTTTGGATTCTGCTCTCAGTAAGGCCTGCCCTGGCAGAAGTGCCTGGAGCAAGACTGCCTAATGGGGTACTGCAGGTGCCTGTGCAAGCAGAGCAGCTCTGCTGCCTCCTGCCATTCAGGCTGCTGTGCTGCCTTGGATCTGTAGCAACGTGGCAGGCTCTGCAAAAATCTCAGGATTCCTCTTCCTTGCTTGGCACAGAGCATTTGACACTGACTGGCTGCAGCACCAGCAACTTTGAGGTCACAAACATTATTTCACAGCTAAACCGATCCCATCCTCATGAGTGGGTGGCAGCTGCAGGCTGTCTCCACAAGGCCTGAGTTTGTCTTGCCTGGCTTGGGGATGATGTGACCCTCTCCAAGGGAGAGGAGAGCAGCATGGCATCCTGCAAACGCTGGGAACAGCTGCTTGCTGTGGTTTGCAGGGGATGTTTCAGGGGAACAGCACAGCCTGTCTCTGTGCCTGAGCCTACACCTCAGGGACACCAGTCCCCTTCTGCCACCCACATGCTGCAGGGCTGTGTACTCGAGCACAAAACAAACTTCAGAGGAGTTCCCTGTGTGGGATAATAGCAACGCCTAGGCTGGTAATTGAAAATTATTTATTCATGACCAGATAAGAGTCAGTCACATTTTCTGCCAAATTTACCCATAATGTTTATGCCCCATTTTCAAGCTCTGTAAATTTTATGCTGAAGCCGATGCACTGTGGCACTAAAGCAGATAAGAGATGTTTTCTTCTGGCAGTGCTTGTTTCTCATTAACTTGAGGAGCACAGTAATGTCCTGAACAGCCATTTATTGTAGCTTTGCTGAGTGGCTCCTGTCCCTCCCCTTTGATGCGCCCTGAGCCCAAGAACAGCCGGGCACCTCTCTTCAGCTTGAGAGCGGTGCTCTGCTCCCGGCCCTGCTCACAAGTGCCAGATGGCATCGCTGTCAGCAAGACGGCTGGAGCATGATGTGGCTGCCAGGCTTCTCTTCCCCAGGGCCCTTGAGCACTAGCCTCGTAACACCCCTTCCTGGGGACATGAAATGCCAGGGGAGATCACACCCCAGGGATGCCTGCTTGGTGCTCTGGGCTGGAACAGAACAAGCCATGGCACTGCTCTGGGAGACTTCACTCTGCCAGGCTCTTGGGGATAGCCCAGGGTAGGAGAAATCCTGCTTTAATACCTCTCTCCTGGCAACACAGCCCAGCAGGGACGCACCATGCTCGCAGCTTCGGGAAAGCTAATCTACAGTGTGTGTTTCTGAACTGCCACCAAATGATTCTGAAACTGATTGTAAAGCTTTGAAGGCAGCTAAATTGCACAATCCAGCCATTTCTATCCTTTATGTGCTTCTCACTTTGTGAAAACATGAAAAAGGGAGGATGATTTAGACCATCAAGCCAGCTGAAATTGCAGACCATAAAAGCTGATGCTCTTTAAAGATTTTTTTTTCCCTCTGCAGCTCAGGAACCCTTTAAAGCAGTGTCACCCCCACAGGGCTGCCAAGCTGCTGCTGGTCCTGGTCGGCTTATCACAGCACTGCCAAGGGTGACCTGGGGAGCTCGCCTGGAAAGGCAGCAGAGCCTGCTCTGCACTGGGCAGCTTGCCATGAGGCCTTGCTACCCACCCCAGGCTCTGCAGCTGGACAGTCCTGTGCCTGTGCCAAAGCCCCTGGGCAAGGGGACTTGAAGCAAGGTCACCCTTGGGTAATGCTGTGATGCCATGTGACTGCCTGGAGCAGTGTTGTCCCACAGCAGCATGGGCATCAGCAGGCAGCAATGCTGCAGGGACCCAAGGGGTTACATCAGATGAAGTCTGAAGGCTCTGGAGTGGAATGAACTGCAAAACAGTGATTCATGCTGAAAGTTTGGAGCAATGGGCGATGACTGGGATTAGGATCTTCACTGGTCCCAAAAAGCTGTGCTCCCAAGAGAGCTCTAGTGACCACCAAAAGGGCATGAGGAAAAGCAGAGCAGGAAGGTGGCTAAAAGCCATCTTGCCTTGGAAGATACTGAAAAAGACAACAAAAAACCCCAGAGAAAATAATCTCCTGGAAGTCCACGTTGCAGCTCCCCACCAGAGCCCTGTTGTGAGAGAATGCCCTGGGACACCCTCAAGGTACAGCAAACACATCCAGGGAAGTCCTTGCTGTGGATCACTGGTTCAACTCAGGAATGACCAGGCTTCTCCACTGCCTCTCCCGGCAACCTGCCTCTCCCACAGCGCCTGAGAAAACTGCCCACTTCTCATTAGTGCTGGGGATGTGCCAAAGAGGCAGCAGGACATAGGCAGGCAGTGCCAGGGAGTGAATGCAGGGGTCTGGGTCTGGTCAGGTAAGCCTAGATCCACAGGGCAGCGTGCCCAATCAGGCAGGCTGCCTGAGATTCTGCAAGGGCTCTGGTCACCTCCTGCCCATAACAAGGATTCACAGTGTCACCAAAAGCCTGACCACAAGCACTGTGTTTCGGACAGAAACCAATACTGCAGGATGATACGATGGACTGTGCTGGGGGGAGATAACACACAGCTCAGCAGCACAGACATCTCAGGCAAAGACAAGTCCCTTTGGGGTCAAAGGAAACCTGTTATCTTCAGGAAACATGCACCTTGGAGTGCATTGACGTAACTAAGAAGCCCAGAAGTTAACTGAGTCAGGATTCCAGGCATGGATTTATTTGGCAACCCAGAAGGGCTTTTCCTTGTTCTTCAAATATATGCTCCATCACTGAAATGTGAAGGCACAAAAAAATCCCCATATAACCCCCAGCTGCAGAGAGCAGTTGATCAGAAGCTTCTGATCTTGCTTAGCCTGTGTGCCAAGCCCTGAGCCACAGGGCAGGTCAGAATAATTTCCCTGCCTGTTTGGGCTGTGTGGATGACAGTGGCCATTGGACAGAACAGGCTGGGCTCTGCAGCAGGAAGCACAGCGCAAAGCTGGGGTTGGATCCCTACAGACAACTCATCTCCAAGGAATGCTCTTTCTCCCTGCAGGCTGTAGAGCATTTAAAGAGCTGAGGAAACCCATCAACAATGCCTGCTTTTTGTACATTAGGAAAAGCAGATCTGTTTTGCCATGGTGATTGGTGGTTCCAGCCACTTTCTCCCAGCCAGGGCTGGGACACTCCTGTGAGCATTTCGCTGCTAAAGGTTTGAAAAAGAGGGAGAGCATGCGGGCAAAAGTTTTAACTAAACCCAAACTTGACAGTTTCTGCTTCTCAAGAATGAGCTTATTGGGCTAAAAATAATCAGTGCTTCACAGCCTGAGTGCACAAGCCCCTTCTGCTGTTGGCATGGCAACACTAAAATATTCTGCTAGTACAAATGCTCACCACTAAAATTTTACTTTTAGGAACAAACTGAATCATGAGAGGCAAAAGCTGCCTCCTCCTTGGGCAAGCTTTGCCCAAAGGGTGCATCTGGGCGCAGGAGCACTTGGTCACAGCTTACAAACTCCTGCTTCAGGGGCTGAGTAAGAACCTCTGTCACGAAAACGGTATCATCTACAGTGAAGGCTCCTGCTCCTTCTCCAACTCACGCCTTCCCCACGGTCTGCAGGCAGCTTTGCGTTTATTACATCAGAATATCTAATCCTGGCAGTATAAGCTGATCATTTATACACGTTGTCATTGAACAAGGCACAAATTAGTCTTGTTATTGCAATGAGACCCTGTCAGCCATTCCCCTGTGTTGCCAGAAATGCCAGAGCCCTGTCAGGCTGCTGGATGCTGCTGGTACCACCCAAACATTGCAGCTTCTCAGCTTCTGGGATGGCCAACACTCCCCATCTCAGAGCTTTCCTTTCACCCTTTGGTGCGAGTGATGTGGGCAGGAAAGGATGGGTGTGCATGCAGACATGCAGGCAAAATAGGGGTAAATGAGCAGGCCAGCAACAGGAGGCTGTGCCAACTTTTTGCCCCACAGTGATCTGCTTACAAGGCATTTGTTGCTGGGCTGCATGAAGTAGTGAACCACATGACTGGAACTGCCTCTCCCTGGGTGACCTTATGCTCTGAAGTGTTCCCATTCCTCTTTTCTGCCCCTCAACAGCTCCAGAACAGAGAAAGCACACACTGTACCCTGGACTTCTCCTCCAGCCTGGTCATCATGACTATAGTTGCTGTTCTCTGTTCCCACACCATCCTCCAGAAGTCGCTGAGGGTTTCTGGCAGTGGTCCCTGCGTGGCGATGTAGGCGTTTTGCTTCCGATACCCATCAATGTAATTGGCATTGATGTAATCACTGCCTGGGACCCCTGCGGAGGAGAAAGAGGGCAAGAGTTACTGGGGGCAGCCCATAACCCTGTACCTAATTGCTCTGCTGGGACCCGCAGGCAGGGGAAGAGGCTGGCATGTTCACAAGGCTCTTGACAAGTCTCCTTTATGGGGTAATATCAGGATCCTGCAAAGGACAGGGATGGTGCCTGAAAAAAGAAGAACCCTTTGTAACTCCCACATTAATGCAGCAAGCAGGCAACACCAAAGCAGAGAGACAGCTGCCACACGCACACAAAGGAAAATTCACAGGCAGGAATATTAAGGAGCTCATTCGGCCCCAAGCAACTGACTGAAATAATTGTCTTAAATTCACCAGCAATTTGTTATGGTCCTACAGCACCTTTTAAAAATGAGGCTCCTTTATTAGCTCGTCTCTGTTAGCAAGGGATGTCAGGCAGGGATGTCCTCCCATCCTTCCTGCAGGGATGACTGTCCCCAAGGAGCCAGAAATCTTTCTCCCACCACCATTGAAACCCTTCAGTGTGAGACCCTCTCTGCTGCCTGTTGGCAGAGACTGCTCCAGCCCCCACTCTCCCTCCACCACTTTAAGGAAAGGAATTTTTTGTAAAGGCCTTTAAAATGCAAACACATAGTTACTAAAATAAATTCGGCAAAGCAGAGGCCTGAGGCTGTTTCCAAACCCTGCTCAGCACGGGCTGCCCGGGATGCAGGGAGAGAAAGCAGCAGGAATCTCATTGTCTCCCCAGGAGAGAGCATCTGCATTTCATCAGAGGAAGGAAATAAAGCTGGGGGTCACCCCTCATCCTTTTGCCCTGGGGAAAATTCTACAGGTCTATTCTACAGGTCTCAGCAGTCTCCAGCTGACACAGAGTGCTGGCAGCTCTGGGGGAGCGGCAGCAGCTGAAGTGCAGTGCTTGGCTCCCTTGGCATGGGTAGCAAGGACCTGGCAGGGTGCTTTCAGGAACAGTTCCCAGGAAGGCACAGACACTACTTACAGCAACTGAGTCAGGAAAACAGGGATTCCCCCACGTGCTCACCCCACAGCTGTCTGTGAGGGTTTGCCCACCAGCAGACATGCCAAGCCTTCACACAGCTGCTGCTGCTGCCTAACAGGGCTTACTGTGAGAGACTGTTTGGCCCCCTCTCCTCCTCTTAAAGAGGATGAATACTGCATTACCATTAGAAAAGGCTTTTCCATCTCCCAGAAAAGGATGCTAGTGACTGTAGGGCCACCCGTGTTCAAAGCCAGGCCCCAGTTCTTTCCCCAAGCAGGAGTGCATTGGATTAGCTGTATCTTCCTCATCCTCCATCAGTGAGCTCAGATCTGGGTGTGCAGAGCTGGGTGCTGGTTTATAAAACAAGGGGAATGGGTGAGCCTGGGCTCCAGCTCCTCTGCGTGCAAGAGTACTAGAAACATGTATTAGCCCAAACTCCAGGGATGTGGGGCTGGTTCCTGGAGCCATGGGAGTCAGTGCTATGGACACCAGGGCCATGGAGCACAGGGATGCGTGGAGTCTGATGTCCCAGGGGAAGGAGCGCCCCTCATCCTGTGCCGCTTGGACACTTCGTTGGGACCATATACTGACAAGTCCCAGAGAAAGATACTGGCCCTACAATTGTGTTGGGACAGAGTGGCAGTGGCACTAACAATGCCAAGTTTCACCATGTACTGAGGAAGGCAGTTGAAGTCACACAGAGAGGACAGTGGCAAAAGAGGCTGCTGGGACAGACATGTTTGCTGCCAGAAGTACTAAGAAGCAGCCACACAGAACACACTGCTCTGAGGACACTGGGAAAGCTCTACAGTGCCTTTTTTCTTCTGGTCAGCCAGAACACACAGCTGATCATGCTGATGCTTGGTGTTTGTCCCTGCTCAGCTTAGAACATGGAAAAAGATGGTCTCCTTGCTACAGTCAGGTTCAGCTGCTTGACGGGGTGCCCTTTCCAGTTACTCTTACCATCGATGGAAGTCAGGATGACACGCGAGTGGTCATAGGCTATCACGTTTGCATAGCGGTTTTTCGGTTTATTCACTTCCAGGTTGGAGTTCTCCCAGGTGAACTGCTGCCCAGGATCAATGGACTGTGGAGAGAAAGAGAAGGAAGGAACTGAGAGCGGTTACAGCACAGGGGGGTGCTGCAGCACACGGGTGTTTCAGTCAGGAAATCTGCATTGCCCTGCACACCTGTCCCCGGGACAGACACAACTTCCATGGATGTCCACAGCAGCACTGTCAAGCCAGACCACACCGAAAACCAGTTTCCAGTGGGACATGCATCTCACAACCTGCAGGCAGAGCAGTCCCTCACTGGGGCAGCCTGCTGCAGATGAGCCTTCATCTCCTCTGCTGCATGCTCATCCTCTCCTCTGGAGCTACCCATCAGCAGAAATTTGGTCTTCTGCCAGGATTCCAGAGAGACCTGACTGTGCAGATCTCGACCTAGCGGTTTTATTAGCTGTTGAACTGCAGTCTTTTGAAATATAGCAAGGCCTGGGTGTCTTGTGCCCCAGGAGCTTTCGGTATTAGTGTCCTGCAAGACAGCCTATGAGCTTATGCCAGGGAATAGTCATGAAAATTAATAGGTTACTATCCACTGCTCCAGCTACTTATGCAATGTAAACATCTCTCGTTTGAGTTAATAGAGTGACAAGAAACTCTAAACCTGGAGAAGAGACGTGGTTATAAATCTTGGCCTGCACACTATGCAACTGCCTGAAAAGCACACATTCCACTCCCACCTGGCCTCGTGCACCCGGTGCTTCTTCCACGAGCCTTATGCTGGTGCACCCAGTCCATGGCTGCTCCATGGCCAGGCAGCCTCTTCCCAAAGCCTTCTCTATCTTCTCAGTCCATGCACAAAGCAAGGTGAACAAAGACCATCCCCAAAGCACCCCTCTGAGATGAGATGGTGTTGTTGTCCAAGAGACATGCGAGGCACACAGGTAAGACACCTGCCTCATGCAGGGACTTGCTCTCCATATGCAGCCCTGGGCAAGCTGGTGGCAAGCAGCTACAGCAGAAATCAGTCATCCCATGAACCCCTTCCCCCGAAATTAACAACACCGTCAAAACCTTCTTAAAATCTTGCTCCAGCTCAGGGTCTCTGAAACTTTGCTGACCCACACACAAAAACACTGGGCAAACAGGCCAAGGGAAGCGCTGCACAGTGTGCTCCCTGCAGGCATCTGCGTTCATCGCTTGGCAGAGCCGTGTCAGAAGGTTTCTCAGGCAGTGAAATGCCTGTCTGTCAGCTCTGGATCAGCTGTGAGCAAAAGGCTGAGGTGGGAAGCACAGCTCCCTGACTGGGCTGACATGAACAGCTCTCATGGTCCCTCTGCTCAGTTCTGTCAACCACCAGCTGTGCACAAGGTGACACCCATCAATGTCCCCTTTGCTCCTGTGCTGTGGAGCAGGCACTTTTCAAGCAGCCAGCAGTGGGTGAGGGCACTGGCTTGAGTATGGAGCACAGGCACTGCCTGTACTGCTGCACTAGCCCTGAGGGCTTAGCAGCATATGCAGGGCATGGGCCAGTGCTGTGCCAGGTGGCAGCTTTCTGTCCCCAGGTGTGGCCCAGGCTGCCTGCAGGTAGAGGGGCCAGTGCTGACGAAAATGCACAGGAGGATGTGACATCACAGCAATGCTAATAGGTAGTTTGGGAAATGTAGGATGTAAACAGACATTTCCTACAGAAAACCTGTAATTTTCTATTATCAGTGTAATAAGCAGGCAGCTGCTGTGCTCAGAGAAGCTGCAGCCAGGATGGTGGGAGTGGAGGCTGCAAGCACCACTTCTGGCTGCAAACCCACTGGCCTGGCTGCCACAGGCCCTGCACACTCCTCTGCCCAGGCACAGAGACATCTCAGCACAGCTCACAGCTCTGTAGGGCACTTCATTTCATTCAGGCACCTGTATTTTGCTTTCAGAATAGGCTGCTCAGGGAATCAGCTCTTTGGATGCTCCCCACTCTCAGCCATGCGGCAGGGAAGACTGCTGCCCACCAATGGTGGGCCTGAACTGCACAAGGGGAATGCAGAAATGATCAAAGGCATGAAAAAATAAGAGGAATATAATATGAAAAGAAGTTATGGTTTGAAGTAGAGATAAGTAAGAGGGGTTGACACCAGTCTGGTCAATATGGAACACACTGAAGGAGAAGCACAAATAGACAAACTAACGAGGAAAATATGGACCCACCAGTGCCTATTAGAGACATAAATAACACCCGTTTTTCAAAAAGGTGGCCTTAGTCTGCACAGACAGCCCATGCAGAGACTTGGCTAGCTGGTGGTAGAGCTGAGACTGGCTCTGAAGGTATCACTGAGCATCTTCTTGCTGTGAAGAAGCAACCCAAGAAAGCACCAGCTGTAATTGCACTCTGTGAACACTCTCAACGGGCACAGGTGGGTGCTGGAGCGAGTCCTCCCCCTGCAGCAGAGGCAAGCAGAGCTCAGTGCAGTTGTTCACACCCAATCTACGGTGCAAATCACTGCCAAAAGGCTGCAGGGCTGACCCAGCTGTGGGGTGCAGAGTGCTTTGCACAGCAAGTCTGTGTCCTGCCACAGCAGAGGAAAGGGTTATGTCCTGCGGGAGGACAAGGCTGCCAAGAGCCCCCAGAACGGAGGAGGAGCATGAAGGTGTTGCCATTAGGGTTAATAGCTTTGATGTGCAATGAGGATGTGCAGAAATGGTCTAATCATCATTCAGCCTCTTAAGAGGGCAAACAGGTGAGAAAGTCAGAACTAATACAGCACCTGAGTGCAAAGAGGCTCTAATTAAATACTCCTGCAAATTAGTGACTCATTTAGAAGTAAAATGATTTAATTTAAACTCTGGTGATGAATTAATGTACACCTGTTCCCTCCTTTAAGGCAAACAAATGAGTAAATAAATGGGAGGATGGTGGGCTGCTTGGAGAGAGTTGGAGCCCTTACATGGAGCAGTGGTTGGCAAGTCTTGTCCCATCTCTGTACAATGCTCTGCAGCCCCTGTGCGCAGCAGCACTGCCTTGTCTTCCCACCTTGCTCCACAATTGCCCCGGCACTAGGAATCTGCTCCTGTTCCTTTCTGGGGCTCATGGGAATCACTGCTTCATCCCAAAATTTGATCAGAGTAATACTTCCAACTCATTCTTCCTAGAAAGCAGAAGGGCTGGGAAATTGGAAGGAAATGAGCCAGGAGCAAACTTTAAAGCACCATGACTTTTGCTTTGCTTTAAAGTGACAGGGAGATGCTGTAAGACAGCAAGTGCAAATTAAGAAAAAGACCAATTAGTAAAACTCCTCCTTCCCAGCATGGAAGTGCAAGGAACAATTTCACCAAAGCAGTTCAGGGATCCCTGCTGCTACTGCCATAAAGACAGAGTCAGACCATTGAAAAGGAATTGGAAAAAGGCTCTTTCCTCGACAGACTCTAGAGCACTTTACAAATGCCTTGAAAACATCCCTGAGTGCCAGTTTGACTCTCAGATACAGTCCACCTCGGGCTTGCTGCTCCCCTTCCTTAGTGCAGTTCCAAAATCCCTCTGCATGCTGAAGCCCTACTGCTGCCTCTGCTGCTGGCAGGCATGGAGAGCCCAGGCAGGCAGTGCCCTGGGGCAGCACGGCAGCTCAGGGAGCTGCACAAGGGCATGGGGACAGGAAGATGCTCAGGCAGTGAGTGCTTCCTTTCCTCCTGTGAAATCAACCACATTAGCACAAGCATTGACCACTGTCAATCTGCACTGCGCCTCAAATGAGGACATAACGTGCTTCTGAATCAATCGCTGGCAGCGCTTCAGCGTTATTATTCTTATTACCGGAACGTGAGCGCCGTGTGCCTGCCAGGCAGCTTCCCAATGAGCCCATTAAACCCATGGCAAGCCCATTAAACCAAGGCTCCCTGGGTGCTACCTGGATCCTGGGCCCAGCAGCTGGGCTCAATGGCCCCAGGAATCCAAGCCCTCTCCCACTATGTAACCTGCCTTGCCAGGACTGCAGGCATGGGAGATGCAGTGCCCTCAGTGCCTTTATGGGAAATGCAAGTGAATACAGGGTTTGGGCAAACCACCAGTGTTTCCCTCCACAGAAAACTGTGAGGAAAGGTCTGCAGCCTCCCCACCACACTAGGAAGCAGGAGCACAGTGAAATCTCATATACAACCAAAAGGTTACTAAGAACTAATGTGCCAGGCAGTTCCACACTGCCAGGGTCTCATCACCTGCTCTGCTCTGCTCCTGGGGGCCATACACTGGATGGACATGTGGGATGGACTGGACATGAGGGACAATAGCCACAAGCTGCAGTTTGGAAAGGAATAATGAAAAAGTCTTCCCCAGGAAGGTGATGCAGAGTCTAGCAGCACTACAAGAGAGCAGAAACCAGTGCTGGTTGGAGCTGGCCTGTCTCGTGTTTGCTAACAGCACCAAAAGGGACAGCCGTGCTCGGCTTGCTGGATCCCACAGCGAGAGTGTGAGCTGTGGTGCGTGTGTGCCGACCAGTCTGTCCCAGGGCAGGTACTCCTGCACCGTGCATGGGCAGGATCCTGCCCCGGGAGCACAGGCTGCAGTGGGGGAAGGTGCCCACAGGAGGAGCTCCAACACAGCGACAGCGTCTGCCACCACCTGCACATACACAGTCAAGGGGCTCAGCCTTCCTTCTACTTAATTCCATTAATCCCACACTGTAAATTCACTGTAGCTTTCACTGTACACTAAAAATGAAATACTTTCCTGGTGCAGCCATGCCAGAAGCAGCTGCCAGACCCTCGTGCCCTGCTCCCCAGCTTGCTGCCTACCTGTAGAGCGTGGTGGGGCTGCGCTCTGCCCCACGCCAGAGCAGACGGCAGCACTGAACTGTGCCTGCAGACGGCTCAGCTCCCAGCAACTGCATTTCAGCCTCTTCTGCCGCACCAGGGGTACCAGGAGGTACAGCTGGGATGGCTCCCAGGTGCTGGGGGTGAGGGCTCAACCACAGTTCATGAGCCTGCTCTCACTGCAGCAAGCCCACAGCTTGCTCTGTGCTGGCTTTGTCACACGGGCTGCATGGCCACACGGGCTGGCAAACTGGTGTGAGCAATATTATTTGTTCTCTGACCTGTGGGAATGGAGGTCAGACGGCTGTGAACAATCTGCCACCCTTCCTGCCCCCTTCCCAGGCGTGTGGGGAGGTGCTGACAGGTCTTGTTTTGTGTCACCTGTGTCTAGGTTACCCTGCTATTGCTTGCACAGCCAAGGCAAGCACCAGGCTGATGGCTCTAGGCCAGCTGGCCTCAGTGGTTAAAAGTGCTGTTAAATATTTGCTCTCTGCCTGTGGTGCCACTGCTCCTGGAATGTGAGCCATCTATAAACAGCCCTACACCCCACAGAGATGTTAGGCTGACAGGCTGCTCTGCAAAAACACTTAAAATGCAACTCTTCCAAAGCACAATCAAACAGCAAATGGGCCTTGGGGGTTCACCTGCCATGCCTTCCTCCCGTGTGTCTCCCTGCTCAGCTGTGCTATGCCCAGTCTGGCAGCACTATTATGCCACGGGGAACAGGGTCGGGGCCTTCACCTCTCAAAGTGCTGGGTCACCACTCAGCTCTGCAGAAGGTCTGGGGCTCACAGAGTCCCAGGAGGAGCACTGGGACTGTATCAACGCTTACTGCAAATGCACAGCATGTGCCGAGGTGTGGTTCCTGTCTCTCGGGCTCCCACAGGGGCTGCACAGCCTGCTCCCCTCCCACCTCTGCTATTTCCACATCCACTCTGCAGATTTCCTTAGTCAGCAGCACACGCCATGCCTATCCTGCCCTGCAGCCCTCCTATCAAAGGGAGCTGTTGCCCTGCCAAACCCACACATACAGAGACCGGGATGAGAGCGGACCCACTGCCGCAGCAATCCTGCACAGGCAGCTGCTGTTCTCTTCAAACTCAGTCCAGGATTCTTCTCACTGGCATTTCAAATGGGAAATGATTGTATTGATCCCCACATGCCAACAAAGTGCAACTCCTTCTACTTTTGGGTCCATCCTAGTGTCAAACACTGTACGAGCCTGTCATGTTCAGCAATTTCCAGATGATGAGGAGTCAAACGCAGCAGAATCCAGGGGAAAAAAATTACGTGCAACAATCAGCTACTTAATAGCTGCTTCAACACGAGAAGTACAACTGATTGGTGCTCTCAACCAGCCATGATATTCTGAAGAAAGAGAAATGAGAAGAGAGAGGCTCATGAAAGCAGCTAAGAGAATTTACTTAATGCTCATTTTTTCCAAAACAGTTCCCACAGCTCAGTATTATGCTGCAGGCTCTATTGAGCACAGGCCTAATGTGAGGATGGGAGTGCAGAGACACTGGATCCTGGTGAATCCCCACTGTGCAGCAGAGCCACAGTCTGCCTGCAGCAGAGTGGACAGCCCTGTTTAACATTTCAGTCGGACTGGTAACAAAAAGCCCAAGGCAGACAGATATGACTGCACACTTCGGCTCTACTGGCAGGACACACACGAACACACAGGTAACTGCAAGGGAAGCATATTATTCCTTTAAACATTTCCCAAGTTGCAACGTAATGCTGTAGCTCATCTCTCTGGTTCAGACAGTGAATGCAGAGGGATGCCAAAATCCTCCACTTGGCATCCCAAAGCAAAAAAAAGAATTCTGTGCCTTCCTTGGATACACACAGCACACCCTTTGAACTAGCTGGAATTCGTCCCTTACCTTCTCAACATAGAGATCTGCCTTCCCTTTCCTGGCATATATAATCCTACCTCGTGGGCAAATGGTCTGATCTCATCTCATAAATCAGTGCAGGTACGGTGCAGGAAGGGGTGGCCACAGGCACAGGCAGATAACAATTCAAACAGAAGTGATAACACACGCAAAGAACACTTCCCAAATTTATTCCCTCTTTAATACTAGTGGGGGGTTTATTTACAAGTTCCCTGCAGCTCAAGAGGGCTCTGCATATAAGCACAGCAAAATATCATCCTGCCATTGCTGCTCTCATGGCTGCAGAGGAACTTTTCCCAATTTTAAAC
Source organism: Cnemophilus loriae (assembly GCA_013397755.1). Lineage (NCBI taxonomy): Eukaryota > Metazoa > Chordata > Aves > Passeriformes > Corvidae > Cnemophilus > Cnemophilus loriae. The sequence goes on along the minus strand of VZTF01002539.1, from coordinate 608,078 downwards.
AGCTGCAACCTAACCACGCAACCTGGAGAGTGCCAAAAAAGGTGAGGCAGCCCTCAGGTAGGTCAGCCCCTTCCCCTCCACATGTGCACCCCCTCGGCAAGTTGTTCTCAGGGGAGGACAGGGCTGGAGGGAGTTAGGCTGGGAGAGGTGCAGTGCAGGATGGAGGGGTTCACCAAACACCCAGCACATACCTGTGTGTGTGAGCAAAGGCAGCATCAGTGATGGATGCAGACAGTACCCACCCAGGGGCTCCATCAGAGACACAAAGGGTGGGAGCACGATCCAGGAGTGAAGGCAAGTTTGCAGTTCGTGACTGCAGGTCACAGGCAGAGAGAGCTCTGTGCAGGGAGGGGAGCTTGGACTACTCCAGGGCAGTGGGACATTATTGGAGTCTCTATGGGCACTGATGCTGAACAGCACAGGCTAATGCCAGCACAGTCCAGTGGGAGATTAGGTGGGGAAAGCAGGAATGAAAACTCAAAACGCATGTTTGTTGGCATCAGAGGATGGCGCAGAGAGCAAAGCTTTGAACACAGATGGAAGTGAATGAGCACAGAATATTGCAGACCGAAATACCTCAGCCAACCTGGACGGAGCGCAGCCCTCACAGAGCAGAACAAAGTAATCAGTGACAGTCCAGGTGGGCAGACACGAGCTCCTATTCAGTCCTAAGACCATAACCATGGTGGGAGCATGGCAGGCTGCTGTGCATTCTGCTGCAAGGCTTTCTCCCTGTACCAGCCATGCTTCAACTGCTCAAGGCGAGTTCCCACCGCTCTGGGGCTGGCAGGGAGAGCTGGCAGGCTCCCAGGGCTGGCGTGGGGCCTGCCCAGGCAGTGCTGCTGCAGGTGAGGCATAGCTCAGCTTTCACCAGGCCCACTTTGCTGGGGTCCTGGCCAGCATCACTCTACCCTGCTGCCCATCCCGCTCTCAGGCTCACCTCGTACTCCTGGGAGAACTTCAGCCCATCGTTGGCCTTGAGCCGGTCGATGTTGTCAGCGAGGTCGGTCACAGGGATGGGGGGGTGGTCACGCATGCCTGCAAGCGAGACAAGGAGGGAGGAGGGAGAGGAGAATGGTTACGGCTCTGCATGGCCAAGGAAAGCTCAGGAAGAGCATGTGCACAGCAAACCCAAGAGGTGGGTGGAAGGCGGACACTGTGACGATGTGAAGCGCCGGGCAGGATGGATGGGAAGCCGACGAGCTCACACGGCATGCGGCACACACTCCCGGAGCACGCGGGGCGGCGAACAGAACACAAAGGTGATGTGCAGAATGTGCATGACCGGGTGAGCATGCTCGGACAGTACAGCCACCGGGCACACAGAGCAGGCCACGCAACGGGCAGGGGCTCGGCCAGCCCCTGGCAGGAACAGGCCAAGGATACGCTGTCACTGTGCTTCCCAGGCTCCCGCATGGGCTGAAGTTGAACACACTGATCCTCTGGTGCTTTCACCGCCAAGGGCTGAGGCTGATTCTCTTGCTTACCCCTAACAATGGCATTAGCCACAAAGAAACTCTGCCAGACCTGCAGTGAAACCTCTGCAGTGCATGTGAACAGCTTTTTGGGTAGGCAGATGCTGTCACAGTCCTCAGGGTGTTAGAGAAAGATGAGAAGGGCCCCGTGGAGGAATGGCTGATCCCCTGGTAGGACACTGCACAATGTTCTGAGAGCTGAGGAGCAGCTCTGCCCACAGCTGTGTAACTCTTCAGTGATGCTCCAGAAGCAGAGCACGCTCCAGGGCCCAAAATCCAGCTCCTCTGGGCTGGCTCGTGCAAGGCACCATGTGCAGTGATGTGCCCTCCAGCAGCTTCTGGGAGGCTGCTGCAAGCTGGGATGCAGCTCAAGCTATGGCAGAAGTCTTGCCTTGGCTTAAGTAGGGATGCAACATTATGGCTCATCCTGGGCATAGCTGAAGCCCTGCTCAGCGGAAAGGCCCCGAGGAGGGGATCCCACAGATCCCACAGAGGAGACAGGTACCGTGGGGGTGTGCACGTGGGATTGGGAGGAGCCCTCCTGGGGCCCTGGGATTCAAAGCTTAACTATCACAACTTCCTTCTCTGATGCTGAGATGTTGAACTGGCAGGAACGTGATTGTGAAACATCTCATCCAAATCCCAAGGCTCGTGACTCCATCGGCTGCTCTGTGGGTTTCCCAGAAACCCCACATGGGTAATGATGATTATTAATAGGCTGAAGCTGTTGACTCACACCCAGGGAGACAGGCTGGAGCACAGCCAGAAGCTTCTCAATTGCTCAGGAGGCTGAACACTGCCACAGATGGCAGTGATGGGCCACTGAGGTGATGGAGCAGTCCCCAGGCTGGGTACACACATTTTACACGGTGGTGACAAGTCATGAGGTGATAACACTGAAGTGTTACACCTCAGACCTCTGCATAAAACATCCGACATCACTGCACACAGGCAAGACCCAATCCAACACGCACTCGTCTTGCCACTGTTTGGCAGTGCAGAGCTATCCATGGACGGCCTGAGAACACACAGACAGGTGGAGAAGGAAATACCCCTGTTCTGCCTTGTGCTGAGGTCCTCCTGCAAATGGTCCTCTGTTTGCCACTTCATGTATCAGGATCCCCGAGGTGGCTGAGCAGGCCCTCAAAGGGACAAAGATGATGCTGGTTTTGGCACAATTTCCTCACTCATGCCAGAACTCCGAGGCTGTAGCTCAGGAGCAGCCTTTGCAGAGCTGTCACTGATGAGCAATTGAATGATGAGAACAGTATGGGACCAAGGCAGAAGCGTGGGGCTGGAAGAAGAAAGAGACTGGAACACAGCCACTGTATGTGCCTCTTCCAACACGGTTATGTACGAAGTACAGCAGAGCCATGGGTGACAGGAGAGCTGCAGGCCCTCATCTCTGCTGAGAAATACAAGGTGGTCTCTCCAAACTCGTGTTTTGCCAGCCAGAGAAGTGTTGCAGCAACGAAAGAGCTGCAAGAGCAGGCGGGGAAAAAGAGGTGTCTGGAATCCCATTATGGTGAACCTAGAAAAACAGGCACTGACAGTGCAGGGCAAGACAGAGATTTGTACACACTGCCAGGACTTCCACAACCTCTTCCAATTGCTCTGGCAAGAGGACAGTGAGCTCACCACTAGGCTAGAAGAGCTCAGAGGTCTCACAATGCCTGCAGGGACACACACTGAAAAGCCCTTGGCTCTGCTCCCACGGGAAGTATTTATCCTACATGCTTCTCCCATTCCTGTGTGCATACACAGATGCCTTGTACATCCCAGAGCAGGGCAGCCATGCTTTTATGGTTGTTTGAGGATGAACCTGAAGCTCAGAAGACAAGTGATAAGGGGGCACATTTATCCACAGGCTGGTACTACTCCACCCAAGCTGCTAGAGCAGTAAGTGCCTCCTTTGTGCCTGGGATTCTGGTGCCAACACTGTGAAGCAGACGAACTGCAGGCAGTCCAGAGACCATCATGTGTTCTGCCAAAATCTACAACAGAGGTGACCCAGCCTAGGGAAACCAGTTTGCCCGGGGTAGGAAGAGAGTGTGTTCAACCACTGAAGACCACCCTTCAATTTGTCCATTTGGGGTTTTTAGCTGGTCACTCCCTCCAAAATGGCCAAGGTTATCAGTCCCCAGGCAGGGCCAGCTGCAGGCCTGGCACCACAGCAGAGCCCAGCCTACCACTCTGAGGAGGTAGGAGGCCTGAGAGCAGTGGAAGGGCTGCTGCAGAAGCCTCCTGGCAGCCCATCACTCAGGACCTTCCCTTCTGCACTGTGCTGCGGTGAGCTGCTATAGTGCCGTGTGAGCAGTACCGAGCCTGGCCCCACACATCATGTCAGAAAGTGAAATCACTGCCATTTTACAGTCTGCTGTGAGTGAAGGTGATCTTCATGACATTGAAACAAAAAATACAGAGACGGGAGAGAAAGGGAAAAGAAAAAGCAGAAGGTGTCGAAAGATAAAAACAGGAGTTAAAACTAACTTGAGATATTCGGGCAACAGGGGACACTGGCACCTGCAAAGAAAAGAAACGGGGCAAGAACAGAAATCCCATTAGCCTTTAGTCATCATCGGAGAGGTTCAGAGATGGAAAGACAACGAGATGAAGATGAAAAGGAAAGCACCATATGCCACAGCACTGGGAGCTTCCCTCCTGCACAGGACCGACTGCCTGGCCCTGGGGGCTGCTGTATAACTGGCTGTTACACAGCAGGCTGTTGGCTCTGGCCAGTGCCATCCCCTGACACTGGCAAACACGTGGAGCTGGAGCTACTTGCAAGGGAGTGAGTCCATAGGCCTTCATGTGACACCGAGAGCTACATTTCTCACTGCACACCACTGGCTCCAGCCGCATGCCCCAGGCAAGCCTGAAAGGGCCAGTAGATGGCAGGTACAGGAGGCATCTGTGCTGCTCGGTGGCCAAACTCTGCCCCAGCCACCTCTGCTCAATGCTCCTGAGCCTCTAGCTTGCTCACAGCTCATCAGTAGCACAACTCAGTCTCATTTCATGGTGTATTGGGACACTGCCTGGTCTTGTATCCTCTCAGTGACTTGGCACAGCAGTACGTTAGTACAGGGAGGCCAGCGGGGGGAATAACCCTTGTCTGAAGTAAAAAACACAAAAATGAGAAAGCTTAATATTTAATAACAGTAGACCAATTAATTATGCATTAAACAAGTTTTCCCTGCTCAGCAAGCTCCAGCAAGGGAGACCAACTACCAGGGCTGGTGGCCAGCACCTCTTGTCAATGCATCCTCACAGCACTGCCTCGACCTCCATTGGCTGACAGGGGCAACAGCTTGGGCCCACTGGGCTTGGTGGATTTCATGTGCCTCATTAATGAGGACAAGCTCGTCAGGAGCTGGAACAGTCACTTCAAGCTGCATGACACCCACTTCCACCCCTCAGAGACTCACAAGGGTTGCAGTGGGGGGAAGGGGAGAGGACACAATGCTGCCTCTTGGTAGGGGAGCATTGTCTAGCAGTATCCCAGGATCCTGTTGCTGTCTCGAGTGAACTGGGCACTTTGGCTTGGTTTTGTCTCTCCAGGGAGCTCTGCAAACTTACCAAATGAGCAGCATCTTTGGCTTATCCTTATTCACAGACAGGAAAAGAAAATTTCCTGGCCCCCAGTCTCTCTGATGGCAGCTCTTGAACCTTGCTACATGTCTAACAAAGGACATCCTTGTTGCAAACACCCTGACCTCTCTGAAGATGGGAGCAGATGCAAGCCTAACTTGTCACAATCCTCCATGCAATGCAAACCACAAGCATACAGCAAAGATGGCTTTTGTGCCCACACGGAGACATGTCACAGAGGCCTGTCCCCATGCACAGCTGTCTTGGAGCTGTCCCTGTTTAACACCGTGCTCCTCCTCAAGAAGCTGCATGCTGTTGCTGACTGTGTGTGACTCCTCCCTAGTGCTGCTCCGGGTGATCTGCCTATTGAGATGTTCTTCCTCTGGCACACGTGCCTCCCTTGCTCCCCACAGCATTTTCCTCCCATGCTGTGACACCATCCTGTGCTATGCTGTGGCCAATTAACGCTCCAGCTCTGCTGGCAACTACCAGCCTGCTGCTGCTGCCCACACGTGAGATCTGCCACTGGTCCTGCCTGGGAGATGCACTAACTACAGACCCCTGACAGCTGCCCTGGCACCAAAAAAGATGTGCTGGTATAGCTCACCCCAGGTGTGAGCCAGACTGCTGTGAGTGGCAACAGGGAAGGCTGTTCTTGCCCCCCCTGCCAGACACAGCAGCTTTACATCAGGAAATGGCCCTTTCAAAACTCTTCTGTTAGATGAAAGCTCTTAGATGAATGAGCAGCAGGAGGAAAAGGAAAGTAGGTTACAGACCAGGAGGAGCCGCAAGTTAGAAGAGAGCTGTATGTGCCTCATTTGCTGCTGAACTGCTTCCTCCATCACAAAAGCCCAAGTGCTCCCTCAGTTCATCTAGGACTTGGACTCTCTGAAAGGCTCTGAACGAGTCAGGGCGAGCCTGTCTCTGATCACTACAATGACAGGTACTGTGCTTTCGGTGCCGTCAGAGACGTGCAGACACAAAGCAGCAGCACAAGACCTTTCTGCAGTGTGAAGTACAGTTGCCTCCGTGAGCTGGCAAAGCTACAGCCTGAGGCATCCCAGGCCAGTGAAAGCAGCATGTAGAGAATGGCTTTTACTGAACTATCATCCTCTGCACTGAGACCACCATGACCAGCAGAGTCCTTCAGTGGGCGACAGCACTGGCTGCAGAGCACTATAGTCTGCAGGTAGCTCTTCTCTCGACCCTTAGTTGAGCAGAGCAGGAGAACCAGCACACCAAATATCCCAGAATGAAGCTGCTGGGACACCCTCAGCAGTGTAAGAGCTCTATGTACCTCCTGCCCGCCCCAGATGCAGCCCATGTGGCCAACACTGCACCAGTTGTGCTCAGCACTGAAGCCCAGCCAGGGTGAAGCCAGTGCAGCACCCGGGAGCATCCCAGCTGTGGACATTCCCAACTGCGTGGAGGCTCCTCTCAGCTCAGGACAACTGCAACTTCACACCATGTCTGACACACACCACACAACAGGCCAGCCCCATCCAGGTTCCCCAGCCTTGTAGGCCTGCAGTGACAGGGCCAGGGAGAAGGATTTGCAACCCAGAGAGCAGACACCTGGACATCCTCAGTCTAAAGCCCACTCTGTGCCACTGTGACTGAGAAGGTGTGGATCTCCTGGAGGGTGGGAAGGACTGCAACTCTGCCTCTGGCATGGGGACATGGAGAAGGGGAACCGGAGAAGGCAGGATTCAAGAGGATGAGCTGCTCCTTACCTGGAGTCTGGTAGTTGAGCCGCCTCATCTCAACTGGGTCAGATGAGTGGGCCAAGAGTGAGTCCTTCAGGCCAATGGAGTGCTCATCTTTGGAAGAGGGGGAATGTGCCCTTTTCCTGTGGACAGAGAAGGCAGAGACAAACAGGTGAGTTTTGGCAGAGACTGGCATGAATCACCCTGGGAAGGAGCCTGAGTCCCTGTGTCCCAGATACCCAGGTCCATCCCAGGCTCCCTGGGGCTCTGGATAAGTCATATCATTTTCCGTGCCTCCAATTTCCCATCTATGAAACAGGAAAGATTATATCTAAGCGATGTCAGATGTTTGATTAGTGAGGCAGTTTTGAAATGTGGTGTTCTGCATTGTATTTATTAGAGAAAATGCAGATAGATGCAAGATGCTGTTTCCTTCGACTGTCACTAGGAACTATTTCCTGTAGTGGAAGGATATAATAAAATTTTTTTTCAAGTATTAGAAATATTTAAATATAGAATGCTGTAATATAATAGTGTAAAGGCTCTTCAGGGTGTGTTTTATTGGGCCATTAATACATGTCTTGAATGGTTGAAGGCACCCAAGGCGTGTATTAATGGAACAATAAAATACAATGTTGTCTCTTCATGCTATATTTATGCCTAAAGCGATGCCACCACCTCAGGCTCTTGCTGGAATTCACAGGCAAAGCAGGGACAGATCCAATCAAGAAGTGGACAAGTGAATATTAAGGAAAATATAATACTGCAAGAAGAGTTTCTAGTGAATCTCTAGGTCCCACTTCTAGCTCTAGATTACAAATATGGTGGGTATACCCAGGGGGTGGAGAAGGGTGTTGGGCAGGAGCAGCACAGCAATTCTCTCTTCTGAGCCTGTGCTGCCTCTGGCACCGGAGCAATGTGCTGAGCAACCAGGAATACACAGAGACTTTTTCTTTTGGCTGTAGCCCCCAAAATGGATTTTGCCTGAACCCCTCTGCTGACCTGATGTTTCCTGGAAGAGAGGGAGCTGCAGCACTACTGCTCTGCACGAATGCTAGCACATTTACCAGCCTGCAAATGGCGACAGTCAGTCTCTGCTTTGGACCTCCTTGAGGCACCTGGAAGCACACTGAAGGGCTGCCAGGTTCTGCACAAAGGCAGCTGCATCCCTGGATGGTGGTGACCCTGAACCATGCATGATCTCAAATGCCCTCACAGGCACAGGGCACTTTCACTTCCAGCAGAGGCTGGACATGCTGGGCTGCCATTAATGAGAAACACTTAGAGAAAATTTAGTGCATAAATCATGAGTGAAACCTGCGTGTCTTCCTCGTGTGGCCCAGCCTGTGAGGAAGCTCCATCTGCAGCCCAAGGCTGCAGCAAAAACACTGGAGTTGTTCAATGGGGAGAACCAGCTTGTGAGTCTTACACTACTCTGAGGCATCTCAACATCTCGGAAGCCTTCCAGCAGCCCGGACCAAGACAAAAGAGCTGAAGGACTGAGAGCATTGAAAGAAAGAAAGGAGAATATACAGCAAACAAATAAACCTCCTATCAGGAGCACAGCAGGATGTGCAATGTGCTACAGTGTACCAGCCCTCAACTAAATTGGGCCAGCTTTTCTGGGGAATGGGCACAACACATAATTAAACTTTACCTCTGTCTCATTAGCCCAGTCAGGGCAACTGGTAAACCATCCTCCACATCCCAAGCTATTCACTGCTGCTCAGCTTCAATTCACTCCCATTGCAGACTTGCCATTGTGAATATGACACACAGATACCTTTGGGAGAAAATGCCTTCACAGAGAGGCTGGACAGCCAAAACCATACCATTACTCTGAGCACATGGGTGGTGCTGGAAGAGGATATGCTGCTCCTCCATAGCCTAGGATGCAGCAGGGACACGCATGTCAGGTCTGGGCACTACAGGCTAGTGCTTCCTGGTGCTCCACACACACAACTCCGGGACAAAGCTAAGCTAAGGCAAGCCGGGAATATCTTCTATGAGGCCCTGGTACAGAAATCCCCTCTGGGGCCATTTTCTCTCATTAAAGACCAGCAAACACGTTGTTTCTTACAGTTGCCCAGTATTCCCTCAAAGCCTCCTCATTAGAGACTGCAAGAATGCACCTGCATTCTTGAGGGAACAGCTCTCAGTCTGAAGTGACAGCGAAAACAAAGGAACTCCTATAACTGCTGTTATTGTCGGGTTTTTTTGATTTTTAATTTAATTGCAAAAGCAATCTGGGAAGTCTTTATGTTGGAACTTCTCCCTGAGAGCTGTGAGAGGCTGACAACTGCTAGGAGGCTGATACCTTTGAGGAAACAAAGTCTTTGTAAACTCCTAAGGCTGGCATGCTCCACACTCCCAAAAACAAAGATGCCCCTTAATAGCTTCAGGCTTGATTTTTAAAAAGGGAAATAGACTTGAAATTTTAGCAAAACGAAAAGATAAAATGGATTCATACCTTTCTTGCTTACTAGATCCAGGGAAAAGCAGGAACAGAAGAAAGGAGATGATCACTGACACAGAAAGGCACTGACTACACATGCACAGCAAAACTCCATTTAATCAGACAACAAAGGCAGCTCCCTTCCCCAGCTAGAGAGACATATGTAAATAGAGAGCCCAGGAGGAGCAGAACCTCAGAGCTGAGCTGATAGAGAATGACCTACTGTAATTGAACAGGCCACAGGAACACATGCAAATGCAACCTGTGGCTGCTCCAGAGTACTAACAATCATCTCACGCTACAGTTACAACGGGAGCAGGGCTGCTCTGCGAGGCAAAAGGAGGGGTCTGCTTCCACAGGGAGCACAGTGTGTTGGTGGTTCTGATCCAGTAGTCAGGACTCAGAGGCCCCAAGAAGAGAGCTCCACTCTGATTTCAGCCTGTCACATCCATGCCCTGTTCTCACCACCAAGGTCATGTTCTTCAGTCAAAATTCGCAGGAGCAGGGGCAGCTGCTACAGATCAAGCAGGCCATTTTTATAGAGCCAATACTAGAGAAGTTCCCAAGGTTGTCAATCTAAGTTGTGTCACCAGAGAGCAGTCAGACTGGCTTTAGGGACAAAGCTGCTCTCTTTTGTCCCACTGCTCACATGCTTCCAGAATCCACAGCAGATGTCCTGGGGGTGATATTAACTACCTTCTGCACACCCAGCCCTTCTGCTCTCTTACAAAGCAGCATTCTGCTGGGCCACGTAGAGACCTTCCTCCTCCCCATGACCACCTAAGACTGTCTGTCAGAGCACCCCGTATCTGAAGGTTACAAGGAAGGCCTCGAAGGTGCCAGCGCCTCTAGTGCTCATGCCATAACCGCCATGTCCCACACTGGATCTCACCTTTTGAAGAGAAGTATAGCAATGACAATGATGATGATTAGTATCACAGCCAGGACAGGTCCCATCACCCACAGCATCTCTGGTTCATCCTGCTGCTTTGCTGAAGCCACTTCCATCACGATCTCATCTGAGTAGGGGCTGGCTGCATATCTCTTCTGAACAGCACAGGCAAGAGAGGGAGAGAAAAACAAGCATCCATTATGCTAAAGCAACATAATGCTGAGGTTTCCCCTTGCTTCTAGCTAGCAGAGAATGGTCATGCTTCTCAAACCCCAGCAACATACCATGAGATACTCCCTCCCTTGGCATCCATGGAGGTCATGCTGTGGCAACAGTTTCTGCCTGGCGTGACACATTCTGGGTGCCAGCAACTTTGCTGGTGTGAAACTCTTCCAGTGCCAGCAACTTCATGGCTGACAAACCTGACCTGGAGGTGCCAGACTGGAGGAGCCCAGCTAAGAGCCACTTGCCAGCCTTGGATTCTCTTGGAGCCAAATCACAAGCTTTTGAATCCCAACCAATTGCACAATGGGGCTGGCTGATGATTTCTAAGTGGTTTACAATACCTGCTGTGCTGATATCAACACATCTCTTCAGGATAGAGTTATATTAGGAAAACCCCTGCTGGGCGAGGCGGGTTTTCTTAAAGGAATGAAATGACAGGAACATTTTCTACCTGATGTCTCCGATGAACAGACCTTAGAAAGAGGCTCATTCTTACAGGTTCCTTTCCTTTCCACAATCTGGCAGCCCAGTGATTTATAACCTGAAGGGACAGCTTTCTAGCCCCACCAGCTAGATGAAATCAGCAGAGATCCAAACCCTTCCTTCAGAAAAATGACACTGCACCTGGTGTTCTGCTGCTGTTGCTATGGCTTATAGAGCTGTGTTGCACCTTTACAGCTCAGCATTGCTGGGTCAGAAGGGTTACATGCTGCAAAAACAAATCCTCTCCCCCCGTTAGAAAGGGCCAGAGCTGTATCAGTTCCGTGTCTGTGGCTTTTGAGCAGCACCTGCTGCCAGGCAATAAGGAGTCAGGAAGCTCTGCTCCTGCCATAGAAAGTGTTGGTCACAGAAGAGGTGCCTGTGGATCTATAAATCTCCTGCTTTAAGGTTGGAGTTTAAACATGGACTTCATGTCTTCACATATGTGAGGAGAAGAAAGGGAAAAAACAAGCCTGCTGCTGTCACACAAATGCACATCTTGATCTACTCTCACAGGTGCCCTTGATCCCAGCCAGGCTGGTTTCAAACATGTGTGGAGTACAGAAAATGCTCTTATCTGGGACATCCTTCTGGCAGCATGCACTAGTTCAGCATCCTAGCTGCTCGCCTCAGATTTATCAGCAGAGGTACCACTGTCTGGAAAAGAAGCACAGGAGGTGGTTGCCACTTTGTGAAACCTTTCAGGCCTGCAAGACCCTGTTTCAATAACTGCAATAGCTGCCAGCTCTTGGTTTAATTCTGTTCTTAGAGGAAGTCTGCAAAGGACCACTGCAACCCATCAGCCTGTTCCTACACCCCTGTGTCCAGTTCAAACAACAGGGCAGGGAGTCAGCTACAGCTCTGAGCATGGCACAGACAAGCAAGCCTGCGACTCCCCTTTCTGTGGGCAAGTGGCTGCTCTGAAGAAGGCACAAAGGCTTTGCCTGTGACTCCCCAGGAAGGTCAAGGTGCCTCGGTCGTGGGGGAGGGAAGGAGCACATGCTGATGTGTGCAGCAAGGTAAACTGCGACCATCTCCAAAGCTTTGTGCAAGGGGCAAAAATTCACTTTTTTTTCAGACACTTTGGAAGCACTGCCTTCCAAGGGAAGTCAGATGCAGAAGAGATCAGAAGAACTGTTATCTCAGTGGCATTTCTAAAGGCAGACTGTGAGGTGCAGGTGCCCCTGCTCCCAGAGACAGTGTGTCAACCACACTCCCTCCGCCTTTGAAGAACAGCAATGTTATGCTCTCCTGCTGACACTAGAGACACAGCAAGCAATTTCAGAGGAGCTAGCTGGGGGAGATAGTGCACAGACTTGGACAGAGTGCCTCATGCTCCAAATGAAAGTGGATGTGATGCAGCAGGGGATGCAGAAAGGTGGTCTGTAGGAGCAGGGTATATAGGAGGTTTGTAGGAGCACTAATTCTGGCTGTTGGTTTACTAGAGTGTTGTGGCAGGTCTATGCTAGTGAGCAGATGACGATTATAGCTGGTATCAACTAGTTAGGGTCGCCTCTTCTTGAAAGGGATTGTCAGGATAGTGCATCTCAAGGCCTCTGCCTTACCTTGTTGTTCATCTGTGACTCTCCTTCCCTCACCGGTGTGCACATCTTGCCACAAGACCACGTGAGCTGGATGAGCAATGAAGAACTCGACCAGCCCTAATGAGCCATTATGAGCAAATGAGGCTGAGGAAGGAAGCCACAGCTTGGAATCTAACCAAAGGATTTGGTGCATCTCTATTATTTCCATTATTTACACAGTGGCCACTGCTACTGCTGCCACCACCACTCCTGCCCTGTGTTTACAGCTGGACATTGACGCCCAGGTCTTGCTGTGCTGCTTCCTGCTCATTGCATCAGCCTCTCCTGTGCCCAGGCCCGGTGTGCTGCCAGCTTCTAGAGGGGAGACATGCAGGAGCAGGAATCCCTACACAGCAGGCAAGTGTGCACCTTTGCCCTGCTGATAATCCACGGTGATGGGAGGCAGGTTTGCTTCTCCAGATGTCATCTGGAAGTGAGATTCTGGGCAGAGATTCAGGGCCTGTGAGGGCAGGTTTGCAGGGGGAACATCCTGTTCACTGCAGAGTCTCAGCAGTCGCTGTGCAGGGTCGGATTTCATGGACTGTTTTCTACTGACACTTATTTGAGCCAAAGCAGAATGAGAACCCATCCCAACCATGTGCCAAGCTCCGCTTTGAACACAGCCCAGGAAGCCACAACTGAGCTTGTGCAGAATGTGTGTGTTGACACTGTCCTCCACTCTCATCTGTTATGTGGAACACACGGTGCCATTTCCCTCCAAAAACATCATTTATCAAGTCAATTCCCATGGCCGCCTCAGCTCGTTCAGGCAAGCGATGCAGCTTCTCTCCTCCCTTCGCAGAAAACTCTGTCATCCTGCCTTGCAGCAATCGGTCACTGAGCCCACCTCAGCTCTGCACTGAGCCCACCTCAGCTCTGCTAGGACAGGCTGTGCCCCCCACAGAAAGTCCTTACCATGTCCCCATCCTCCAGTGAGGCCAGCACGAAGCAGCGATAGCTCAGGTCTTGAGACAGAGGCTTGTTGTAGAAACCTTTGTAGTTCTTCTCGTCTCCCAGGGTGAAGGTCTCAGGCAGCACATCCATTTGAGCAGCAATGTAGGGCTTGAGTCTGTCTGCCTGGCGTCGCTGCCGCCTGCTCTGACTCCCTTGGCTTATGGCCTCCAGCAGCTGGGGACAAAACAGGAAAATCTTTAAAGATGACAGCATGACACTGCCTTATGCTGCCACCTTACTGGCTGTAGCACTGGGCAGCGGGTAAGGGAAGGAAGGAGAAGATGATGAGTTTGATTTGTATGTGGTGGTACTAAGGAACCAGAGGCAAGAATTATCCGTTTAGGCACTGCTGAGGCATCTGTCTGCAGACCTTCACTGTAAGAACCTCCACTAGGATCTCAACTTTGGAAGCATCCTGGGTCCTGTGAAGGTGACATGGTAAATGTTAGGGCTGAGACAGCCTGTCTGTGAGTGTCCCCCTGAGTTGTGTATGCCAATGGGCTGTGAGGGAACCAAGCCACGTTTTGTGGCCTAAATACTAGTCTGGACAGCAACTCACATTCTCTACAGACACTGGATGTGAATCACAGCTGATGCTGATGTTTACAGGAAAAGTGACATTTGCTGTGACTTTCCCTTCTGTCAGCGCCTTTGGATCGTACCTGCTGCTGTGTTGCAGGCAGAGCTTTGTTTAAACCACACAGAATGGTAAGAGATTTCATGGAATGTTCTGAGTAAAAATGGCAAATTTCATAGTCACAAATTCATGAAAAAGGATATAAATGCACAAAAATCCAATTGCACTGCTAAGAATGACTCTCAAATATTTAAAGACCCTTTTTTCCAATGAATAAAAACGAATATCAAGTTTGGAAGAGAAATTCTAACTCAAAATGAAGAAGAAGGGATGAAATACATTTCACACAGAAATGTATCAGCACAACATCGTCAGGGCAGATAGGGAACATCAGAGGGCTAGGGACAGTGATGTACACAAAAGTCATGCTGCTGAGCTGGGCTTATTCCCCCTGAGGAGGAGAGGCTGGATAAGAAACCCCTCACTCTTTCCCCTTCACAGTCCATCCTTGTCCTCATATCAATACTCATGTAGAAGCAATTTAGGAAAGCTATAGCTTGTCATTATAGTATCACCAGAAAAAAACAAGTAAAAAATAAAATTAAAAAGAAGAGGCTGGAGAAATCTTAGTTTCACAAATGTCATTGTAATGCCAAGTGGAAAAAGCAGAAAGATATTTTTTGGAGTGTGGAGTTTGCTTCCTACACCCATCTTTTGCATCTGGCTGAGATTACAGCTGAGCTCTTTGGGGCAGAAAGTTCAGCTCTACGTGCATGGACACAAAACCACAGGGCTCCAGTTGTGGTTAAGGTGGCTGGAGGCTTCTGCCACTTATACATGTAATACACAGCAAAAGACTGCATCAGAAAACTGCTAGGCCTGCAAAGTTCAGATCCTGAAAAATTAGAAAATTAATATTGCAAAATTAATTCAGCTGTCTTATGTACATGCATTGTGCTGCACCCTTGACTGCATAGTCACGGACTATCTTTTCTGTAAGTCTCCTGCTTTGTTCAATACACAGGACAGACAGTGCTTAATCAAAGAGCAGATATTCCATATTTTGTTTTCTTCTTTGCATTATGCAGCCTGAGGCCTTGTTTATTGCTTACTATTCAAATCCAGCTCTGAAGACAAAATTAATAATTTCCTCATGGGCTTTTCTATGGTGCTGATCACTATACTATTACAAGTACTTCACAAACATTAATGATCTTATCTTCCAAACACCCGTATGAGTCAAGATAAAAGTGATTATCCCAATTTTACAGATGGAGAACAGAAATAGTGCAACATTAATATAAAAAATGTCCACTAAATTTGAATGTCAAATTGAAAAGACATCAGCTTGTTTTGTTTTTCAAGAAAACTTAGTATTTTCCTTATAGCACTGACTGTATCCAGCTCCTATTGACTTTCTCTGCAGCTGCGGATGCTTAGGCTTCGCAAATGAGAGCTCCAGGATCTCAAACTGAGCACTCCAAAAAATCACAATATGCAAGACACTGGCTGCTAATGAAAATTTTGGCTTAAATCATTTGCCTGAGGCTGGATGAGACAGAGACAGAAACTAGTTCTTTCAATAGCTTTCAACCATCTAAAACTGAAAACCAAAGCAACCTTCCTCATCCTGGTCTTCTTTTCCTCGTGACATCTGTGGTGCTGGAAACTTCTGCATTGAAAAGATGCAGGAGACCTGTGGGTGATGGTTCTCCATCACACAGCTGTGCTTCATTTGCAGAACAGGACCACAAATGCACATTGTGGAGCTGGAACCTCACGAAAAAGACTGTGTGATCGTGTAAATAAAGCCAAGGGCTAACTTACAGCTTCTAAAAGTTTGTAATTTCTGAGTGCTTTGAGCTTGCACCTTTGTTCTCTTAATGGATCTTTATGCACATGATTTCTTGGAATTTTTCCTTTACACTTTGGGGGTGGTGGTGTGTGTGGGGAAGAAAGAGCCCACAAAGGCCTCACGTGGGAGTCTCCTGACACCTGCACATGTTTCATGCTTCGGGTGTCAGAGCACTTCTGGCACAGGACAAGCTGCATCTTGGGGTAATGGCTGGTGAATGCTCAAAGCCTTTAACAAGCAGGTATGAAGGGAGCTTTGCAGGTTTTGTTAGATACAAGAATGAGCTCTTTATCTACACTGCAGGCTTAGGTCCTGCCCAGAGAGGGAAAAGCCTCCTGACAAAACAGCTTAATAAACCGAAACCAATAATTTTCTCTCCTTGCTTGTTTTCAATATCAGCATGGCCATTTCATCTGAAAAAGGCTGCAAGGACTGTACGACCTGTGACAGGATCTGTCCTGGTCAGAGCTCTGAGACACTCAAGTGTGGTCTCCTAAGAGGGCACATTCTGGGAGGCGGCTCCTCCCTAGCTTGACTCCAGCCTCCCTACTACATGGTGTCATGAAGAAAGGCTGAGTGGGCACCCATCCCACAGCCCCCCATCTCTGATGTGCAGCCTGCACCTGTGTTGCTGCATGCACGCTGCTGCCAGGAGGCCTGGGCAAAGTGTGCTGGGCTACTTGGGAATCACTTCCATCACAGCAGCTGCTACGGGTTCCTACCTGATCCAGCTCCATCTCGTCAGGCGTCCGCCACCGAGCAGTCAGGGTGCTGGTGCTCTGGTCTGCTGGCACAACCACGATGTAGTACCACCTGGGAAGGAAGGAAGGGTAAGCACTGGACCCCGAGCCATCTCTGGCAGGTCACCAAAAAATGTGTGCCATATCCCTCAAGGATGACCTACTCCTTTCCCTGCCCTTTAAGCAGCAAAAGGGCTCAGTAAGGAAAAGGCTGGTTTTCCAGCTGCACCAGAAAAGAGAATACTGCCATTAGCACTCATTAGGATAATGAAGATCTACAGACTGGGTTCCAGAGGGTGGTGTAGGAGCTGTGAGAAGGACATTTATATAATCGGATTGTAGCAAGAACCCTGAGGGGATTGTGCTTCAGCACAAGGATACCACAGTAACGAATAAGACTTCCACAAGCTCGCTTTTTTAATCTCCTTGAGGCTTTAGGCATTATTTATTTAAAGGATATTATACAGTGTCAGAGAAAGTCCCTCCTGATCCTCAACTGTATTTTCGCTGGTAGCATCTGGAGTATACCCACCAGGGTGAGGGCAAACTGTCAGAGAATGGTCTTAATTTTATTACACATCAATATTTGCTCAGAAAGAGCCAAGAGCTCTTTGTGATCCCATGCTACAGGTAAATGCCTGCCTCTGTACCACAGTCTGCCACACATTCACTCCCACATTACAAAACCCACAGGCTGGCAGAGGTCTGCCCTGCTTTTCTCTCCCCACCCCTAGCCCTCCACCCTGCCTTCTCCACCCAGGCATGGCACCTACCTAACTGGAACAGTGGTCTGCACTTTGGGAAGAGTGAGCGTGAATTTTCCTTCCTGGATGTACTTGTTTGTGGCGATGGGTTTGCTTTGCAAGACATCAGGAGCAGTGCGGATTGAGACAAGGTGCTGGAGCCCCCCTGCACTGCTCCCACGGTTCATTAGCACAAAAGAATAGTCTGTGTCTGGCTGGAGGTCACTTATGAGTTTCTTCATCGAGTGGCCATCCACCTCCACGCTCTGGCTATTGTACAGAATCTGAAACAGGAAAAGGACATGTTCATGCAGCTGACAGCTGCTGCTGCAAACTCACACTCAAAATAGCAGCGCTAGAGACGACAGTTTGGCTCTGGGTCTTCCCTCAGGTGGTTTGGCTACTGTATGCCTTGTAAACAGCCATAAATCTTTAGCTAAAGAAGAGCAACCCCCAGCAGAGGGTGAGCTGTGCTCCCTGTGCCTCGCAGTGATGCAGCAGAGAAGGGTCATCTCAGCCCAGGTGGCCAGGGCCAGCAGTGAGGCTGGTGGTGCCACATGCACTGCTTTTCAGCACCTACTTGGGGGAGCAATCCAGACGGCTGTGCTTTGCCCCCGCATGGAGATGAATGGGTCTTTGTTTCTTGTCTCACGAGGCTACAACACGCAATAGGCTTGTGGTGTAAAATCCCGTCTGCTTTAAATGGGTGTCACTCCCATGTCTACCAGCTGATGCCTGGTTGGATGCTTAATGCAGATCATCCCCCTCCCAGCAAGGTGACCGGGGGGTTACACGCCTCACCAATGATCTGACAAATCCGGCACAGGGCTCACAAATTGGTACCCAGAACGGCGGCTCTGCAGGTGTGACACCCCGTCGTCATGACAACAGATGCTGGCGCCACACAGCCGTGGGCAGGAGGTCGGAGCTGCTTTTCCCTGCCGTGCCTGCAGCGAGGGGCTGTGGGCAGGGCAGAGCAGAGCCACTGGCGGCCAGGGGCAGTGAGCAGCCCCCCACGTGCAGCTTCTCCCCATGGGCCCCTCAGCTAACAACATCTCTCAATGCCCTGTTGCAGATATGCAGGACCCCCACCTTCCCCCAAGCACAGCAGCCATGGGCACTGCTGGATTAGCTGCACCCAACAGCCCATCTGCCCTGGGAACTTCAATCCTGATCCTGCTGGAACAACTCCTTACCCCAAAACCCTGGATGCTGCCTCTGCAAAGCAAAAACTCACACAGTTCCCGGAGACAGAGACAAATGGGGTGTAGACAGCCAGAGAAGCCATAGGTTGTGTCCCAGCTCTGAAAAACCAGCATATTTCTTTGCACCAGGTGACTGTCCAGCATGGCAGGGGAGTGCTGGATTCCTGACAGTTGTGCAGAGACACAGCATGCCAAAAACTGGCAATGGCAGAGCTGGAGAATGTTAAACCATGCTAGCTGTTTATTAGGTGTTACAGGCAGAGATCACATGGTAAAACGTGCTTGTTTCAACAGTGGCCTTGAGAAAGAGACGACAGCTCTGGGGAAGAAAAATTACTTGAAATAATTTTTCGCCAGCTGAGCCCACCGTTCAGGCTGACGCAGGCAGTAAGGGAGGGACCAAACTTTCCTTCAAGTTCCCTTTTCAGCAGGTGGCTGAAATCTACAGATAGCTGCCAGCTTTCTAGGACAAGAGCAGCTGATTAGCACTGCTCTAACATTCAGTGTTGGAGCTGGAAGGAAAAGAGAGGCCCTGGAAAGAGATCTGAAGGACAGTGGAGCACAAGGACCTGGCTAGGCCTAGAATTTGCAGCTCAACTTTCGTGTTATCCAAACAGCAATACCCACAGCATGCTTCAATCCTCTTCATGTCACTTTGCATGGAGGTCAGGGTAGGAAAAGAGCCCCAGCTTTTTTGCTGTTGAGAAAAGACTCCTAATAGGTAACACAGCAGCAGAGAGAAGCCAGCTACGGAGAAGAGACGCAATCAATCTCATTTGTTGACGTGCTTCGGTTTCCAGGAATGGACTGCAGAAGTAAGCACCAAGTAACTAAAGTAACAGGTTTGCAAGGACAAAGGCCCTGCTGCTGCTCCACGTGTGGGAAAGGCTGGCAAAGGCAGCACAGCAGGACAGGAAGAGGGGAACAGTTTTCTGTTGTGACCCCTCTTAACAATACTTTCTCCTGGGCTTTAATCCCTTTCTCCAAAGACACCTACATTAGCTGAGTGCTAAAATGAGTGAAAAATCAAAATGAAGAAATGTTTCTTACATCACTGGAATATCAGATATGTAGTTGCTCTGATACAGAAATAGGCACACACACCAAAGACAGGACTACTAGACTTCACATCATCTTAGCAGCTTTGCTGTCTGGACCAGCATGACCCCTTCCAATGACATTGCAATAGTACAGGTCCAGATATACCAGATGCCAGTAAGTCAGGGCGTGTCCTGGGGGAGCAGCCAGACCTCTCTTTCATGTGCTCCCACATAGATTTGAACAAAACCAAACTTCCAACATTAAGACCTGTGCTGAAAGGATGAAAAGTGCATAGAGTTCTGCTGCCTCTTGGACAAGATTACTCATTATGAATTCTTCCCTAATAAAGGCATCACCAACTGCTTCTCAGCGTGCTCTAGGGAAGACACCCACCAACTGCCTGCACATGAGCATGTGCTGGGGACAGAGCCATTTTCCTAGAGCAAGAGGCAGAAGAGATGTTCAGGCACTTCAGTTCGGAGTTTCTCTGCTTGCTCTGCACTGTAACTGGCCAGGACACAGCCTCTGATTCAGTGCTGACACCAGATGATGATTTTTATTGCCATGCACAGGAATCTGCATCCAGAGACAGTGAAATTGGCATTTGCAATGCTTTCCTGAAGCATTCTCTGTCATCCCTCCTTTTCACAGCTGCTACCGCAGTTCCACACCCCTTTACCTGCCACAACACACTGTCTTCTCAAATGTTATGCACCATTAGTTAAGGCTAATACATAAACCTTACGCTAGTATAAGGGCTCAGAAACAGTCATTCATGTGCAGCTGGAAGATGCCCAGAAGCTCAAGCAGGAATGCTATTTAGAGTCTGCATCATGGCCCACTGGTAACTACCAGAGTCAGCAGCAAATCTGGCCCAAGGGCTCTGAACTGCCAAACAGTGCTGACTAGCCCATGGATTGCTGTAAAATGTCATCTGTGCTGCTCCTACTCACAGGAGATTTGCAAAGCTAGGTGGGTCCAAATGTCACTGCTGAAGGTCTCATGCTTTATTTTCAAGGCAGTACAGAATGTATTGATCTAAAAGATGAAAAGACACATCATGTCCAACACTGGGAAGGATAACAACTCGATGGAGAAGTAGACAGACAAAGCTGGAGTATACGCAGGCAGGAGTAACTACTACATTCCATGGGACACTGTGAGAAAGCACTGCCCAGCATTCTCAGGGGTTATTTCCAAACCTGTATCATTGTAATTTTCAAAAGGTGCTGTTCCTTCTCCCCATTTCTAGAATACCTTGTAATGCTGCCTTTAACCAACATATCCTCTGTCCCACTCTTAAGTTGAAGAACGTGTCTCAGGAAAATGCACTTTCCCCAAGGAGAAGGTTGTATCTATCTTGCACATTCCATGAAAGCTCCTGAACAGCTTTCTGTAGGTGGAATAAAAAAAGGAATAGTGCCTCTGCTCCACCACAACTGCTGGGCAACATTTTACAAGGAATTTATCTGCTGGACCAGAAGAAGCTGTGAAAATTCCCCAAAGAGATCTCAAAATTTCATTATTGATTTGGCAGCAATGAAAAATCTTAAGGTCTCAGTTCATTCTCTAATAAAAAAAAAGCATCAGCCCTGCCTATGCCTCACTATTCATTGTTGGAACAATATCTACTTTAATTAAATCTGTTAAAGTAGAATATGACACCCTTTGGGACATAGATTTAGCATGAGACTGTTTATCAAGTGTAGATAATACTAATTGTTCCCATGGAGATTTATCTGCTATGCTAGTTACAGTATTAGGCTCTGGCCTCAGCATCCCATGTGCCTGAATTAGAGGAGAGAGGCGAACCTTGTTTTTAAAAACACAAAATCATGAACGTTAAGGATTTCTTTCAACTGGCACAATCAATGAGTTAAGAGCTGACCCTCTTAGCTCCTGGCCTTGACTCGTGTGTCTCCAAGTCTGGGAACATTAATAAAAAGAAGGCACTATTAGAGAAATATCCTTCTAACACTCTGGTTTGCGTGACTGCTCTCAAGTTAGCAAGTGGCTAATGCCGTCTCCTGTGTCAGCTGAGGGTTAACCCACAGCAAGGGCAGACCCTGAGTCACCTTGTGATAGCAATCACAGCTATGCAGCTAGCAGAGGAGACAGACAGGGCATCAGCATTACACCCCTGGCTCCTGGCTACCTCCAACCACTCCACCATCCCCGTGTGGTAGTAATGCTCCAAAGGTCACACTGTCCCTTTCCAGCACTGCGCTGTCACACAGCGAAGTGGGCTTTGGGCCACAAGACAAGGCAAGATGAAGCACACTGGTTCTGCAGCAGAGTGCCAAGTAACAGGGCTCTGTGAAGTTCCTTGCAGCCAGATATCTGAACACTGATCCTAATGCGCCCTACATCTGGGAAAGCTTTGAATACCACAAGGTCTTCACAAAAGCCTTGTCTGCTTCAGCTAAACTGTGTATGTTAACAAGTGCCTGCTATTGATCAAGGTAATTCAGCTTCAGGGTTTAAACAAGAAGAGTTAGTAACAAGGAAGGGGAGGTGCTCGCTCTCTTTGATGTGGATGCAGTTCAAGATCTCCCCTCATTCCCCTGGCCATGGATCCCCCACAGCTCATGCAGGCCTCGTATTTGCACTTTAGGCACAGCATGGCAGGGGGCACATTCAAGGAGGAAGAGAAGTCACACTGCTTCCACCCTGGCACCTTTGCAGAGGCAGCAGATTGGTGCTGAGACTGAGAAGATTATCTTCGATGATGTGACATGCTGGTCTTGTTTCTTAACGGAGAGAAACTGCACTGAGATCTACACACTCCAGTCTTTCACCCATGTAAGTCACAAGTACTGGAGATCAAACAAGTGCAGGAAGGCATTGGGTCATCAGTGTTGTCTGTGGCCTGCTGCATGACACCACATCCACAACTGCACTGGTGAAAAGAGAGCAGCATTCCTGCAGAGCTCTCTGTGTACTGACACACTTTGTGACGCTCACACCTGTAAGACCTTCAGGAAGTTCGATGATGCTTGTCCCCTTCACTCCCTGAGATTATGCATCTGCCCTGATGCTCTGAAGTAACTCATGAAGGCGATATGGATGTTTGAGACGGGACATGTTGTAGGAGTTATTCTTAGTTTTATTCACTGGCTGGTTTTCAGACCACTTTGTCCTGCTAATTTCTTGTGATTAAATCAAATTTATAACTTTTCACACCTCAGCTCCATGTCAAGCATCAGAACAAGCTTGTGTGACCACCATCATGGAGCTACAGTGGTCAGCCTGACCGATAGGACCCAGCTGATGCTGCTATCCACTGTCCTGCTCACTGCTACAGGTGGAGCTTCCTGTCCTCCAAATCCCACTCTTACCTTAAAAGGCACTGCAGATTTATAGGAGTCAGGCACTTCCCAGCTCAGTAACACAGACGTTTTCATGACGGCATTGACACGGAAGTTCTTAGCAAACACTGAAATGAAAAACAAGATATTTGAGCACGGTGAAGCCAAGTCAGGAGGGAGCCAGGTGGCAGCTCGACTCAAGTCTCTTTGTCTAACTCAGCAGCAGAGGTCAAAGAGCTCAGCTACATCAGAGAAGTAAGAAATGAAGAGAAGAGAGCAGCAGCCTTTTACCAAGTCTACAGTCTCCACAGGAGTTCTGCTTTTTGACTATACTTTTCAGCATCACGGAAAGGAAGTTGTAGGCTGAACTGCAGCCTTTCTCTATCCTCACTCCACTCACACTCCCTTGGCCCTTCGTCATGATCAAACAGCAGTGTTATTCAGGTACTGGATCTGCAGATGATCCTACTCAGCCACCTGCTCCAGTTCAAGCAAGAGCCTTTCATGTACAGATAAAACATCCAACTGTGCCTGTGGATGCAATTAAGGTACCACCAACACCCCTTTCTCCCCCAAATGGCAACTTGAGCTTCCCCTCACTGAACTAGTTTTAGACTAGGGAGCCACACAGTACCTGGTCGCAACAGTCAGAGCAGATGGCAGCGAAGCCTCATGAACCAAAGCAAAGGCCCCTGTTCTGGAGGAAGAGCTTCTTGTTAGGGCTTGTTAGAGGGGCACTTACCTTGCTCTACAGGCATGGTCCGGGACTGGATGCTGGGGCTGAGTGGCCCAGCCCCCTTATTGGTGCGGGCCCTCACTTTGATGTCGTAAGTGGTATCAGGTTTCAAATTTGTCAAAGTGATACTTGTGTCCTTGGTGATGTTAACCAGGTCCTGCTGGCTATTTATGTCCCTGTATACCACTGTGTAGTTGACGATCTTGCCGTTCCTTTCTGCCAAGACCGGGGGCTCCCAAGCAACTTCTGTGGTGGAAGTGGTGAGACCCACCACACGCAGGTTCTGTGGGAAGCCGCTTGGCACATCTTCAGCAGTCGTGATCTCCTTCTCAAACTCCTCTCCTGGGCCAGCTCTGTTCTTGGCAGACAATTTGAAGAGGTACGTGGCCCCCTTGTGCAGGTTAGTCACCGTGTAGTGATGGTCTCTCTTCCCGAAGTCTATCGTGTTCATTTTTTCCTCATCCAGACGTCTGTACTGCAGCCGGTAACCCAGCAGCTCCCCTACCATCTCCTTGGGTGGGTGCCACTGGATGAGGGCTGTGTTCATGGCTGTCGTGCTAATCATCATGGTGGGCTTCCCCGGGACTGCAACATAAACACACAATGACCATCTATAGTCTGGGAGGAGGGGAAGGAAGGACCGCTTCTGTGCTGCTCAGTCCGTGAGGATTGAGGAAAGTGGGAAAGTTCAGACAACAGGGTGAAGAGGACGACAGACAATTCACAGGGATAGAGGCAGACTGACCCTAATCCGGTGGTGAGAGAAGCTGGAGACAGCCAGCTCTTGGTTGCCATTTTCTCATGTGCTGCCATTTAAACCGGAAATAAATTCAGCCATATCCAGCCCCAAAATTCATCCCCTTTTACAGGAAATGTTTAAGGTACCTCAAAGCATCATATTTATCTCAGAGAAGATCTGAATCCTGTCCTCCCAATCAGTGGTCTTCAGACACTCCAGCCAGTGCACAGCACCAGGCCATGCTGGCCCCGATGCACTGTACCACAACAGACACCCCGAAGCCCGATTCCAGCTCCCTGGTCTGTCTGGAGGCAGACAAACTTCATCCTGAAACCTTGCAGTTTTACCCTCTGCAGAGGCAGCGAGCAGAGCTGGGTGGGCTGTTTGCCATCAGAATACATTTTGGTTTAGTTGAGGAGTAGATTTGTGATGTCAGTGCCGATGTGAGAGGTGAACACAAGCGTTCCACAGGATTTTTGCTTATGCTGCACAAGTCAAGGGGTGTTGCCGTCACTGGTTAGGAACTGATGGCTTTAAATTGATGGTTTAATACCTTGATCTCCTTCAGTTAAAAAAAGGATGTGTCTTCACATCAGCTCAAATTTGTAAACAAATCAACTGATACGGAAGATACTCAGAATCAAAGGCATGGGGCCACTGATATAAAAGAAAACAACGGGATTGCAGCCAAACCTAGTTAAATATCCTTGCAGTTTTGAAATGTACGAGCCCACAGTCGAGCAAGAGAGAAAACCGTATTTGCCAGAATTATGCCCCCTTTCTGCCATCAGAGGGCGACACCAACGCTCCCCTTTGAGGTCAGGCCTGCAGCCGAGCCTGTACAAAGGCAGCTCTGAGGGTGATTTTGTAGGTATTTAAGACATACAGTTACATTCCCATTGCCAGTGCCATCCTCCTTGCACTCATAATACAATGTCTAACAGCAGCTAGTATTAAGGGACACAGTATTTTCAAAGCTGATTCCAAATATTAACCTTAAAATGTGCATCATAACATGGGAAGACCCACTATGGTTTACAGTACAACACTGGGATGTTTAGGAGGCTCTTCCTGTTTATAGGACAGCTGCAGCAATTTGATGAACAGAAAATACATCATGGCAAGGCACCAGGGAGACAGCAGTTGAGATTGTGACAGTGGAAACTACCTCTGGAGCTCCCCATGTGCAGCGCGGAGGAGATAGCAAGCTGTTCCTTGTTTAAATGCACCAGGAACAAACGCTCTCAGTTTGCACAAGCTGCATTCCCATAATAACAAGTGGTAAATACTGTTCCTGTGGCTGGTGCGAGGAAGCAGCAGGATTACTGGTTGTAGGACAGCTTAGTGAGCCGACAAGACACTGTCAATTAGGTGGTACCACTGCCAAAGGTAAGCTTGACCACACCTGGAGGGAAGGGCCAGACGACTCCTGGGTGCCCCTGCTCCAGGAACAGGTACGATCTACTGAGACAGCAGAACCAAACCGGCTGGGATCACCAGGACCTAGAAGTTGTGTCCGCAGCACTTCTATGGCAGATTTGTTGCATTCCAGGTTTTACCATGGCTCTAGGAGCAGTCAGGCCCCGCTATGTAAGCCTGGGGCAACAGCAGTATCAACGGCAGGGGGGAGCTGAGAAGCACCTCTTAGGAGCCCTCTATGCCAGGGGCCATTCCAGGCAGCACTGCAGCCACCACAGGAAGCAAGACACGGCACTTGCCTACAGGAACAAGGTGAGGACAGGCCAGGACTCCAAAGCTGAGGGAGGGCCTGGACTTTCAGGCTTCCTCTTCCCAGGTCTCTGGACTGTGCAGATGAGCTCAGACTCATGAGTTTCACTGCTCTCTCACCAGCCCTGGTAGTGTCTCTCCATCTGCTGCACTTTGCTCAGGTGATCCAGTGGCAAAGCCTGTTAAGTATGGGCTGGAGATCACAAGAGTTTGTACCTCTGGAGTGTCTCCGACCCTCTTGCTTCCTCCTGGCCTTGGCCATACTCCCCATGCACCTCTTGGGAGGTTTTACCACCACCCCTACGAGGCTGTGACACCTGCTCCCCACACTCACCTGCCCCTGTGGTGGTGATGACTTTGGGCTTGCTGCGGGCACCATCTCCTTTGGTGGTGTAGGCAGCAACTGTGACGGAGTAGGTGGTTTCTGGCAGCAGGCCTCCAATGACTGTCTCCTGGGAGCACATTCACGAGGCAGAGAAGAGGCAAACAAGAAGAGCAAATACTCGTTACTAGAGTGAGCCAAAGGAAGGCACCAGGGTCAGTGTCTCCAACAGCAACACACTGACAACACTCCCCGGCTCACACTCATGCATCGTGCTCAAACACACATGTTGCACAGAGCCAGCAACAACTGCTGCCACTCCAACACTCACCTGCCTAATTTCAACCCCTGGCTTTAACACTTGGCCTTTCCAGGGACCCACCAGTAACCCATGTCAGCAGCTGTGCTCTCCCACGGCTTCTGCCAAGAGGGAGATCTGATCCAGATATGGTCCTGCATGAAAGCTAAGTAAGAGCTGGAGCTGTGAACCAGAGCAAAAGCCAGTTCACTTAGCTATGAGAATCTCTTGGGGGCTAATTCCAGGGTTTTTAAAGTTGTGTCTTGCAGCAGAGCCGTGGAGAGCACAGGGAGGCAGTGCAGGGGTGGGGGGCCCCGGGCAGAGAGCACCTGCAGCTCTAAGCATTGTGCTCACTCTCCTTTGCCAGGCACTGGGTTGCATGGATGGGATAGGTCAGTGCAAGGCACTGGCAAGACCTGGAGGGAAAACCTGCATCGTGGGAGGTCTGGGAGGGGGCGGACTCACGGGGTGCATCCTTGCATGCTCTGGCTTCCTCTGGGCAGGAGGAGAGCATGGCTCCGCACTTCAATTTGAGATCAAAGAGGGGAACACCGCTCCTTCCCTTCTGGCCTCCAGCAGAACGTGACTGGTGCCAAGCCTGGCTGGCCAGGCCTGCAATGAGTGAGCACAGCAAGCTCAGCAGCTCGGGCAGGTACCTCTGAGCAGCGTTCATCTGTGGGTGCTGTGGGAGCGTCTGGGCCATTAGCACTAATAACTCATTGGGTCAGGGAGCAAGAGATGACCAGGCTGGAGAAGAGGCAGGGGAAGCTTTTGGAAAGGAGGCAGAGGCTCCGCACTGGTTATTCACAGACACAGAGAAGAGCAGAGATGGAGAGGGTTAAGTTTGAGCTGCTGAGAACAGGCAGCATGGGCACTGTCAGAAGCTGCTCCAGGGGTCTGATCTCTGCCCGGGGGATCCTTGCCAGTTTGAGGGGTACGAGGGGTGCCCGTGGTTGCTCTCAAAGTGCAGCCACTCTCCCATCACTCATTCGCACAAACACCCACGCTATCAAACCTGCTGATTTCCAGTCAGTGCTGCTGGTTCAGGTTACCTGCCCAGGCTTACTCATCAAAATCACCACGCTACCATCGCAGAACCAGCCAGCCCAGAGAAGTATCAACAAGCACCAACAAGAACCCCGCCAAAATCACCGTGTGAACCAGAGTCCGATCCCAACTCCGCCCCTGCAGCAGATCGTGTGTGCGGGTGAGTGGACACACAGTCCGATCGGTGCCAATGGACCCGCGGGGAAGCACTCTCACAAAACCTGCAGACTCTGAACATCCCAAGAGAATTCACTCCTCCGAAACCCATGCAAAGAGAAATTCTCACGCGAAAGCATGCCACCGGGAGCAAAGCAAGCAAGCTGGAAGGAGGGGAGAGAGACGAGGGATGGATGAAAGAAGGTCTGATTGCACAATGCAAACACAGTGCTGTCATGACAAAGCCACTCTGAGCAAGAATCCTCCGTATAAAGCAGGAGGAGAAATGCATCATGCTGGGGAAGCTCACAGTAGGGCACGTAATTGAATAGCTGACTCTAAAAAGGTCATTTTCTAGTTTGTTCCTCCAAATTTCTATCTCAAAATTATGTGGGGAAAAATTGAATTTAACTGTTTAAATGTGATTGTTTTCTTATTACTATCTGTGTTTCAACCAAAGGTCATGGTTGAGGGTGTAGGTTATTTCTCATGACTACGATCAATGTGGTTTAAAGATTATGTATCTAATTTGACCACATAACTTGGTGGGCCAACTACTGCAGGATGAGCCTCCTGAGTCGATCGCTTGAACCTGCCTAAAACTGCATTGCAACAATCTAGAAATACAGATTACAGGAAATGTCAATTGCTTTTCTGCATTTAGGAGCAATCTAAATGCCAATTTTCTCTGGATTTGCTGCTTGTGGAAGGTTTCACAATGTAACTCTCCAGCCTCATTAAGGGAGTGAAAGGAATGTTTTGACAGTACTGTGTCTACAAAATTCACAAATCGATTTACCAAACCCCTCTCTTCCAACCTGGAATACACACAAGTGGTACTTACATGGTCGACGGAGTCCTCAGCTCTCCACTGACGGGGGAGAAAGGAAGGAGGAGAGAAAAATGGAGACACAGAATTTTAAGGGGCAACGTGTAGGAAAGGGATGACAACGACGACAACAGCAGGGGTTAGCAGAACTGGGTTGGGGGAATTACAACACTTATACACAGAGGGTCTCTTAGCACAGGCTGTGCCAAGGGAAGAAATGGCATAGAGCAATTTTTGACATGCCGCTAGCCTGAGCAATGGATCTGAGATCATTCACACAAGCAGACAAAGAGCTTCCTTCTCACTTGGATGGAGAGGTCACTCCTTACTTTTTGTACTTTGCAGTACTTCCCCCTTCTGGCTTTCTCTGCCTCTTCCACAAGTAGAAGCAAGAAAGGATCGGTTGTACCCGCTAGGCTCTGAGGGTGACTGTTGCCCCACAAGTCACTCAAAACAGTTTTGTTGCCTAATCTCCAGTTTCTGTTTTAGTGATCCTCCAGCCACCATCTCTTGTCGAGAACCAAAGACTTCAACACAAAAAACAGAGGCACTCTCTGCAGGGAAGTACCAATGCAACATTTCTAGAGCTTCTCTTTCCTGTATCATT
This sequence comes from Cnemophilus loriae, assembly GCA_013397755.1. NCBI lineage: Eukaryota > Metazoa > Chordata > Aves > Passeriformes > Corvidae > Cnemophilus > Cnemophilus loriae. The sequence continues at coordinate 578,789 of VZTF01002539.1, read as the reverse complement.
TGCAAGAAAATGCTCTGTGGACTTCAGAAAACTGAAAAGTGCCATCTGTCATCAACAGTGCAAGAGAAGCTGAGATCTTACACAGACCTTCACACTAAGCTGCTCCTTTCCAACAGTGGTGCGTGGCTTGGAAAGAGGTTCAAACTTGTGCATGTACTGAGGAAACAACTTCTCACTCCCAATTACACAACACCAAATGGCAAACATTCATCTGGCAAGAGCAGCCCTGCAGGGAAAGCTTCTACACAAACTATTTCCCAACAAAAGCTCAGATGGATTCCTGGCCATGGCAGTTCAATACAGGCTCTGAACTCTTCTGACTGGATTTGGGGTTGTAAGGCATCAAAGCTGCATTGAGGTGGTGAGGCAGTAGAGCTTGGCTGCTGCCACGCATGCCCACAGCACTGTTCTTTGTGGTTGGTGCACCAAAGGAAGGCTTGCAGAGATCACAGAGAACTCTCTCAGTCAAGGTGATGCGTTACAGCGCACGTTACTAAATCTGCCTGGAGGAAGCACTGGTCCATGGGTTCAAGCACAGAGATGAAAGTGAAGATAGGTATTGTTACCCCTGACTCACAGCATGAGCCCTGGCAAACCTTCCTTCTGAGCCTGACCTGCCAGCTGTGAAACTGCTCAGATACCAACTTCCTCAGGACCCTGGGAAGCTCAGCTAACACTGCTGGAGCGTTTGGGAACCTGCAAGTGCAACAGAAGCACTAAACGGTATCAAAGATACAAGTTGCCTTTTGAACTCAGGCTATTTGAGGTGGCTTTCGCAGGCTGCAGCCTATCGCAGTGGCGTAGTACTCATCTCAGCAGTAAAATAGATGGCATACTTTCAAAATATTTGCTATTTAAATTCAGAGAGAAGAAGCTATTGGAGAAATGTTCCTTTAAGATTTTATTATAGTTCACTTACTAGATGCCATGAGACTGAAGTACAATTATCCCCTAAACCATCTTAACAGTAAATTTCAGCAAAGAGGTCAAGTTGCCCTTAAATACTTTTTATGAAGCCAAGACCCTCACTAAGTATGATGGTCACTAAAGGCTTTCTTTCCACACACCTCGGTGCTATTTCCACTGTTGCACGCTTAGCTGAACCCAAGTCATGGCTGTTCACGTCCCATTCATGCCAGCCAGCCCACACCACGATCAACAGCCACACACTCCACCCTGCTGATCTAAAACCTGGCACAAGTCCTGCCATAGGAAGGATATGAGGCCTGGTAGCTCTTCCTCCAGGAAATACACTTCTCCTACAAAAGCATGTCCCTGTTAGGTGGAAGCCATGTGGTTGGGAACACTCCAGCCTGTCTCCATGTAGCTACAGGGGCAGAATGTGACACCTCACTGCAAGGAATAGCAGAGAAGAGCCGGACTCAGGAGGCCTCTCACACCATAGCAGGGAGTTTATCACGCACTAGGATTTTAAACCAAGTGTTTAATGTTCAAAGTCTGTTTGCTCTAATGTTTCAGTGGACTTTAATCTTGCATTAGATCAGAGTGCAAAGAAATGTCTTGAGATCTGCGCTGGAGTAACAACTGTGAAAAGCCAGGCCTGCATAAATACCTTGGTAGAAATTCAGTTTCATTACGAAAATTTAATCTACAGATCAAAACATTTCCTTCCTTAAACTAGCTCAATTGCTTCTTAACTGTTTAAGGCTGGTCAGTAAGACAAATTGATCTGAAAAGCCCAGGAGCAGTAATAAAAAGAACTGAGAGAGGGCTGTGTGCATGAGGCAGGATGGCTCTGGGAAGTGCTAAAGCTAACAGTGTGTATTTATGGCAGCTGCAATGCTTTAATGTTTCATTTTACCCTTCAACACAGCATAGTCATGCCTCACCAGGGAATGGCTGTTTTCCCTGACCAAGGCTCTTGCAAAAGACAGATTCAAGCCCCCAACAGTTTCAGCTATGGGAAGCCAATACTTGTTTTCCTGCAGATCCTTCTCTCTGCTTCAATGACTGTGGTGCAACAGTGGAACTCCCGACATAAACTCAGGTAGTCAGTTAATGAGATGCAGAGGGGTCTGAGGCTATCAGAACTGCACCTTGGTCCTTTACTGAAGTGCCTCTTGCATGATGCCTTACAGTTTTGTTTCACTTAGAAAGGAGAGAACATCCCACCTCCATGCCAGACTCTCACCTAGACAAGTACGCAGGTATGAGACGCTCCAAGTACATTCAGAGAAAGACCCTTGACTATCACCCGATGAAAGAGGGAGGCTGTAAATTCCTCTGTGTTGTGCCTGGGGTAGGCACCGCCCAGGGAGAATTGAAGTCTCTACTTTCTCCTTTGATCTCAATCCAATAGCTCTAAGTGACTGCCATTTCTTCTTCCTGCTCTTCTGGAGCAAGCTGGTGGGATGTGCACTCAGTTTGAATGCTGGTTGGTGAAGCGCTGCCTGTGACCACAGCACCTTCCTGTGAGCCTGCAGCCCTTCTTGTGGGCAGCACATACCTTTCCTGTGCCATGACTCTGCAGAGCAGGAGGAGAAGGTGGCAGGAGTCTCTTCTCCACAAAGCCTGACCTCCATGCAGCCAGCTGTCCCCAGCCAGCCCTGCAAAGTTGTTTGGGCAGGCTGGATCTGCAAGGACCAAACAGTTCAAGCCCATTGCCCCTCCTAACACACAGCAGCTGCCCAGGGATTGGAGACCAAGGAAACGAGGCGGGTTCCTGCCCACCCCTGTCAAGCTTAGTGCTTGTGTCCCACGGCCCTGCTATCCGTCGCTCTCTTGAGCCGGTGAGGACTTGTAGTGGTGGAGTGCAGCTCCTGCACTGGGCTCTTTTCGAAAGCCCTCTCTTGGTGCTTGATGCGCTTTATGCAAGACCCAGGGCACAGAGATGAATCTTCTGCCATCACTCACCACGGGACCCAGCTGAGCTGTGATAGGCATGGCCCAGGCAGGAGGTGCTGCAAGTACCCGACCCAGCTCTGCAGCCACACACACCCTGGGAGCTCCTCCACAGGGCAGGGTCACATTTGCTTGTCCATCAGGCTGTCAGTAGGAGGTTAGAGCTCAGACTGGAAGGCACACAGAATCCTGATGGAGGTAATCAGTCACAGGCGCAGCCACAGAGGGGAGGGAAAGGCCTCAGCTCCATCACAGGACCTTCTTAACAACTGATTACTCTGCCCAGGCAGGAGGCTGTAAAATAAAATGTGATCTCTCCAGCACCACGGCCCTCACGTCTCTGCTGATGCTTTAGCCCTTTCCGCTCAAACGGTTTTGAAAGCCCAGAATCCATATTATCTGCATAGCTAACATCTCTGTTCCCTTGCCTTTCTCCTTTCATCTTCGTTTACTCTCTCTCCATTTCTCATCTTCAATAAGGAAAAATCATGAGTCAGCTTTAGTATCAGTGTCTTCACACTGTCTGCAGGAAGCAGATTATGTGGCACATACCTACTCAAATCAGCAGATAGCCTGGCTAGGCATGAGGAGGGGCTCTGCCTACCTGTCCAGAGATTTTCTTCTCTGACTCCAAGATTTTCAATCAGTTAATTCTCTCTGTGTGCACTGGTATACATGTTTATGAGTGTTTACGTGTACTGAACTGCAGTCATCTTCATCCTGTGACCTTCAGGGGCAGGTTTTCCAGTGTATCTTTTTGTTTTCTTTTGTAGAAAATAACTCTTCCAGGACTACTCATTGAAGTTTCATCTGGCTGTTTAAAAAGACACGCACTGCTGTACTGAAAGATGGCAGCTCTTACAGGGTTCTTCAGCATCTGGAGCAGATATATGTCATCACAAGCACAGGTCATGCCTGGCTTCTCACTCTTTCAGGAAATAGAGATCTCTTCTGCCAAGAAACCTCTTCCCTGCAGGGTCATCATCAGTTTATCCCAAGAGTGACATGACTCTCTCAGAGTAGTCGCTTCTCTGCAGCTATCATTTTCACTTCCACCCAAAAATTACAGTGGATGAGTTCAGCACCATACACAGCAGGAAAAAATATCACAGAAGTCAGGAACTTTCCCACATAAATTCACCAAATATGGAAGACTGGTAAGTGGTCTGACAGGCCAGGAAACTTCTACGAACTTGCCTCCTTGATGCACACATTCAAACTAATGCAAAATCCAGCACTCCTCCAAAAGTTTCTGGCTCTGGCATCCTCATTCTGCACATTAGCATGGGATTTCTCTCTCTGAAATGTATGAGTAAGGAGTGAAAGCAGAACTGGCTGGGCAAGCATAAAATATTTGAAAACACCAAGAAGAAGAACATTGCCAACTTCACCCACCTACACTTGGGACCAACCCATTAACTCCAAACTCCAGCTGAACAACACAGCCTCACTTGTTCAAACAACACAGAAGATAATATTCTCCTGGCATAAGTAAAGGGAAGTAAGCAGCTTGTCTAACTATTATAACAAAGCAACATCTGAACATAAACAGAGACATGCCCCAGACAACACCGCAAGGACCCTCAAAGTATTTTCTCTCTTTAAAGTTTTCCTCTTTCACATTACTACTGAGTTTTATCCTTTGGAATATGAATGGGGAGTAAAGCTGCCTCTGTGCACTGCACTCCCCACTGACGAACGCATAAATGATTCACAGCTGCATTCAGGAGACAGATCAATTAATCATTGCAGCTCTCCAGTATTTATACTGGGCATCATTCAAGCAAGCCAGCTCTGAATCGATTCCTTGTTGCTTCCAACAGCAGCAGATCCTGTTCTTCATTTATACGATTATCTTTGTTGAGAACAGCATGGGTCATCCAGGACGAAGGACCCCTGCTCCAAAGAAGAGATGTATTTCATTGCACACAGGGCACCAAAAACTTCCCTGGACCTTGGGAAGGAGGCGACTACGCATTCCTGAGCTCTGCAGAGTGCACAGCCATGCCTGGAGCAGTGCGTGGGAAGAGGGCTGCAGCTCACAGCCAGCGAGGTATCCAGGAGATCGCCTAAGCATGAACAGATTGTTGTATGGGGATTGCAGAGGACAAAGTCATTTACAGGGGATGTGGGCCTCCACCTCAGTTTTTTTCTTCCTCCCCAGCCTTTCCCAGACTAAGTCGGCTTCACCCACAGTTTTGTTTCAAGAGGCAATGCAACACTGAGTCCCTGCCCTGCAAAAGCAGGAGGAAGGGGAGGTTTTGCTGACCCAGGAGTGCTGTCCTGCCTGGCATGCTGTGCCCATGCAGGGGTGCAGAGCCACCCCCGTGCCCCACAAGCAGGCAGCACCCGGGTGGATGCTATCAGCATCACAAAAGAAACAGACTCAAGGCTTATTTAAAACTTTCTGACTTTTTATAAATGGACTGGCAAAGTGCAGTTTGCTCCAGCTGGAGTATGCACAGGATGTGGCAGGCAGAGAGGTACATATCAGAGAAGGGGTAAGAGAGGAACATCAGCCAATACATCATCTTTTCTACAGTAATCCTTTCCTGATTAAACTTTTTACCCATGTTTAAGCCACAGTTTAAGGATAAACTGTTTGCCTTGCTCAGGCAGGCTGAGTCCCACGCTCTGAAGCTGCAAGAAGAGGCAATCAATACTTGGATCCAGCCAGCCCACCCCTCTGCAGAGAGGGAAGGTGCCGTGCCCACCAGCTGGTGGTCCCCACACTGTACCTGTGCTTCCGACAGCATGACGTCCTTGATCACTGGCTGCCCTCGGGGCTCGTTGTTTTCCAGCTTCACATAGGTAACCTGATAGCCGCGGATCTGCCCGTGCTGCTTGTTGGAGATGGGCAGCTTCCAGCTCACCCGGATGGCAGTCGAATTCACAGACTCCACCTCCACCTTTCGTGGTGGGGCACTGGGCACTGCAACACACACGGGACAACAGTCAGCAGGTACCATATGATCACTGTCACTACCTCTCACTCCTTTGCTACCTTCCCCTCACCTCATTGCCAGGATGGCCCCACTGGTACAAGTTTCCCGTACCTGCCCAGGACATCGCACTGCAGACCTTCAGCATGACCACATCCCCGACCTTGTCCCTTTTGCTACTCTCAGTGGGAAAGAGCAGAATTGTAATACGCAGGAGCACCCCCATTATGCTGAATCAGACCCAAGGTCCATCTATCCCTCTCATCTCCAGCAGTAGGAGAGCAAGGAAGAATACAAGAATACAGCAGAATATAAAGAATACGGTGATCCCCTGCAGCTGAGGGTGCCCTAGGGCACAGGCAGGGGTTTTAAAGCCTTCTTTGCATCTTGACTGACACAACACCTCCTCTCAGACTCATCTAAACGCAGTCCAACAACCCCAGGTAGCACAACTGGGTGCTGAGCCTGTTTTGCAGGGAGCCCTGGTACCTGCCACCAACCAGAGTGCACACGTGCTCTTCCCCTGTGACAGTGAGAGGTTAATGAGGGAGAAAAGCACCATCCTAAAACAATAACCCAGAGCTCAGAGACAGCAGTCACTGAACTCGGCCAGATAAAGGGGCCTGTGGGGATTGTGACAGCTCTGGGGACTGTATTTCATGCACGGCTAGCTGAATGCTTTTTGATAATAAAATGAAAAATTACACTGCCCAGAAAATATCAATTTTCTTGCAAGGTGAGGCCCGTTTAAAAATGTATTTATACCCTATTTACCATTTGGAAAAATCACCTCCTTATTACATTTTGCTCTTGCATTGACTGTGACAAAAATGTCAATTCTAAAAAATTAGCTTCTCAGTTGCTCCTGGAAAGCTCCTTCTGGCTGAAGCAGCTGGGAACAGAGGTGTGCACTCCCTGTGGAGGATACCGATGCTACCCAAGTGCCCAGTACCAAGCGAAGGACCTGGGCTTCATCCTATGACCTCATCTGCAGGACCCTTTTCACTTTCCACTGCCTTGGGAAAATCTGGAGGTTTGGAACCTCATATGCTCCAATTCTCAACACAGCAGGAAATCAGTATTAGATAATTAGGGATGGATACCTGACAAGCAGATGTAATGAATATTGCTATTTCAACCAACTAAATGGGAAGAAACAGCTATCCAGCAGGTAAGCACAGTTTTTAAGCTGCAGGGCAATTCATTATTTTTCCCCAGATGTCCTTCATAAATGTAGGTAATTTAATAAAATAGAGAAAGGAGGAACAGAGCATTTTAGCACCATGAGGCCATCTCAAGATATGGGAATGGAGGGGGCTGTGCTTGAACAGTTACCCCCTTCTGCCTGGAGCAGCCTATGCTGCAATCCACAATTCACTTAGTGCAGTGACCTTGCACAAGCCACAGGGCTCTCCTGCTCTGGCAAGACACCTGCCCACACACACAGCTGGGAGTCCAAGCAGAAAACAAGATCCTCCCTAAGAACCAGACAGAAGCTGTGTGTCAAGCTGTGCTGGCATGAAAGGTGGGAGGCCTCACAGGACATGATATGGGGATATTGCAGGGACACAAAAAGATGTGAATATGAGCAGACCACAGTGCCTTGAGGAACTGTGTCCTACCCACTATGGGAAGTATGTGCTGCATCTGAGATCCAAACAGGCAAAGTTCAATTTGTTTTCAGACCACAGTTTAGCATTTCTCATTCCTTCATCATGGGTATCTACTGAGCATCAGCATGTCAGAAGAATATAAAATCACTCCTGACAGCTAAGCTGGAATGTCCAACGACGGTGCCCAAAAACTAACTGAGAGAGCTTACTGTGACATTTCTGGGGTAACAGCTTCCCCTGGGCTACAGTTCTGCTGAATGAGAACTGAAGCAAACAATACAGGCAGCAGGACACACACAGATGTGTTTGCCAGCCCAGGAATGCAGTCAGCAAGCATTCCCAGACGCCACTTCCAAAGCCATGGAGACATGGGGGACAGTGGCAGCCCATTTAGGGAAACAGTAACATGTCTGGTTTCAATTTCCTACACTGATTGGGCGATGCAGAGATCATGCTTTCTTTGCCTGGATGCTCCATCTCTTTCTTCTTCCATTAAATCTGCAGCTTTCTTGGGTCAGCATGAAGCCACGGAAGCTCCTACTGTCACCCTGAGCTCTGGCACTTTCAAAGGAAACGGCTTAAATCATGATGACATAATTGACAGCTCTGCTAATACAAAGCAATTTCTCTTTAAAGCTGTCGTATCCAGTAAAGTGCCCCGTACATGTGGTATTCTGACTCTTGAGTGGAAGAGCAGCTTTACATAAGCTGTGGCTTGCCTGGAAGCTGGAGCAGGAAGCAGCTTTCCTGCAGTATCTACAACTTTCAAACGGATTGCTTTCCCCCTCTTTAGTTTGCTGGATTTCAGATCAACAAATAAACTTTAAGTCCTGATCTCACAAGAGAAGCCTTTGGCTGGGAGAGCTCATTCTACCTTCAAAAAAAGGAATCCACCACCACCCACTACAAAACCACAATGGAAAGCAGAGCAATGCCTCCTTGAATGCACAGGAAGCACTGCTGACACAAACAGAAGCCCAAGGGACCACGATGAGACACCTGACACAACCTGGAAGCAGAGCAAGGGCCAGCAAAGCAATTCCCCAACCCCACCCCAGGGCAACTGTTGAGACCCGCTCCCTGGAGCATTGCTCCTGACAGCCTCTGGTCCTGCTTGAAAGGCACTCCCAGGTCAATGTCCCTGCTCCCTTTCCCCTTCTCCCCAGAAACTCAGCTAGGAGAGTCGTGGTTAACCCATGGCAGTAGCTGAAGGAGCTGTTCAGTAGCACCTACCATCTTCGTCAGTGCGCACGTGCACGGGGATGCTCTCCGGTCCTGGCCCCACATCAGTGTGAGCCCTTACCCACACCTTGTATTCGGTCCATTTCTCCAGGTCCTTGATCTCCCAGCTGGAATGCTCCCGTCCAATGCCATCCACCACATGCTTGGTGTTGTCATCTCCTTCCACTGCCTGGTAGGCAATGGAGTACTGGGTGATGACCCCATTGCGGCTCTGGGCAGGCGGTGGCACCCAACTTACCCGGATGGTGGTGGAGCTGGTGCTTACACACTCGACTTCTTGGGGTGGGGCGGAGGGGGCTGGGGATAAATAAATGAAGTGGGGAGATGAAGGGAAATGAATGGAAGGACAAACCAAAATGCACAGGGAACTTTTACCCAGCCAACAGAGCACTGAACACACACATGGACAACTGCCTGCCATCCTCACAGCTCATCAAAGATGGCACTAGGGGGGCAATTTGTGTTTGAAGGCCAGATGAAGAGCATGGAGATGGAAGTGCTGTTCTGCATCAGAGAACACCTCTTCCCAAAGCAGCTCTGGACGCTCACTTTACCAAACACAACAAATGGCAGTAAGGGAAGAGGAGCATGTGGAGGGTGTGAGAGAGAGACTGGTAGGGAGAAGAAAGATGCTTTCAGTGAAGATCTGAAGCAGATGGAAACCAGAAGAGGTAGGAAGCTGCAGAAGGCAAGAGTGGCAGAAGGGAAGTTCACACACCAGATTGTAGGAAGGCTTGTGAAAATTCACTCCTAGACAAGTGGAGGAAACAAAAGCAGATAAGGAAAGCAGGTGACTGAGGTTGGAGGTGGTTTGTCCTGGTGGGGTTTAAAATCATCACCATCAGCTGTATGCTGCATCCTGACCAGGTGGGAGCCAGGCACCATGTGGGAACAGCAGATAACGTGGCTGTACTGCTTTGCACATGTCCCTGCAAACTGGGACTGACTGCTTCATGCCTGCCACACTGGTTACCTGCCTCAGTGGCTTCCTGGCCTATGGATTTGTACAGTGGAAGGTAAGCAGGTCTTGCCCCCTCCCAGGCAAAAAAGTACCTGTAGTTTGCATTAACTTCTAAGCCCTGGCAATGCTATCTGTCCACAGGAGGAGGAATGGGATCCAGGCAACAGTTGCTTCTCATCGGGATCAGGAAAAGTCTCCACACAGAACACTGGGGAAGAGCAGTAAAACAAATCTAGGGTGGGGGGAAGAGATATCAGAAAAGGAGAGACGACCTGGACAAAGCAAAGCATCTCTAGGACATCTGCCTGGTTCATTCCCTTCTCCAGCCTTGCAGAACTGCTGTCTGGTTGCAACAGGGCTCTGGCAGCATGGGTGCCCTCTCACGGCAGCATCAGCCCCCGGTCATTTGGCCTCACTGTCCCGGGATGCTGCAGACAGCACGCTTGCACAGAAGGCAAGAGTGGAAGTCTGGAGAAGGAAAGGAGCCCACATAGTCAGGGAAGGAACAAGGGACACGGGTCTATCCCTAGGTGCTCATCCAGAAGGAAACAGCCCTAAGCAGAGAGGGCAGGGCATCATCACCAAAAAAAAATGCACACTGTTGCTCTAAGACTAGAAAGCTGTTTGGCCAAGCAGTAATGGAGTACAAAGTATCTTGCTTTGCCGTAGCAGGTAAAAGGCAGCATCCATTCTTCACTGCACCCAGAAACACAGAAATGCCTGAAAAAAACCTGCTCTCTTTCCCCATGCTTCAGTCCTTGAGGCCACCAGTGCAGCAGAGCCAGCCTTCCAGGGGCACAGCAACAATCCTGCCTGCTCATCACCTGCGCAAAGGTGAACACAACCTATATCACTCCACACGGCAGCAAAGACCTCGGTAATTCAAGCATTCTGCAATGGTGCCTTAGCTTTGCTGGGCACAGGTTGGCAGTGGCAGAAGATCTGAGAAAGCAGAGGGCAGCAGGACCTCCCAATGCCACTGGTGACCTCTGCTTGCTGGGAACAAGGCCCACTTGCTTGCAGAAACAGTTGCAGACTGCATGCCCATTCCTGTGCTCAGAGAGCAGGGAACATTCCCGACGCTTGGGCTCAGATGCCTGAGAGATAAAAGATGGAGGGGAGTAAGTAGTGATGGAACTGGAAGAAATAATGCCTGAGCAGTCAGGCTGCTGCTATGGGAGCTACACTGGAGGAAAGAGAAGTCAAAGCAACGTGTGGAAGCAAACAGTTGCCTATGTGAGGGAGGCAGCACAGCATCAGCCCTGCCATCTGGTACAGTGAAAAGCGAGCAGGGGTGAAAAGTGAATCCTCACACTCTTTTGGTTAATCAGCAGAGAAGTGGCAGGGAAGAGAGTAGGAGAAGATACAGCACCAAAGCAACACCTACAATGCATACATTATGCCCATAATGTAGACAAAGTGCCTGGTGGCATCCTTCAGACAGGACGGTGAGATACAAGCAGCTTGGCAAGCCTTTCCTTTGCCACTGTCTGCAGACAGACCCTTCACAGAAGAGACCTGCTTTGACAGAACCTCCACAGCTTCCCTTGGGATGCAGCAGTGAGCTCGTTCTCCAAACGCAGCTTTGGATGGCAGTGTGGGCAAGTCAAAAGTTGGCTGTTGACTGGGTAAGAGTCACACACACGATGTGCAAGGCAAAAATTCAGATAAACACTTAAAGAAAGCAAAATAAAACTTGGTAACATGAGCAGGATCAACTTAAAATGCACAAGGAATTGAAGTGTCCCTCCTGGGGCCAGCAAAGAGCAGACTGGGTGGCCGGCATGCACCCACACATGCAGATGTACCCACACACACACTGTGCAAACCTCTGCTGCCTTCAGGCTACTCACGACAGCCTCCCCTGATGGCCCACAGCAACTCTGTGCACCCATCCAACCCACCTGCTCCTTAGGCTAGGGAAAACAGACTCAAGACCCACCTTAGTATTTCAAGGGAGAACAGCATTTTAATGCCAAGGCCTAATGGGTACAGAGCTGATGCTTCTCTCTTGCATCACTCTGCTTGCCTGAGGCACTGCAGACTCCTGGAAAACTCCCCCGTACTCTTCAGGCCCTCAAAGCAGCACGGTTTGTACTTTTTGCAGGGTGCCCAGCAACTAAGTGAGCAGCTTAACAGGAAAGACAGCCTAGAAAGCAGCTGCCTGCTCAAGAGGTGAGGTCTCAACTGTGCTGCTGAAGGGTGCAAAAGGGCATTGACTCCCTCTGGCCTTCCCAGACAAGCAGCCTTACTACTCCTGAGCAGGTGTGCCACAAGAAAAGCAAGACCAGCATCCTTGTCCAGCCCATTAGTGAGTCATTAGTGATCACAGGCCTCCTACCTTCCCCATGACTGGTTTGTCAGGGACAGGAATAGAGACTGAAGAGAGGCTTTTTGGAAAGCAGGAGTCTGACTGCTCCTGCAGTTTGTGTCCCACCTGAACACGTCAAGCTCCATGATCTAACAGTCTTTCTCAGGGTAACCAGATGGAAAAGTGCAGGAAGGAGACCAGTTTGAAGCTGGGAGCTGTAGTGTTTCTAGATTAGTAAGTTCTAAAGCCAAAGGGGACCAATCCAACCATCTAATACAAGGTGTTGCTAAGTAAAGACCAAAGGATTTCTGCCTGGAAGTTGTGCACTGTGCACACAACTTCTGCCAACGTAAAGCTTTCTGAAAGACCTACTTGATTTTGAGCCCCCCCAGTACCTAAGGCTCCACACTGTACTGGGACTGTTCAGACAGCGGTTTGTCACCCTCACTGAATAGCTCAGCAGTAACTGCCAATGGCTTCTGTCATAGAATAGAGTGTCATCAGAAATCTTTTCAAGTAGGAGCCTATAAACCAAGACCCAAGTCACTTCTTGGATCAGTCTAAAAATTCTTAGGTCCTTCAATGTGAGGAGGGCTTCACTGGTCAAACCAAGGTACTCCTGTGGCTAAAAGCCAAATCTCTTCCAGCCTATGCACATTTCTCTTACTTAACAGATGCCAGAACCAGTCAGCTTCTGCACCACCAGCCAGTGAAGTGACAACCTTAAAACCAGACTGATGTGAGATCCCTTGTGACCAGACAACAGGTAGAGTAGGTCATGATACGATGTCTGCCTTGATGAGTCCACGAAGAAAACGTTTCTCTTACTTGGACTGTTGTGAGACTCTGAAGGACTCATTTATGCACGGAGCTGTCTCTGATTAAGTGTGTTCAAGGATAAGAGTATCCACTGATGGAATTAATTTACATGGCAGGAGAATTACTTCAACCTTTGCCTATCAATACAAAAGCTATCTGAAACAGGTATACAAGTCTCCATATTCAGAATTTGTTCTCAGTGTTCAAATACTTATAACTGCATGATCTGAACCTTTCTCCTTTTTCATACCTGTCTATTGTGCAGCTCTAAGACATCATTAGCTCACTTTAACGAGGTGGAGGAATGCCTGGGACTGGTGTGTTAATGAAGCTGAGTTTTCCTCAAAGAGAAGGTCATTCTAAAAGTGAGCAAAGCTGCTCTTCCCTGCCAGAGCTCCCTTTCTAATGGCCATCTCACACTCCTGGTTGCTGTGCATGCTGCCGCCCTCCCTGCAGGGAAGGCTGGCTGCCTGTGCCAACTGCTCACTCTACATTGCGAGTAAATCCCAGACAGACGGTGCTAACAGAAATGTCTTTTTTTCCCTCCTTTTAATGCTCTCTGCATAACGGCAAGCCCAAAAATCGTTAGTGAAAACGAGCTTATCGCAGGGCCCTTTGATAGCCCTAATCTGCTTATGCGCAGCACTTTGAGCTGCCAATCAGAGCAATGCAAACTCCCGCTCTGTGATCACACCGGGCAGAGTCAGGATGAAAGTGATATTGCCTGGGTCACCTCATTATTGAGCCTCTCTATTAACTCAACTGCGGCTTGTTCTGGTTTCCCCTAGCGCTGCAGTCCCAGAAGCAGCAGCCTCGCTCACACAACCCTGGCAAACAGTCACTTTTCCAAAATGACTCCTCCAGACACAGACACACCTGGCCTCACAGGATGCCTCATGTAGCAATCAACTGTATGGACCAGAGATGGACTCCTGTGTAAGCAATGCAGCTGGAATGGGGAGTGAAGGGATGAAAATCCAATGGTTTGGAGACAGTCACATTTAGAGCCAAATACCCATATGCTGCCTGTCCAGACAGCTTGTCTGCATGGGAGTAAATTCATAGAGATGCACAAACCCACTCAAATCAATCTCTCCAAAGCAACTTCCCAGCCTGGTTTACTCCTCCATCAGTTTTTATGAATCTACCCTTAGGGAAAGACAGTATGATCAAAGTGACATGAAGAAACAACTTACCCCTTGGGTGCACCCACTCTGCCAAAGAGCCCTGATCCAAACCCCAGCTGACTTTCCCCATTACCGCCTTTAGCAAACTGCATGGCAGCATCCCTGCAAACCCACAAGGGCAGAGGCACCGGGCTTCTCTGTGCCCAGGCGATGGAAACTGGACTGCTTTTGTTTCGTCTTCAGCAGTGTTGAATGTCAGACACTTACTGGATTGGGCAGTTCTGGCTTCAACCGTGGGGGTGTAAACTCCTACCCCCAGCTCTGAGCGGGCACCCAGACGGAACTTATACAATGTGTCTGGTTTGAGACCTTCCACCGCATATGAGGAGGTTGGGTCAAACTCCACCTTTTGCTGCCAAAAAAAATGAAACAGATTATTTGGTGTAGTTGGAGGATACAGAAAAACTGGTGTGCAGCCATTCTGGCCCCACAAAAAGTCACAGCCACACTGCCAAACCTGCCTGCAGTCCTGCAGGACTCCAAGGCATGGAGCTTCCTGAGTGACACACCAGGACTGCAGAGAAGCAGACCTCTGCCACAGCCAGGCTACACCGCCTGGTGTCCAGACTACACTCACTGGCCTGACAGCTTTGTGAGAATGCTGGGTCCAGCTATACAAGTTCAGACAAGGGGCACAGGACACACAAGTTTGTTTTCTCCCAACAGACAGTGTACTGCCTGTGAAACAGAATAAAGCCCTTGTCCTGTAGCAGTCGGGATCTCTAATGCACCAAAACACTGCTGGTAAAGGGCTCGTTTTGCTGACACTTCACCTGAAGGGCACTTATTTCTGGCAGCTCTCATGCCACTACAATAAGAGGAGAGGGAGAGGACCGTGGAACACTGTGATGCTGTCATGGCACAGTTCTTGCTATGCTGTCTTGAAGCCAGCACTACCTTTGATATATTTTGAACTGGACTTCCTTTAGAGACCTGCAGTAAACGTGGAAGGGGCTCTCTCTAGGCCACCTTCAATCTGCTTTTCACATGTAACCAATCCTGGGGCCAGAGACACATGTTGGAGGCCATTTCAGACCTGCCCAGAAGTGCTACTGTTTACAGGCACCAGCAGTAAGCATGCCTCAGGGATGCTGTCATGGCATTCTGAGCCTTTCCAGTCCCAAACGAGTCACTAGCTACTTTGCTGGCATCAACAAGCACTGCTGAAGTCACTTTCACATAAACTAGAATGCCATGTTACCACTGCACACCACTGAGGCAGAAGAAACACAAAGAAACAGTTCTGTTACTACCCTGGCTCGAGCATACACCTTTCCCAAGCTGATGAATTGCCATGTCCGGCCCCAAGAGCTGCCAGGCAGGATCCTCACCTGAGTGCCATCCTCCCCTTCCCAGTACAGCAGCTCATATTTAGTAATGCGTTCCTGAGAGGCGGGCAGCCACGTCAACAGGATGCGGGTATCAGACTCTGCTTCTGCCTGGAAGTCAGCTGGCTGGGCAGGAACTGGGGAACAAACACACGGTTAGTGCCAGAAGAGGCGAGAAGAGCTGCATGACTTTGCAAAGTCAGTGTTCCACCTTGTGAGGATCCTCTTTCATTTCTGCCAGAACCTCCCTTCTGCCCTGTACAGCACTCTTAGAACACCTCAGACCACAAGCAAGCACCTCTGTCACTCAGGCAGGTGACTGTGGGGATCATGCTCACTTCCAGACCCCGACTGCATCCCAGATCCTTCCTTCCACATGTGTACTCCGACCCCAGAAGGGTCCAGCAGTTACACAATCCATGTCCAGGACTTTGTGTCACTTTTTTAGCCACCGTATCTCAGACAAAACTGTGGGCTGTTACTTGTACAGAGATTGATACCAACTCCCCAGGACAATCTGACATCTTAAATCCGACGGCTGTGGGGTGTGGATGCCCCCCACCCTCTCTGACATGCAATCATTTGAGCACCAAGAGCACTTGTGACGCCTGGTGCAGGTCAGACACTCAGCTGAGCCGCACACCGCTGGGACGGCCACGGAGCCGTGCTGCCTCACTCCATACGTACCCCCTTGCTGTGTTTTGACCTGGATGATGTCCGAGGGGGGTCCGTCGCCCACCGAAGTGAAGGCCAGGACGCGGATGCTGTAGGTGGTGCCTGTGATGAGGCTGCCCACGGTGGTGAGATGGCTGTCGTCAGTGTTGTGTTTCTGCCACATGCTCAAAGGCAGGTGTGGGTCAGTGGTGTAGTACACGCGGTACCCTCGGATCTGTCCGTTGGGCTCCTCCGGCTGCTCCCACTGGACCAGCATGGTGCTGGCGCTCAGCATCCGTGCCTGAACTTTGAGAGGTGGACTTGAAGGAGCTTGCTCTCCTGTCCGGGCCTCGACCAGTTCACTGGGGGGACCCCTGCCGATGTTGTTGACTGCGATGACCCGGAACTCATACTCTGAGAAGGGGCTGAGCCCACCTATGCTATAGCGGGTTGTCGCCACACCATCCACCTCCTGGAACTGGCCCTCCAGGGATTTGGGCTTGTACTGGATGACGTAATATGAAATGGGGTCAGAGTTGCCTGAATCCCAGGTGAGGGTCACGCTGGTAGCTGTCGTTTCAGTCACTAATGGCTCTGTTGGAGGTTTTGGCAGTGCTGCAATTGGAAGGCAGAGAGGTGTGATTTAAATAATTCAGTCAGCTCAAACCTTGCAATGTGCACAGGGATAAAAATGGAGCTGCCACCTCCCATTAACATTCTTCTTTAAAAGGCAGAAATCATTTCATACTCTATAACATGCATTTTTATATTACCATATATTGCTTGAAGTGGTTCTTAATGGAAGGATAAACAGAGCAATCATGTTATTAGATGTGCTTGACGCACTTACCAGCAGCAGGCTAAATAAAAGTAATTCAACGGGGATGCAGAAATGTTTCTGTCGTGGGGGTTCACTCGGCAGTGGGAAGGTGCTTGCTGGGCTGGGCTGGCCACAGAAGCCAGGTGCACAGCTGATTTACAAAGGGATACAGTAAAGCAATCAGAGCACCAAAGTAATCTGGAGTTACGCTCTTGCTTCCAGAGAGGCAGTATCTTAGGCCGTCGGGAGTTCATGGACAATGCTGTTAGAAGGGTTGATGGGGCAATGCTTTGTAAGTATTACAGCACATGCAGGAGAGATACAGCCAGAGAAATTACCAACTTTCACATCCACTATTTCACTGGGTGGTGTGTCAAACTGCAACCAGACAATATAATGTTACACAAGAACTCTGACAATGACACCTCTGAAGTGTTAATGAGAACGCAACTACTGCAAGCAAACATTTCCAGATTTGCCAATTTACCACAAGAACAAATAAAAAGAATGAGTGTGTGTGAGAGGGATTTGCAGAGTACACAAACACTTTAGGACAATGACTGAATTGAAGTCTACAGTAAGTTTAAACCTCCTACAAACCACTCTAAAGTCATTAGTGACTTGTAATGCAGCCATGGTTGACAAGGAACCAGGAAAATGCTCAACCCAAATTAAGATCCTCAAGTATTTCATTCTTTGGCAAAGCCATCAGGCTTCTGGTTTCCACATGGTTCAGCTGAGGAAGGCAAGCTCCTTAGCACAGGGCATACCTGCTCTGAGTACCAGAGAGAATGCCTTCTCCAGCGCTACCGCAACATGAATACAGAGAAGATCGCCAGGGGCTGAACTGGCATGGGAGGCGAGGACATACAACCCACAGCCAGACATCCCACTGCTACCCATGGAGGACTCAGGGAGGGCAAACCCAACCTGCACAATATTATGGCCTGAAGAAATGTATTTCCTACAGCATCCTAGAAACTGGCAGCCTCCCTCAGGCTTTCAAGGACAGATGGATCTCCTTTTCTTTTGAAGCACCACAAGTTTGGCTCTTGACAGCTTTTGGGTGTGCAGCCTCCATGTGAGCAAGGGCAGGTCTGGTACTTTCAATGCACCTAAGTGCAATCAGTTCTGTGTCATCTTGCTTCTCCTGTCTGCACTGAAAATGGCCTGCTTGCCAGCAAGCACAGGAGAAGCAACATTGGGTCAAAGAGTTTGGGACAGAGGCAGAAAGATATGAAGAGTAAAGGTGTAGAAAAAGCAGACGAGGACACAAGGAGGAACGTGAAGGGCTAAAGGAGCTGAGCAGATTGCTCCCTGTCCTGGGGCATCACACCTCAACCAGCGAGGGAGAGAGGCAAAGGCATTCCAGCTACAAAGAGATAAATGCTGCGAACCATCAGTGCAATGGTGCAGTTCCCACCTCTTCCCTCCAAGTCCAAGCCACCATCCCATCATGGCCCTTTTTTCCGTACACTCTTGTGTATCTACTATAGCAAGGCAACCACTGTGCTCTATGAACAGAGAGGCTGGAAAAGGTACTGATGAACAGGTGTTGTGTCTAAAGGGAGCTGGGTGCAGCTAAGGTTAAAAGCATTCTCCGGCTAGCCAAGAGAGTTTGTTGTTATTTCCAGGTCAGAGAGGGCTAACACTCAATTCTGTGATTTGTTCAAGCAGGAACTCTGTGCTAAAGGCGGCCTTAGTGCAGGAAGGGGCCTGCAAGAACAGACAGACTCAAAAGATGACGTAGCTGTGGTAATTCGAGCTATAAATCAACTGCAAGCAGAGAAGGAAAGGGATACTGCAGATCTGATAGGCCCCAGATGGGAAAGGCAGGACACCTTCAGTCTCGTGTTAGTGGGTGGGCTACCCCATGGTCAGCAATCAGCAACAATATCCTCTCTGGAGCAAAGCTACCTGTGAAATGTCAGCAGAAAGCACGGCTGAAGGACAGAAACACAAGAAAAAGAAAGGCAAAGAAGCAGAGCAGTAAGGGAACACATTTACAGAGGATTATGTAACAATTTTCAAATGAACACATACAGCTCCTCCCTGCAAGGAGGGACGATGCTCATTTTGTTGGGGCCTGTGGACACTTCACATTGCTGGGATTAACCTTCTTGTCTCACCCTTACAGCAAGAAGACATCTCTGTGCAAACAGCTCTTTGACTGCAGACATCTACAGACTCTGCCCCAAGACAGCCCATGGCCCACCACTGTGCTGAGCTGATCCTGCTGATGCACAGAACAAGCCAGACATTGCTGGGATAAACACAGACTCAGCGAGGTTCTCTCATGGCATAACAAGCACCTGGCCTGACACAAGCTTGTCTACCATGCCACTTGTATAGAGAGAGAAAATGACCTTCAGAGCAAATATCATCATACCGTGAGCAGGAAAAATCAAAGTTGTGGGTTTGAGAACCTCCCTTGCAAGGTGGAAAAGTCACAGAAGAGTGCAGTCAATCTGCTGCAGCGAAGAAACTTCGGCAAAGGGCTACGTTGTTGAAACCCAAGTAGGAGCACTGCAAGGAATAATTCCTTCCTTACCTTTGACAGTGATCTGGGCTGTGGCTTCGATCATGCCAAGAGAAGAGATGGCCACGCAGGTGTAGTTGGCAGACTGCATGATGTTATTCAGCTCCAAGACATTCCTACCGACGGGCATCTCATCTTCTTTGGTCAGCTCCTCCACACCAGCCATCCACTTCACGTAGGGCATTGGAGCACCTACTGCCACGCATGTGAGGTTCACGCTCCCCCCAGGCATCACCTCGTGGTTGCTCGGAGGGATAGAGAATCGAGGAGCAACACGCCGCACTGAAACAAGGAGGAGACAGCTAGTAGGGTCACAGAACCAGCAGAGAGTAGTCAGTTGCACTGCGGGGGTACATGAGGGGCGGGGTCAACATTTTTGCCTGTCTATCCCCCAGGACAGATAAAACGAAGTGCAAAAGCTGTTCGCTACTTTGCCAAATTGCGCACACTTTGCTCTCCTTCGTTAGCCACTGGCATCTTATTAGCAGCACTCATTAAGAGATGGCTCAATCCATTCTCTCCAAACATAGCCTTTTGAAATCGTATTACTAACATGAAACATTCCTCCACTTAAATTACATCCCTCTAATTAGAGAGCACGCACAAATGCCAGTCACACAGTTTGCACAGGGCCCACTGAAGCTCTGCAAAACGGAATCACCTGCTCAATTTATTAGCTCTGGAGCAAAGCAGCTCGTTCCCTAAACCTCACAGGATTTGGGCAGGAGCAGCAGAAGGGTTTCTTTTTGAATTAGCACACGTGTGCTGCTAAATAAAATATAATTCCTCTCAAAATGTAACTCGGGTTCTACCTTGGCTCAGAAAAAACAGTCACCAGAGCTGCATGACATTGTCAGGGCTTGAAGAGATCACCTTGCTGGGCAGGAGAGAACTAATCCTGACAGATGTGAGATCATATCCATTTTGACAGAAGAGAGCTGGGCTGGCAGAACCTTTCCCACCTTTGTGGCAGCTCTTCGGGAGATGTATTCCTCCTTATTGCATTTCACAGCTTCTCTTCGTATCAATCCCTTGCTGGGTATTTCATTCAAGACTTATTTGTAAGCAACTCTCAGCTACAATAAAGCTCTAAAGCTGCCTGCCATATGCATTCCCATCAGGAAAATGACACTGAGAAATGAGGTCCCTTCTTCAGGGTTAGTGTTATGGGCCTATTTAAGCAAGAGTAGAGAAACAACTGTGCTCAGTAAATCTTTGTCTCCTCTGGGCAAGCTCATTTTAGTCTGTAGTTAAAAAGGGAAACTGCTTGAACGTGTCTTGCCCAGCAGCTCTGGTCTCCTCTAGCCTCCTCCACTGGAAAGGCAGCCCCTGAGCAGCGGCCGGGGTCACAAGTGACCGGCTCCGAGGAGCCTCTCCCTGCCAATTATGCTCCTCCATGAGTGCACTGGGCTGGTGGGGCAGCGACTGCCGCAGCGCTGGGGGCAGGTGGCAATGGGGCAGGAGCCTGAGCAGGGCCAGCTCAAAACAGGCCATGGGCATAGCCGGCCCCATGGGCGATGGGGGCCTGGGGACTCACGGCTCTGCTGGCCTGGCTCCCGCCACCACGGCATCTCCGCAGACAGCAAAGCTGCTGACAGCCCCGTGAGCTGCAGAGGTGTCAGCTCTGCTTGCCAAGCTAGCTCTCCCCAAATCAAATTTCACTAGTGCTCTCTTTGATGATTCATCCCCAAACCATCAGGACTGCAGAAACAGACTGAACACAGAAGCCCCCACACTTGCATGTACAACAGAGCTAAGACTTTGTGATAAATTAGACAATACTGTCAACATTGTGTGTGTACTACACATGGTCTCAGTGACAAAACAGGGCTCATTAGCTCCTTACCAGCCAGGGTAAGGATAACTTAAGGATAACTTCCTTTGCCTTTCTTTTTTTTTTTTTTTGAGTATATAAATCCAAAGTCTTGCTGGATGCTTCTTTTAATCAATTATTAAATCTCAAATCAATATCTACATGAGCAATCACCAGTGAAGTGTTACCTGACCGATGGGGCAGTGGTCCCCAAATGAGACAACTGAAAGTGTACTCAAATGCTACGCGGTCATGAGAATACACACTAAACCTGATGGACATGGCAATGGTTTAACATGATGGCATGTATTTCCAACCAAAGCATCCCAGGACCATTCGTTAAGAGTCAGGTTTATTTTCCAGTGAACATGGTGTTGAATTATTCCAGGTAGAAGCTGTTCAAATTCTGTCCCCATCAAAGGACCAAACCCACCCACCCAAGCTGTATTAAAACAGAAAATAAGCAAACTTTGAGGATAAAGCCATAGGTGTGCACAGAGCACTCACACACGTGCACAATGCAAACAGGCTGGCAGGCACCGGAGGCCACTACAAGAGTCAGACAGACAGTGGTAGAAAGGCAGGACAGGGAGAGGGAAGGTGCACAAGGACTCACATACAGGGACCTGGGCAGACAAGGCACTGGAGGACACAAGGCCATGCAGAAAGGTCCGAGCCCAGCATGCACAAACAGATTTTCACTTCCAGCCCTGTGAGACCAGAGGCAGCACAGCCTGCTGCAGACTCCCCTGCACCCCATGCTGTGTCCCCATGTCAAGCGCCTGCTTTCAGGGTGCTCCTGGGGCTGTGCGAGTCCCACTGGGGCCGTGTCACCCTTGATGTGTCCTGCAGAGGCAGGGCCTGTGGGGGCTGTGCCGTCTCTCCCGAGGGATGTCAGCACCGACCATCGCCAGCTCCCCTGCAGGGAGGGGACAGGCACTTCACTGGGGCTGGGGGCCCTGCAGCAGCACTCTGCAGGGTGATGGGAGTCACTCTCCCCTGTGCCACACACAAGGGAGCAGCAGAGGTTGATGGTGCGTTCCTCTGCCTAGAGAAGGGATGAATGGCAAGGAAAGCTCCTCTGTGGATCAAACAGTACGAGACCCCCTCACCAGCCTGAACACGGGCTGTGCCTCCTGCACACTGCAGCTTGCAGATGCCAGTAAGTTGTGCAGAGCCTCAGCTCTCCAGCCTGGCAACAGATGAGTGGATAAACAGGCTTCTGTCGTGCATTTCTGCAACCCAGAATGGCTGAGCCATCTTCCCCTCATTTGCACACCGGCAGAGCTGCTGAAAAGGGCTCACTGCTCCGCACCAGAGAGCAGCAGTGCCCAAGGCACCCAGCTGCTAAAAATGGATGCCCTGTGCAGGGGTCAGCTCTCTACATGGGAGGTGGGAGGAGGTCAGGGCAGTGCCTTCGGTAAAAGATCTGGCCCAGACGATGCTCTGTCAGGAGTACGTGCAAAGGAAGGGATGGGCTCCATCAGCCTCCCATGCTCTTGGGGGATAATTGGCAGCTTCTTGTCCCAGTCAGTACAGAGGGAGAAAGGGACATGCTGTCAGTCAGCATTAGCAAGAGCTGGCACAGCTCTCATAGCAGCTTGCAGAGCACCATCAACACGTTCCTCAGACTCAAGCCAGTGATTTAAGTTGCTTGCTTTTCTAGCATAAGAGTCTGGTAATAATTTAAATCAGTGTAGCTCCTCAAAAACCAGTATTCTTAGAATTTCTGTCCAATTTACAAGTCAAATCACATGGGTTAGCACAGTCCATGATGCTACCTTAAGTGCTCCAGAAAATTTTGTTTTCTTCGTTTTTTGCAGTAATGAAATGTCCCTTTTAATTACAATTTTCTTGACAAGAATTTGCAATAATTTTTTTAATCCTCTTTTTGGATAAGGATCAGAAGAAGAAGGTTCAGAGGTTTTGCAACAACAGCACAGGGAAAATTGCTGTGAATATCAGAACTATTTCAATGGACAATACTATAATTCAGGGGTTTAGTTAAACCAGTAGACTGTCAAAAATGAAATTCATTATAATTCATCCTGAGAAGAGGCATCGTAAGGGCTCTGTGCTAGTCCACTATTCCGCATACCTCCCCATTGAGAGCATTCCTTAGCAAGTGAAGCAAAACTCGCAGCAGTGAGCATTGAGTGCAGTGCAACCTGAGCCCATGCCCTGGATCTCACAGGACAGGGTGAAAAGACAGGGTGGAGCCTGGTTCCCCACTCACAGGGGGCACTGCTGGGAGGCAGGAGGGGAGCAAGCAACACTAGAACCACAAAGGTTGAGAAATGTTAATAATTCAGCATGCATTAACATGCCCATTCCTTGCCTTGAGAGCAAAGAGCTTCAATCGATTGCCTGGCTCCTTCAGCTCTCAGGCTCCCTCTGAGAGTGAAGCTACCCCTTTGGAGAACCAGGGACACCCTCCTCGCTGCTGTTGTCTGCAAGAGCTGTAGGCTCTAAGCTCAGGGCTCTCAGGCTGATGCTGTTAGTCCCTCTCATGTGCTGAGACACTGCTGGCATCCAGTGAGACTCTGCTAGAAACACAACAGTGCCAGGAGGACTGCCCAGGCTTCCAAAATCATGCAGCGCTGCTAGGAAGGGGAAACCAAATTTCCAAATTTTCCTGCTGGCTGCCTTGGCCACAGTACAGCTGAGCAGATGACAATGCTAACATCCCTCCCTCTGGTTTGCAGAGATCCAGGCACCTCCACTTGCCCACTCCTGCTTCTGGGTTTCCTTCGAACCATGCCTACCTGGCATCTAATTCTGGGCCTCATCTTTCCCCTTCCTGGCCCCACATGGCAGGCTCACTGTATGCTGCCCCATGGTGATAGAGAGCTGTGCTTGTGCTCTGCACACTTCTCTGCTCCTCTCTGAGGCAATTCCAGCTGCTCAGGTCCTGCACCACTGTCCTGACATCCTCTCCCCTTTGCTTGTCCTCTGCATGAGGGAACAGCAGCCTGAAGTCCCTTTTGCTCTGAAGGAGAACTATGACTGCCTGGTCTGCTGCTCCTCCCCAGTCCCAGCACAGACAAGGCAAGTTCGGGGGGCTCTGCTCTAACCTCCCAACCGGGATGAGCAGCAGTGTGTGATGCAAGGGCACATCTTTGAGACTGTGAGATTATCCACTTTCATTATTCGAGCCAGGCAAGCTGAAGGATCCCTGGTGCACAGGGTGTGTTCTTGCCCTCGCCAGAGTGGTAACCTGCCAAAATTCCCGCCTTCCCTAGGAACCACCTCCTCCAAGTTGGGAAGCAGCGACTTTAGGAGCTATCCTCAAACATGAGCACTGGTCTGCATGGTTTACTCATCTGTAGACACCTTTCATCTCTCCCCGGTGCTATCATTTTACGAAAGGACTTCAAACAGAAAGGCAGTTGCTGAAGTCTCACAACCTACCGACAGAACCAACAGCAGGAGAGGAAAAACTGGAACCAGGAAAAATGCATTTACAGTCTAATCTTGTGCTCAAACAATGCTGTACTATTTATGCTCCCAATGTATCCTTGAGTGCTGACATTTTATAGACAATTTCCAAAACAGGGCCTTGCCATTTTTGGATTATATTTCAGCTATAACTTTTAGGTCTAATTATTTGTGCTGACAACCACATATAAAAGAGGATATATCATTACAGCAGTGCAGCACTGGAGACACATCAGCATTCAGCATACTGACATACTAATAGCAAAGTAAGGGAGAGCAAGATTGTGGAGCTCTGCAATTTGCATTTGCTCTCAGAAATTTCTCTGATGAAAATAACACAACATTAAGGAGGAGAATAAGAGAAAAGATCCACTGTATCAAGATAAAATAACTTGTTAATAAATAACCTTGTAGCAGTCACAGAGCAATAATTAAATGCATGGGTTAGCAGTACACAGTTTTAAGTAAAGCTGGGAAAATGTACGATGTAATTATCAGTGCCAAGCAAATTATAAGCATGGCAAATCCCAATGGAATATTTAGAAACTAATTTCTGGCTTCACATTAAATATTTGTGTATGTAGGTATTTTTGGTGGAGTGGGAAGGAAGGGTCGACACAAAGAATGAGAAATTCTCCACTCCTGCTGGCTTATATCCATTCTCAGCTGCCTCTCTTCAGCTAAACCACCTGGCTAAAATATTCAAGTGCCCTGTCAAAGGTTTAGTCTCCAGAGGTGCCTCAGCCATCATAGCAGTGCTCCAAATTCACTAAAATCTGGGAGGCTTCAGGCTTTGGCTTTAATTTGTTCTCTTTTCTTCCTTGTTCTCATTTTCATCATTGTCTTGGGCTGAGGTAATTTTATCCTCTATAAAATCTATTTTTAGAAAGTAAACAACAAAGGTCCTGTGCCTCAGCACAATCTAAATGAGAGCATGTTCCAGGGAGAGAAACGGGATCGAACTCAGTGTACTGGAACAACTGCTATGACAATTTGTTAAAACTTGTTCCAGTGACAATCATAACACAATTCATCCAGCTGCCTGATAGTCTGTGTGAAATAAGCCAGGGTCTCTTCCCCGTGCCACCTGAGGAGCAGTGTGAGCATCCCTCACCTCAGTGAGTGTGGAAGGATGGACCCCCATAGGACCTGATCAGTGAAGGAGTCATCTCTGGAAACTAAATCCAGACTTGTGCCAGAAACACCAGCTTTCCTCAGCATGAAATCATGACTGCCTCGAGCTAGGTCTGGAGCTAGATTTAATTTAAAGGCTGGAGTTGCCTTTCGCTACTGTCCTTTATTCACCTCTGGCTCTCTGAGAGCAGCAGGATAGAGCAGAGTAAAGCACCAATCAGGTTTTGCTGAGTGGCTACGACGTCCTGTGCATGTCACCCTGGGCCTCCCTAAGCCAGCTTTGGTATGGCTGGGGCCACTGCCATGCTCTCCTGCCAGCAGGAGGAAGACCCAGCCCCAGGGAAGAAAGGAGAGGCAGACCTGCTTGTGCAAAGGGCTCTTGTCTGAGGATGGACAGAGCATGGAAAATGGGCCAACGCAGTGTAGGGCCTGCTGAGGAGCAGGGAAGTTGCCTCAGGACAAGTGATCTGCATCTCAGCCAGCTGCCCCTGCTGCCTTGTGGCAAGGGAGGGCAGCATGCTGAGCTCTCCTTCAGCTGAGGTCTAAAGTAAGCTTTTTGCCTCTAGAGAAAGTTAAAACTTTTAAAGCTACAGGAGGAACTGAGGAACCCACTCTCCCTGGCAGCTTGTGAGGGGACTGATCATTCTGATCTCTGCTTCCAAAGACTGTTCTTGATCTCCAGCCAGAAAGCAGCAGCAGTTTAGAGGTATTACGCTTGCACCTAGCACGGATAAAGGGTTAGAGAAGGACCCCACACACAGCAGCATGCACTTCTTCCTACCCTGCCTTTGACAAAACTGTCCTGGCTGGTATTTGCATGCAAAATGTATTCTGTGCACTTTAAATCTCAAGCAACAAAGGCATGCAAGCAAAGTATCAATGCCATCACCAGAGTCACAGCAAACAGTAAGCAGACTTCATCAGGCACACTGTGGCTGTGCCTGGAAAGGAGCCAGTCTGCAGGGCCCCCTCCCCTTTTGGGGATGGCTCTCCTCTCCCTACTGGAAAAGTCCCATCTGACGTGGCGTACTGTAGATGGATAAGAAGTGAAAAGGACCAACCTTCTCGCTGATCTGAGAGATGAAAGTTTGTTTTGTTTGATGGCAGAGTGCGATGAAGATGAGGAGGGAATAAAAAAAGACAAGGAAAAACACAGAGAGTAAAAACAGGCCAAGCTTCATCTGTCCGCACACCACTGAAACGACAAGACAAGACTACAGAGGTCAGCCATGACTTCCCACCATGCACACACCACTCCACGGCAGGGACAAGAGAGGCCGCACTCACACTGCTCTGACCCGGAGCAGGGCCGGCCCCTCCGCCTCCCTGACCCACTCACCACTCCTGGAGGCAGGGCAGAAGGGACTGCACATCCCACACATCCCCACACGGAGGGCGCTTCAGGGACAGCCCTGCTCTGGGCCAGGTGTCGGACGCACAGACACGTTTACATGTGCAGAACACTCACACACACGAAGAGCAAAGGACTCCAGCCATCACACAGACTGATGTGTTCCCATACACCCACTCCAGCTACAGAGATGATGGCAAAGGCACTTCAAACCCACTGACCACACACTAGGAAGACCATATATGTAAATCCGAATTTTACAAAGTATGAAAGAAATGCTCCAAGTGGTGAATCGAGAAATCTTCTACCATGAAGAGCTGTTCCCCCTCTCCAAACAAAGAGCTAAATGCAGCAGAGAGGTATTAGGCAAGTGACAGACATGCACAGTCTCAGCTGGGCTCAGTTTTGAGAGAGCCTTATTGGTACATTGTGCTGCGAGTGAGAGATGGACAAGAAATCAGAAGGACAAAAACACCCAGAGAATGAGCAGGTCCCAGTTTTTGTTCCTGCGGGAGAGACAGCAGAAGGTTAGTTGCATTTTCCTTATAGACAAAGGAGATCTTATTTCTCTAGCAGGAGTGACCTCACTGCAGCTACAGATCTGTGGCATACCAGCTGTAATCGAACCCTCGCTGAGAGAATACACAAATGGATTTGATAGTTAAAGACTGCTTATGAGTCACATTTTTGATGGGGGAAGGAGAAGGTGGGGGAAGGAATTTGCTTTCCAGCAGAAACAACTGCAAATTAGAGAACAGCATGTGGCATTATACAGTGCAACAGTACAGTAAGCCCATTTCCAGCAATCAGAGGACAGGATTTTAACCAACACTGACACAGTACAGGCAAGGCAACAAGCTACCAATAACAGCTACCACAGTGGCCTACAGAGTGTAATGGAACTTGCTGGAGAACAGCAAAACACTTATTTACATTTTTTCAATTGAACTGATAGAAGGAAACTTGAACCAGCCAACTCAGAGCTTAACTGGCCCATAAGTGAGGGCCACATCCAGCGAGGAGCCCCACCAAGACATCCTTAAAACAAACAGTCCTAAGCTTAAAGTCCAGGTTTCCTCTGTCCTGCTTTAGAAAGGGGATTTACCTCTTGGTATACAAAACATTAGCATAAGGCTCATTTGATCCTGTGAGACCTGTGATAGGAGGGAACCTTTTTATTGCTGCTCCCAAGCCAGCACTTTATTTCCTAATCTAATGGAGCGTATCACATCTGCATGGCTTCAGCAGACAATGAGGGGCTCCTACCTTCTGCTCAGCTCTTCCCAGCAGGGAGGATTTGTTTCCTGCCCTTGCCCAGGAAGGACAGTGCTTCTGGCAAACCAGGTGTGCTTGTGGAAGGCTGCATTTCTGGAAAGCAGCACTAACATGGCAATAGGGCAACACAAACTCCCAGTGCTGCCAGTGTGGACCAACCTACTGCACCCACTGGGGCTGTGAGACTAAAGGGCAAGAGGCTGGTGAATTGTGTGAGACTGAGGCATGATGCTGGAACAGCTACAGAAATTACTGCCCTTGCTGCTGAAGCCCCCAGAGCCACTCCCTGCCCTTGGGAGGGACTGATGGACCCCAGCCATACCAAGGGCACTCACTGTGGTGCCACTTGGCCTGCCTGGGGACAAGGTGAGGGGTGCTGCTCCAGTTGGGGGATAGCCAGCAGCTTTGTTTTGGGGAATCCGGAAGGGATTGCACTGCATCCGTGAGCATGGACAGGAGTAGGCTCCAGCAGTGGCTTTCCCCAGGTGTTGACACTTCAGATTAGAGCTGGAAAGGTGAGGAGACACGTGTGAAATACACTAATTCAAACAGATTACCTTCTGGTTTGTCAAAGATGAACAAGTTTAGGACCTGCTATTTGTCATTAATTGGTAGATTATCTCTTAATCTCATTTTATATCAGCGGCTTATAAGCAATAAAAACCAGTAGCAAGCTATTTTGGAACATCTGTAAAGCAAGAGGGAACACCTGAGCAGAAAGTTCTCTCTGCTTTTCCCTTAGCTAAGGCTTAAACAGCTGGCTGCTTTATCTGAGATAAACCTGATACACGGTAAATTGAAAGTTCCATCTCCTTACAGGTTCCATTCACATGGTTCCTTATCTCCAGTTCTCTATCCATGTCACTCGTAAGCTAAGAAGCACGTTATATCAACAGTTTTTCTGCTTTTTTACAGAACAAATGACTCTGAGCACTGATGGTAAATAACATCTGCCTCCCCACCATGCAGAGACAGAGGCAGAGGATTTAAGCCAGGGGTTACCCAGAGTATCCCCCGTGCAGAACACCACGGCTCACTAGCCATGCTACTGCGCTCCTACGAACCTGAGCTGCCTGGCAGCTAAGCTGAACACGCCAGTCTAAGTACAAGTCAAGTCACAGCAGAAAAGCCACCAGAGGATAGCAAACTCCAGAAGGTAAAAACGTGGCTCCATTTGAGATCCAAGCTGAAACAGCAAAGAAGCAAAGAGCAAGGCCGTACCAGACAGGTGTCTGCCACTCCTGACTGTCAGACGGCTCTCATGCTCCACAGGCAGAAATTCCTATGCTGATTCAATTTGGCTTTTACTCTGCCACAGATGTGCTTGTCTGTGCAGCAGCAGCAATACTCTAACCACAGTAGCCTGTTGCAGAAAGAATGGATTTGGATTTATGACGCGCTCTGCTTTTGAATAGCCTTGGTCATTAGCTGCCTGAAACAATGCAGGGAGCTGTGGCCAGGATATGAATGCACAGGTCTAGGAGTTTGGATCACTAGCTCAAACAAAGGAACACATTTCCAAAGCTTTTCAAAGCGGGAAGCTAATACTTCCCTGAAAGCATCAAGAAAGTTCATTATCCCAACTGGCTCTGCAATTCTACTGGGAACTGCCAGCATCTGTCCTGTGCGAAAACCCTCTGGTGCTATGCAAACCCATAATATAAAGGCCAACCCAGACACTTTAGAATCCAAAAAACAGAGAGGTTAACAAAAACCCAGGGCGGGATGAACCTGTTTCTGCTTATCTCCAAAAGCACATCTTGTGTCTCAAGGACTCCACATAAATCAAATTTTATCCTTTATAGCTTTTAGTGGTATACAGGAACAAAAGGACAGATTGTCTTTTTTATGCCAGATTACATGAGAATAAGACAACCTTCCATTATATCCGATGAACAATGTTCTCATGCCACAGTGATGAGTATATTCCATCCTAGAGAGACAGACAGGATGCTCAGAGTGCCCAACCGTCCTTTCCCATTCATAGTGCACACACATGCATGCATGAATTCAATTACGAGCAGAAAATCTCAGAGCACCAGAGATGTACTTCTTAGTCCTTTGTGCAAGTGGATATGGAAGGGGAAGAAATGGACATTTAGTTGGCACAGATATGGCAGGCCTAATTGTTCCACAGATGTCTGTGCAGGTCATGTGGGGAGGAGGGGAAAAGAGGTTTTCAAGTACATTTCTGTGTCGCATTATCATACACTGAGCCACCAGTCACTCTTCTATTTTCCATAAAGGAAATAATCAGACTTGAGCCTTGCAATGCACTTTGAACCATCAAAGGACTTTGCAAGGAATAAAACTGTTACACTTATTAGTTGAGTTCTATAAAGCACATTGGAATCTTTCGATGGAATGTGCTAGCCGAAGGACAAAGAACTATTATTTATTAAGCCATGATCATTACAAGTATTACGGCATAGCAGAAGGCTCAGAGAAACACACTGATGGTGAACACCCTGCCAGGAGAAAATATGACAAAAATATCCATAGTAATATTTGGGGTGGAGAAAACTTGGCAGAAGCCTCCATGTGCTTCTCGGGCTCTGAAGCCAGGCAGCTCCGGTGAGAGGATACACAGCGACAGCAGCAGGAGCTACAGTGCCAGTGTCATGCGTGGCACAGCCCCGGCTGTGCTGGCCCAAGCCTGCTCACAACCAGCTAAGGTGCACCTGCCCACACTACAGCTGCTCTGACGTGGGTCACAGCAGCACAGCTACAGCTTCAGCATGAAGAAGCACACGGGGGCAGAGGAAATGAAACTAAAAGTACAGAAATTCCATAAAAAGGAGTGCACTTTCTTCATCAGTGTCACTGGTCTCTGCTGCATAGCTGCACTGCAGCGTTATCCCGAGGTCAGGACTGTGCGGAGCGTACGCAGGGATGTCGTGGCCCTTCAGACCTGTGGCCTCCTCAGCCATGTACCAGCTGCTGAGGGCTACACTCTGTGGCCTCTACCACAGCCTGCCTTTGCTTCTTCTGATGGTCCAAGACAGACATCTGTCCAGAGCAGCAGTCAGGGTCATCCAGTCTGCTTCACTGCTGCTTTGTGTTTCCTGTCATCCAGGCATCTCCCTCACAAGTCTCTCCAGTCTCTGCTTGCCTGTGGTCACTGCAAGGCCCTCAAGCGCTGGCAGTGCCCCTCTCTGGTCAAGTATTGCCACCCCCACCAACCCTGAGGAGAGGCAGGTTAAACAGAGCACATTGCCAGAAGTGTGCATACAGCCGGGTTGTAAACAAATGTATACCCTTGTTATTTAGCCATTTTTCAGACATCTCCAGTTTTGGTTGCTGACTGTTCAAGCACTGTCCTCAGCTTTTACTCTTCTCCTGGCAATAGCCTTGAGCTTTGACTGCTGTTGCTATTTTAGCTGCTTTAATATTACATAAGCAGAAAATGTTCTTTTTAAAGGCGTCAAGTCTTGTTGCTCCAGGCCCACGTCAGTCATTCAGAATTATTATTATTTACACAAGGTCCCTGCTGCAGTAAGCATCATATAGCTACAAGTAGCCATTTCATTGAGCTCCCTCCGTGTCTGAGCCTAAGCTACTGCCAAGCTCTCAAGGGTAAAACCCTGCAGAGGCCAGAGAATTGCTGCTAGGGACAGAGCAGCAATCCGAATTTCATTTTGGGTGATGGCTCCTTGGTGAAATTTGGCAAATAAAACTTCAGACCCCAAGCAGGGTTCCCTGCTGCCAAATGAAATACTAGCCTGGCCTTTCAAAAAGCAGATCAAGAAAGCACAGATTTTTGCAGTAATACCATTTCTATTTACTGGAGTCTGATTTACTAGTTCGCAATTTGGGGACAAAGCAGATAACTCAGTTTTAAATGGCCCTTTTTTTTTTTAAAGTAGCTGTGCAGCTCCTTCTCTACAGTACATACAGCATTTTGGGCTAGAGAACTCACTGGACTTGCCCCACTGGGCTATGCCTTGAAGGCCTGAAAAGCAGCACTTAAGAAGAGAAAACTGGGCAGCAGATTTCTCATTTGATGTCAAGAATGCAGCCAGGGCTCCTGTAAGTACTATTCTAATAGCACTGGCATTGCTCACTGCTGTAAGCAGCACTGGGGAACACTTCTAATGAACTCCACAGTGTATTCTTACACACAGTCTTCCTACTCATCTGCTTCATGTGTACAGAAAGAAAAGGGTAGAAATCCCCTTCATACAGGGAAAGAGTAAAATAACAGTGCATCTAATGAGGGGCCCACCACACAGGCCACCACCTTCACAGGCATTTCGTAGGACAAGAGTTTTGGCTGAAAATGCTTCTCTTGGTGCAGGTGTCCCTGAAGCTGTAGGCAAATGAAAAGTGAAATGTGTTCCTAAAAACCCAATAGCATAGGTGAATCAGTGCAATTACACTATACTCCCAGTGAGCATGACAAAATGACACCACCTTTTTTTTTTTTTTCATACTAGGTCCAATCTGCCTTCTACTCTTAAATCAATTTCTTTAATGTCTTGAATCAACGTCTTGGATTTTTTGCTGCTAAATTAGATAGTAAGCTCTCTGGATTAGGGGAATCACATCTTCCATATATTTCTATTCCCTTCCCTTCTCCCTGCAGCACCACCAAGTCCCAAATCTAATAATTGCTACAATATACTATGGTAGATGTAACCATGGACCACAAATGGATGAGTGTTTCTTCATGGTGGTAATGATAACATCCAGACCAGCACCGGCAAATGTGCTTGTGGTTAAAGGGCAGGACAGGAATATGCCACTGTGCTCCCTTCAAAGTCCCTGCTATGGTCCAGATGGCCACCTTGCCCTGGCATGCTCCCTGCTCTTGCTTTCACCCTGTTCTTGCTCCTCTGATGGTCTGGATGTTTTGTGCCACCCTCCAGCAGTGGGAGGCAGTCAGCTCCCAATGCTGATTCCAGCCCTATTCCAGCTCAGCAGCAGCAGCAGCCAGATAGACCCATCAGTCCAGAAGCAGAAAGCTTATGAGGGTTGCTTTCCAGCACACTTAGTAAAATGAAAATAATAGCTCCAAGGAAAATGCATCCATTTTCCTTTACAAATCCCTGGTGTGGCAATGTTTTAACTTTTAATGAAGTCCATCTGTGCAGAAGTGCTGGCTCTAAAGGATTTACAGAGACAAGACATTGGTGTAGCCTGCTCCTTCCTCCTCCTGTTTTTCCATTGATATAGAAAGCCCTGAGCAGTGCCTGGATACTTCTTCTCAGCACCCAGTCTCTTCCTTTGTTAGCATGAAAAGTATAAAGATGCTAATGAGCCTGTGCTTTCTAACACAGCTCACTCACAAAGGATTACCTGGGAGGCTAGGAAAGGGGAGAACATGATCAAAAACATAAATCCCAGGAGTCAAGAGACAAACAAACATTTGAACTATTAGAAAAGCAATAGGCTGTAAATGAGAGCAGGCAAAAGCAGTCCTAGGAACTACACAGACTGGAGATTAGTGCTGCTGCTCAGCACTCAGCCATGCTTCCCAGGAAGTGGACGACTCCTGGGGTATTCACTACAATGAGGTCAATCATTATAAAACCACCAAGCAGTGGCAGTGCAGCCCACAGACTTAATTTCCACTGTAATTTAGCATTAATTAATGTCCTCTCTAGTAAAGATGCAGGCACTTTCTAAAGATTCTACTGCAGTCAGTGATCTGTCTAATGACAATATTGTAGGACTATCACAAAAAGAAAAAAACAGAGATTCTTTTATCCCGCATCCCAGATCAGAGAAAGTAAGGTATTCCTATTTTTTTCCTTGTATTAAAGAAATAAAATACTGTTCTTGGTTTGAGTAACTTTTTGAAGTCTTTAACTAATGTAGTAACAGTAAGACCATTTTTTTATAGAACATTTGCTATCAGAAACTGTAAGCAAAAATACCATCTAGGACTTAGTATGCACAGGAAATATCATCTAATAACATCATCATCATCATTTATGGGGTGTCATGTCTTAAATATACAGAAGGGCTTTATCAGGATCACGTAAGTTGGAGATTCCTATTGTAACGATTATGTGCAAGAAAAACGCTTGTTCCAAAAACTTATGTGTAAAAAATGACAGTTAACAGCAAAACATACATCTAAGAACATGCTTTTGTTGGTGAACATGAGGATCCTCTCACATGTGCAGACCATCCACGGCCCATGCTTAGCCCCAACAGGGCAGATGAACCTTGCTGAGCACAAGCCAAGTTTAAAATCCAGTACACTCCTCAGTCCTCTGGGATTCATTTGCTAAACAAAGAGCGTTCATTAGTAAGAAATCGTAAAGTTGTTGAGAAGAGGCTTTTCTACCTCTTGAAGCTTTTGTGCCTTTTTCAGCCACATATCTATAGAAAACAGAACACTGACAGTCTGAGCATGTCACAGGAAGCAAAAGCATCCCAAATACTGCAGCAATACAGCTGGATGTCCACACAAACCTATGCAAGAACAGCCAGTCTGGTAACTAGAATCCTTTCTCTCAGAGAGCAAAGGGTCAGTCTTGGATGAGTTTTAGTACAGCTTGCCTGAAAAATGAAATTGCAAGAATACAGAGAATTTAAAATCATCCATAAATACATTGGGAGAGTGAAATGAGTGATTCCACTGCACAGATATAGCTTCATCTTCTGAATATGCTTAATTGGATACTTCAGTCCTCCAAGACTCATAATCCAAATTAGGCTGCAAAATAAAAAAGCAGTCCCCCATAATAAGCAAAAAAAAAACAATGCCAGAAGCCACCCCTAGAAGCAAACACACCGCATGAGAAGACTTTATCATTCTCATGTCCTCTTTCCATACTAACCAACGCATATACAGCCTTAAGATTATATTTTCTTTCTTTAAATCAGAGGAAGGAAGAAATGAATATGAGATTTTACTATTAGTCTGTTGATTTACTGCATGGAAATAAAATCTGGTTCTAACTTCCTAATAAGCACCAGCACAAGATTGTTCTTTCTTTTCTTGGGAAAACCCATAACTACATTTCCCAGGGGTTCCTGACCAATGGCTCTGGTTCTACAGAGTTTCATATGAAGCAGCACATTTTTTTTCTTGCTGAAATTAAGAGAAACTGTACAGGGAATTTAGCACTTGCTTCTCTCCAAGCTAATTCAAACACCTTCAATGTAGAGCAACAAAACTGCCAGGAGACTATCCTAATATAAAACCTAGTTATTTTGGTACGTTGAAAATAGTTTTAAATTGGCAACATAGCGTAACCATTAGAAAAATTGCTTTACATGAATTGTGGCTAATTTCCAGCAGGTTCCCAGTGTGAGCCATTAATACCCAGAGGCTCAATCATTGATGCATGTAAGATGGATTAGGACAACTCCAAAAAGCTGTTCTGTTTTTAAAGGTACACATTCCAAAGCAGAGGCCTAAATATTGGCTCAGTGTAGCTGAGCACCTCTGGCTGATCAGAGCATGACCAGTTTTACACTACTCCACCAGAGGTTAGTTTACACTGAAACGATTAAGCACCCCTTGATCCCAATCAAGATAACTATGACACAGAAGTTAAGGAGCTCAAGAGAGAAAGGAATTCCCATTCTGCCCATGTTTCAGTATTTTACATAACACCATATAAACAGCAAAACCAGATTTGCTTTGTGAGTCAAACACAATGTGGATCAAAGATATCACTGAACTTAACTTGCTGTTTTTTGAACAAAAGGCCCCATCACACAATCCACAGTGTAATCAGGGCACGAAGGCAGGGAACATTCTCCTTTCACTGAAAACCACAGAGATTTTGGGAAGGAGGAGAGTGATCTCCTCGGGTGGAAGCTGCTCTTACCTCGAACATAAAGGTTGGCTGGGGCAGAGTAGCGGGTTCCTGCGCTGTTGGTTGCAACACATTCATATTTGCCTTGGTCTGACTCCTCACTGTTCTCTATTTGCAGAGCTCCTGTACACAAACAAGATGAAACAGACAATTCAGGTTACAGCAAGTCTGGTAATCAAACCAACAGCCTCTGAAAAGGAAGGCCATGCCCCACGCTTTTAAGGTATCTTCCTGGATAAATATTTTATGACGTTCCCTGGACCCACGAGGTACCAGCATGCAGCCAAAGGTACCCAGTCTGCTGTTAGAAACTTGTGAAATTGATTGTTGTTATTTTTCTAATGTGCAGGGAACCAGTTACTGATTTATTTCTAACCATCCCAACCACTTCTATTTTTTGCTTCAATAAAGGAAGAAAACATATACATACACATATATTAATTACAGCTTTGTATGGGACTCCTGTCTAATAAAAGGACCTTTAATAAGTCTTTAATCAAAACAGGCAAGCACAAAGCACACTTAACCGTAGCTGTTTCTTATCTGATCCACACAAAGCCTAGCAAACACTCAACAAATTACGACCTTCCTGCAGAAATTGGCAGAGTCCCATCCCTCCACCTCACCACTCTTCCCTGGTAATGTCTCAAAAAGACATCTCTTTTTGAAAAAACACTTTGCCTTTTGTCAGCTTTTTCCATGTTAGTGATCTCCATATTTTTTCAGATTTCATTACATACAATATAAAATATTAGAAAGTCAGTCTGAGACACCAAAGATACATACACAGCAATGCAATACACCCGATTTGCTGCACGGTATTCGTGTGAAGGCCACCCTCCCTTTGTCCCAGCCGTGCCTGCTCCCCCAGCTTTGGATCAGGAACAATTGCTTATCCCAGGCTGCACAGTCCTTGGGACATGATCTGATCCCAACCCCAAAGTGCCAAATGCAGGAGGGGCACATGTAAATAATGGCAGTAATTGTCAGGGCACACAGAGCAGCAATTTACACGGGGAACCTGTACAGTACCCGTGACGTGGGAGTGAGCAATGGTCTAAGCTGCTTTTCTCTCATCTACTCAGCATATCCCACTGGTGCCCAGCACCACTCATCCTGGCAGTCCGGCCCTTCATCCAAATTCTTGCCTAGCACAGATGACTGCATAACTGGTCACACCTAAAGTCCCTTAACTGGGCTCCATATACAGACTAAAAGATGGAGATGCAGAGAAAGAAAGAAGCAGGATGCATATGACAGCAACCTGGCACTGCAGGAGTGTGTGGCCTCTGGCCAGACACTGAAGTGGCTGCTGCTCAGCCTGCTTTCCCCAGGCATTGTGGGAATAATATTTTAAATGCCTCCAAGTGCTCAGATTCTGCTGGTTAGTATTGCCTGCAAGAAGAGAATTCTGCTCACAAATCATACACCAAACTAAAAAATGTTAACCTCTTTGCTGGTAATGATCTGAACTCATTTCTGCCCACCACGGTTCAAAATGACCACTGAGAGCTGCACTGAGAATAGCTGGTGAAATTGCCTTCTCCCTTCTTGCTGGTTTCAAGCTGCAGAGGTCAAACTCAGTTTTTCATATCATCAGAACAGAAGAAAAACTAATGTGAATCAACCACTGCTACCTACATTATTTAGAAGGATAAATTGAGACTGTAGCATAAGCCTATATGTCATGGGGAAAAATGAACTTCCCTGGGTTCTGCCATATAATAAAAATGATGTACAGAGCCCTCCCTATTGTTGCATTAGTGCTGGAAATGAGGCTTCAGCTAGACAGAGAAAGCTTGTTTGCAAAAAGTCCTTCCACCTACTAACAAAAGGACCTGCCAGCTTGCCTGGCCACAGCGCTCTCTGGACACCCGCAGGCTGAAGCCTACAGAGCTCTGCTGCTTAATTCAGGGAGAACAGTGAATTTCTACACCCTGTCCGGGAAAAACATCTTCAAGCAGACAGCAGCATGATAGGCAGTGGAGCAGGACGAAGCTTCCCAGCGTTGACAAGATACAGAGAATAAGAGAATCTAGAAATGGAAAAGACCTATTAGGTTACCTTGTGCATCCCTAGGGGCCAGGGCAGGATTGCTCCCTGTTGTAAATGTACTTGTCTTGTGTCCAATCCCATTTTAAATGTGCCAAGTGAGAGGTCTTTCACCACTTCCTTAAGGAATTGATGCCACCGCCTGGTTATGTTCTCTGTCAGTAAGATCTTCCCGGAACTCACCATATATTACCCCCTTTGTAATTTCTGCTCATCACTCCTTGGGCATGCATGTGCTGCAGAGCTCATTCCAAGTGCTTCCATCAAGCTTGTCTGGGAAAAGTTGTCTGCTGCAAAATATACCCAAGCTCAAGAAAAAACCCAGCTGGCTGGGATGGAAGCAGAGCCAGCTTCAAGTGATAGTAGTGTCTGCCTAGAAAAAAAGTAAGATCCCTAGATAATTCTGCCATAAGCACAGTCCTTTTTATATGACCCTTTCAGCCATTTGATACATGTCACTGGTATTTTTTTACCCTTTATACTCACGATCACCATGCCTCTTAAATGTCAGTCAAACTATTTTTCACCTTTAGGGACCTCAATAGCAGAAAGAAAAAAACTTAAGAGAATGAAGAAAATGAGGGGAGTTTCAAAAGAAATGCTGTTATTGCCTTATTGCCTGTTAACATGGACCAATTTCTAGAATCATACTATAAACATGCAACATGTCAGCAACTGCCTACAAACTGCTCAGGGACACTGGGCAAGGGACTCTGGGTTTGTCTGGGTTGGCACAACTATTCAAACTACGATGTGTCAGGAGGAAGACAAGAACCCAGAGCAGAAGGAAGTTAACACAAACCCCTCAAACGAACCAGAAAGAAAACAGGTACTGCAATAAATCATCGTTAGACAAACATACAGATCCTGCAGCATAGCTGACAGCCAGCAGAAACTGGAAGGATCATGGTAAACTGATAGCAGTCAGTGGGGCTGTAGAGGTTTTCTTGAAGGAGAACCTACAACTAAGTGATGGATCCAGGAAAGTGTCGGGTGTCTCAGAGCACAAAGATTAATGAATAAAGTTGAGAAGCTCAGACATTTCTGGAATCAGAAAGCTGGAGAAAGAAATGCATCTGAGACTTGGAAAAAAACTTCCTATAAAATGCTCTCACAGCCCTAGTTCAGTGATCCCAGAGAAAGACATCATCTCTTGGAGAGTTCATGTCTAGGCTGCACAGGACACATGGAGTACAAGCAAGTTAAGAGCTGAGTTCTGAGTAGCATCTTTCCCTGAAATTAATGGAAGCCACATCCAAAGACGCTCAAAAGCGCAGTGAATCTTTGCCTCAATGAGTGCAAAGGACCCGATTTCTATTCCTAGCCCTGTCAACACTTCATAATCTTCTGCGCCTCTGCAAACCAGGGCTAGGAAGGCTGGTTTACTTTTATTCATTACTTTGAGATTTATGTTGCATAAGATGCTGAGCGAGGTCTTGTTCACACAGGATGTTACTGCAGACTTCTCACATGGACTCCTCCAGTGCTCCCGTGCCAGGTGCCTTGTTCCCATTTGCGTGGCCGAGTCCTGATGTGCAATCAGATAGCAGGGCTTCGGTGGATGCATGAGGACCATCTACCACCAGGACATGGATACAAGTACACAGAGGAGCAGTGAACAGCTTGTTTGGGAGCTTGTGGGGCTCTGCAGCAGCACGTGCACACCAGAGTGAAACCTCTCCCTGCTGAGCACCACTCGACCTCCGCTGCTCCTCCACACCTGAACTGCAGCAGGGCTCCAGAGGAAGAGGGGAACAATTCCTCACCACACTGCCATGTCACGTCAGTCTTGCTTGTGCCTCAGACCTGCTCCTGATAACACATCTCAGCTTATCAGAGAGCTGACAGCTCCTGAGAAAAATCGCTGGCTGCTCTCTAGTGCCAGGGAGAATGGTGACAAGGCAGAGTTTTCTGGGACTGAGGGCAGGAGTCAGCCCTGTTGACTGACAAGCACGCCTTACTTTATATTCCTTATTCCTCTTTACTCTGTGCTGTTATCTCCTTGCCAGCCTCTCCCCTTCCTCTCCTGGCTTTTCTTTTGCTCTTTAACTTGGGCACAGACAGCAGCCCCGTTAGCAGCTTTCCAAGATATTTATCTATTCAAATATACTTGTGCTCAGGCAGAATCACTAGCTGCAGTGACAGTGGTTAAAAGAAGCATTTAAAAAGTGCCCTGCACAGAGAAAGCATGGGGAAGTCAGATCCTGATAAGGGACGATTTTTGGCAGTGCTGGGTACTGTTGTGCCAGGGAGGGCTTGTCACTCTCTTCTCCAGGTGACAACTCAAATGTAAAAGGCTCGGAGCTGCCATACAAATTGATCTCTCTGAAATCCTGCTCCATAGCTCATTGGGTGCTTGTGCTCTCTTCTCCCAGAGAGCACCGCATGGAGCCAAACACCGCAGTTCCTGGGGCAACGCTTTTCTGTATCAATTCAGGTCGGAGCTCCATCCCCAGCAGTGGCAACAGCTCTTTTTCTCTATCAGGGCATTCACAGCCTCAGTCTTCTGGGCTCACAACGGGGGGGGACTGACTTTTTGCCCCAGTTATAAAATCAGACATGAAATTAAACGCTGCTGTAAGTAAGAACCCAAGAGTCAGAGAAACCAGGCTGCAGACACAGCACTCATCTAAGAAAGGACTTGCAATGCAGATGTAATGAATCCAGCTACCCAACCAGTGCCCTTCCTCTCAGCAAACAGGTAAATTTTGCCCACCTGCACACTAGAGCACATGGCTATCCTAAAACCCTCCCTTTTCTTTCCCCCTGCTTCCCATCAGCTTCCTTCACATAAATACTGCCTGACTTCTCCTCCAGCAGTATTCTTAGCCCCCTCTACAGCCAGTTCCCTCTTCATTGAGTGCTCAGGTGTGGGTCCCAATCCTTTTTGCTAAAAATTCCCTCCTAGGGAAGGAAAATTTCTCTAATAAAATCCAGGGAGCTGTGGAGCAGGGTCAGAGACAATCCCAGATCAAATAAGGACTCATAAATGTGAATATGGTGGACAAAGTAACAATGTGAAGCTCTGACAATGGGGGAGTTGGACTCTGACACCCTGGCTGCTGCCTGAGATAACAAACACTTGCTGTGGGAGCCGTGAAAAACCACCAAACCATGCGAGAGTCACTAAAAATGAAAATAAGCATTTCCCACATTCACTGTTTTTGGTAATTTATAACAGCAGCATCTCCCAGCTGTTATGGAGGATTGTACCTAGCCTCCATCAGCTATCGGCACTGCCAAATATGCAAAACAAGGTAACTACAAATATATTTTCATTGTTAGTGTTCATTATGGTTATTATGCCTGCGAGGACGGGGATTGGCATACAAGGGGCCTGTTCTGGATGGCAGC
This sequence comes from Cnemophilus loriae, assembly GCA_013397755.1. Taxonomy (NCBI): domain Eukaryota; kingdom Metazoa; phylum Chordata; class Aves; order Passeriformes; family Corvidae; genus Cnemophilus; species Cnemophilus loriae. The sequence continues at coordinate 537,316 of VZTF01002539.1, read as the reverse complement.
ACTGCTGAGAAATCACTCTCCTGAGCACCAGAGGCAGCTGCTGATAGTACCTGACTGCTGCCAGGAGCTGGACTCGGGCAGAGAGGGAGGAAAGGAGACCCAGCATTCTCGGCGGCGTGAGGCCTCCTCTCAGACAGCAGAGTTTCAGGATGCTCTGATCTCTCACTAGCAGGTACAGGGCATCTCAGGAGACTGCCTCAGAAGCAAAACTACAGCACTGTCAAAAGCACAGTAACACCTCTGTGTGCTTCTAAAGGGACACGAGTCAATCTGAATGTGACAGTAAGAAACATGGCATTACAAGCATTTCCAGGCACTACCCCACCCAGCCTCCCCCTGACACTTCTCCTGCCGGCAGATCTCATTTTTAAATTGTTTTTCTTTTGCTTTCTTTTGGTGACTGGAAAAGCTCAAGAAACAGGAAGAAAATCCTATAATACACAAAGTACAACCAAGTGTACAAACACATACTCAGAAAGAGACAGCAAAATTCTTTTAGCTTCCTCTAATCTCTTCGGATAGCTTTATGCTCCAGCTCACAGGATAGCATTGAAATAATGGAGCTATATTTAAACCAGTTCACTTGGGACTGGAAAAGGTTTAAGCTACAGCGATACAGAAGTCGGTGTGGGTGTTTACCTGGCTTCCCAGACAGCTTCTGACACCCAAGTGAGCTGATCTAAAGTTAATTCAGACAGACCTCTGCTACGCTGACGTCTGCAGGGAAGAAATACTCTTATGTATAGGAACCTCTGATATTTCCTGTGGTGACAGAAAAGTAACAAATAAATCTGACTGGAAAGGGATAATGCCTGAGATGATGATATTTCCTTACCTCCTCATGTGTATCTGATCTAGTGCCTGTTCAGTCCAGCATCCACTAGAAACACAACTGCATTCTGCTCTCTCTTACAGCTAAGAGCAGGAAAATGCAGCCAGGTTTCACAAAAGGTTGAGTGAGTTAAATTGCAGAGAAATGCTGGAAATGAACATCTTATATTCTACTTTCAAAATATAAATGGGGCAGAACTTGCTTAAACATGGATTTGCTGATACTATCTGTGGGTCACCTTAAGAAGCCAGCTCTTGCCTAATCTGACAGGCATTTGTCAGCTCTACGTCTTTCTAATGAACAAACAGGGATTTCAAGATTAAATTACTATCTGGGACAGTCCCAGAGGGGTAAAGAGTGAAGCTACAAATGGAAATCCTGAATTATGGATGGCAGCTCCTTCCATTTCAGGGAAGCCAGAGATGTCCTGGACAGAAAGGACCAAAAAAGTGGGGGTAAGGTCAAAGGAGTTTGTTTAGCGATAAAAATCTCCTCCTGTTTGCAGGGTGCATGGTAGAATATCTCAGGTCATCCTCTGTCTAACCACATGCTGTTCCCTCCAGGTGGGTTTGCCGCTGCTCTGACAGAAATGTCTTGGATACCATCCCAAGAACTCCAGACACACAACTCCTAGCAACACAGTCACAGCAGCAATGAAATCAAACCAAAACCACCCCTTCCCCCCCAACATTATTACCAAAAGGGTTCATTAAGAGTAATTAGTTCACTCTTCCTTTCAGACCAAATTAATGGATTCCAAAGCATCAAACTTACCTTAATGAGGAACAAGAGTGCAGCTGGGTATAGAACATGGCAGAACAGTCACTTCTACATGGACACAACCTCACCATCATAAAAGCACTTTCATCTAATCTGTCGTTATCTTTAGAAATTCAATGACCTCCATTTTAAATAAAAGGCATCAGGCTGACAGAAATCCTCTAGGAGAAGCCAGAGAGCAGCACATGGCTTCTGTTTGCTCTCATAGAAATGTCATCTTTGACATTCAAATAGGACACATATATTTTAAATAATGTCAAGAACACTCTTAAAATACCTCATCAGGACTCAAACGGGGGTGGGAAGGGGGTGGGGGTGCGGGAAACTTATGTTTTATGAGATGGATGGTTCTTTTCACAGAGATGTGATCAGTTCCCAAGCAGGACGTATGGAGCATCCATGTGGTTCTGGTGCTGAGTCACTAATGTCATCAGCTAGGACAGGCGTGCAGCAAAGCGTGCGGGGAGGCCCTGGGATGGCTGCACGCTCAGCGTGCTCGGCCGGCAGCTCAGAGCGGATGGCGAGTTAGCATTCCATCTGTCACTTCATTTTAGCATTTGCAGTAGAAATAGGAGATGAAGAAACAGTTTTAAGGAGTTTGTAACATCACAGCTGTCAATCTCCACTGTTCCAAAGGGAGGAATGACAGATATGTAAGCCCATTCATACAAAAATAAGGTTTGCAGTCTTTTTCCCTGACCCAGATTTGCTACAGATGCAACTTAATGCAAATACGTATCAAACAGCAATTCACATTTACTCTAAAATCATTTAACAGGAGCTGAAAACATTAACCCCCAGCAACAGAACCAGTTCCAAGAGTCAGATTATTAACTTCCAGCACTGATTCAGGGAAAATGGGGAGGAAAAGGGAGAAGGGGGAAAACTGAACGAATAAGGTCGTGTTGATTTATAGGTAGTAGTCATTCTATCAAGAAATCCAGAGGTCAATCAAGAGGGGTAACCAAAATCACAAGAGAATGCAGAAAGGCCTTAGCACATAATGCTGATTAACATGCTAAAGTTAATCTAAAGAGACAGCTTTGAGTGTTTAGGCTAGAAAAAACAACACTCCAATTGGGAAGTCATTACTGGTGCATACAGGCTGTGAAAACTAGCCAGGGACTGTGCACCAGACTGGGCTGGGCTGTCAAACCGGGGCTGGATTTAATTAATGAAGGCTTTAACAGCCAGATATGCTTCTGATTTGTCTATTTAAAACAAACCTTAATGCTGCAAAACAACATCGGAATGTCCAGCTCAGAAAGGGGTGTCTGGGTCAGTGGTTCTGCACTCTGCTGTCACATTAGAGGGTGAGTACACTTGAAAGAGAAACATGAGGAACACAAAGGTGCTCCTTATCCCAGAGTCACATTTGCTCAACCTTTCAAGAATTTTTCTCCTTCCAATTAAGAGTTTCATGACCAGCAGCAGCAGCACAGATGAATTTGACTATTCTCTTGTGAAAATGTTACCTCCATACACTTACACCAAAGCGATCCATCTAAAACCCTGGAAACACAAGACCTCAAAGGTCACAACTGTGTGGGAAGTTCAGAGACTTTCAGGAGCTGCAAGAGATGTCAACTCTCCTGTGGTGGAGGCCTGGGACCATTTCCCAAACTTTTGCCAACTTTCCGCTGAATAACCCCCTTTTGACAGTGCAAAATTGCAATGGATGAGTCTACAAGAAATCACGCTAAAACCCAACTGAAATAAACACACTAGTGGGAGAGTGCAGATGAGCGAGAGCACTGGCAGAGTTAGGGCTGAGAGTAAAAGCTGGAGATGAGAAACACCGGAGGAGAAGGGACAAGGCAGACAGGAGATGGAGTGACGTGACAACTGGAGGCACATTTCAGCATTCTTACCTCTGATCGGTGTACCACCTGGTGAGGTAATTTGAATGCAAATAAGATTAGAGAGAAGCATTAGTACAAAGAGGAAAGGAAGAAAATTATAACTAAAAAGCAGAAAGTTTTTTTAAAGCTAGAATTTGTAATAGCGCGACAGGAATAAACAAAAAGGAACTGATGTGCAATAAAAGTCAGAGTGACACTCTCAGGAGGTTAGTAAAGCTTATTGCTTTCAGGAGTGCAGCATCCAGCCCTGCATCTTGCCATTAAAGTTCCCACCCTCATGAACAGGGGCCAAACTAAGCTGCCGAGGTGGCACTGCTGGCTGGCCTCACCACTTGCATTCACCCATACCACTGTTCAAGCAGTTGAGATGGAGGACACTTTGGGGAGATGGTGCAGTGCCCCTTCATTCCTCATACAGAACAAGGAGAGTGTGTCCTGGGTCTATGTGACTGTGAGTGTGCTGGACAGGAGGGGTGCAAAGCGCATGGTTGCGGGCACTCGGTGCAATTTGGCTTTGAGGTTAGAATGACCAGTGGGACAAAATCTGCTTGCTTAAAGACATTAAACTAAGAGGAAAGTGTAATAAATCAGTTTTGAGTCATTCTCCACATTCGCATAAGCCTTGCATCAGGTTCCCTCTGGCAAAGAAATTGGTGTCATGCAGAATTAACTTTACATACAGAAATATTTCGAAATGAAGTGGTTTCTGGTAATGTAACAATGGCACGCTAGCCAGACCTCTGTTGTTCCTGCCTAATTTGGATGCTCGCAGAAGAAAGGAATCTCTACCCTCTTTATAAGGCACTGGAGATAATTTTACATGCTGTAATGAAGAGTATCTTATAAGGAGGGCTTCTCTGGGAGTAAGGTTAAATTATCCTGTTGCAACAATCTATAAAGGTTTGTCTTATGAGGTCAAGGTATTTAGTAAGTGGAGGCTCCACTGGCCAGTGTCTTGAGTTCAGTGTACAATCAATACTGAAGCATGATGGAGAAGCTCCAGCTGGGCAAATTGGCAGGAAACCCTTCTAATCCTCACTTTTGTCCCCTTGGTCTTAATTTGCACATATGAAAGCTGTTAGTATAAGGGAGAGATTCATGCAAATTGAATCTGTAGGCAGTTCATGGTATGTGTTGGTTTTATGCAGATTTGTAGGATCTGAATACCAAGCACTTACCAAAGAAAACTGAGGAGTTTAAACAGACAGAAAAATAGGGTTAAACAGGACACAGTGTGTCAAATCATGTTCAGTGTATTGATTAATAAATACCAGTATGCATACAAGAGTGTCGTGTATCTCAGATTTACAGCTCATTCCATTATCCACAACAATGATCACCCAATGGGAAAGAAAGACAGAAAAGAATTTCTGTAAATACAAAGAAGGTATATTTTAAGAACATTTAACTTGCCTCTTAAAAAGTAATTACAATATTTATACTTGTTCTTTTTCGTTCCCAACTACCCTTCCTTTAGGCAGAGACCCTTTTTCGAAGTAGGAGCGCAATTCAAACTACTCGTTTTAGCATTTTCCTCTGCCAAGATGACAGTATCCCATTCTAACTTTATGTCCCGTTATATTTTTTGATGTTTTCTATCCAGAGATGACTGAAGCATGAGGAAAAAAACTTGCAGTGACTGAAGTTGTGCATAATCTCTCTTGCAATAATAAATCTGCTGCTTACTTATCTATCTTAGTAACTACTGCTACCCTTAACAGAACAGTTATACCCAGAGCTACTTGCATGGAATAGCACAGCCATGGAAAACAGGGTTATTTCTCTTTGCCTGTTTGGAAAGTTTGCCAAGTGATATTTTTGCCCTGTTTGTTTTAGGGCATTCCCCCTCTGGTTTACTGTGTGTCCCCCGCCCCATCCCTTCCGCAATTTTCAGAGTTAAGAAAAGCTTCACCACCGCGTGTCACTCCTCATGGGAATGGTGCAACGACTTTGAGCACAAGTCCAAGGGGCCGAAAACATGACTTCCTTATCTCTCATCTGGCTGAAATAGGGTCTGTTGCTCTGTCCTGGAACTGAAAAGATGTGCAGGAAATCTTTTTATCTACTCCCTGTAGAGGCTCAACCCTTTCTTTATTATGCAATTGTCTATATAAGGCTCAACTGCATACTTGAAGCAGATTCCCTAAAATGTTAAATGTGGCCAGCTTATTTTTTTCATGAGTTGAATCCCAATCCTCCTGGCTTCTGAACGCAATCCAACCCTTGTGGGAGCAACACAGAGGCTTGCTGTATTTACTGCAGTGTTTGTTCCATGTCTCTCTCACCTTTGCAAAGTTGAGACATTCACTTTTCACTCAAAGGACATCATTACACACATGCACAAGGCTTCTCAGTTGGACATCCAGAAGAAACAAACAGAAGTTTCCCTTTATCCTTCACTTCATATGGCAATTCATCTCTGGCTGTTGTCCTTTTAGGGTGTCCCTCAAAGGGACCAAATCACAGCACACAGGCCACGAAGTGCCAATGTAAGAAAGTCCATCAAGTGATGGAGGTGTCATCACTCAAATGGTTACTGAGGCCGACTTGTGCCCTGTGATTATCAGGCTGCTTTATGCAAAGGGCACCCCAAGATCAAACTTCAAACCCAATTCCTTGTGTTTGAAAGGTATGAAACACTCATAAGGAAAGAGAGTTTATCTTCTCTTCATGATAACAGACACTGAGTAACACCCCATATATCCACCTCAGTCAGGAACGAGTGCTGATCCTGATATTCTCTGTGTACTGGAAGCATCCAGTCAGACACTCAGAGCAGAAAAAACATAGGATAATACACTGGAAAACCCCAGGGGTTATTTGTGTCAGTATTTCCCAGTGTGGAGAAGTTCTGTTGGAGAAGGGACTTGACTCTGCTGACAAACTCACCACAGGCTTACCGACATACCACTTCCTTGTATGAACCTAAACCACCAAAAATTCACTCCAAAGCAACATCAGCAGAGAAACCAAGGCTCATGCTAGCTGCGGCTGAGCACTAGGGCAGTGCAACACTGAATCTCAGAGAACTCTGACAGTGCTTTTGGCTACTTCCCGGCATAGGTTATGGTGAAACTCTTTTCAAAAGTGCAAGTGCTACAGGAAAGACTATTTGCCACCAGATGCCACAGGGTGTCTGAATGTATTCCACAACTGCTGTGTGCATCTCACACAGCAAGACCCATGTGTGCAGCTAGGTCCTTCCAGGAGATAAAACTTCACCTGTCAACTGGCTGTTGTTGGCCACTATATTGCTTCAATCCTCTTCCAGTCAGTCTTTTCTGATCCATCCTTGTGTGGGTTCCCTGATCCTTTTGGATAATACTACCCAATCTCCATTCTTTCAGGCTGTCCTTACATCTTGTCCCAAGTCAATGCCTATCTGATGTCTGGACTCAAAGCTGTTCCTTGCTAGGAGCTGAACATCTGCTGGATACCAACTGCTGGGTATTACCAGCGAAGCAGGATATGGACATCATGGCCACTTCACTGAGACGAAGAGGCACCACCTCTTTTTGCATGTTTGCTCTGTGCGTGTTGGGTATTCCTTTTGTTTCCAAGTAAGCAGTGCTTCTACTGATAGGATCAAGCCTAAATGAAAATGCTTGCTGGTAACTCTGAGAGCCCAAATGCAGCAAGGTGCTATGGAGAGCCAGCTCCCACTGCTTCTGTGTTAAGACACACCTTCACTTTTCCAGAGAGTGACTGAAGTCACCTGCAGAGTCCTCTCTAATACTTTACTTGCAGTTAATTGTCTTAAAGTTGCACTAGGATCTAGGGCACGGTTCTGTAACTCAGTTAATTGAAAGCGATTAAAAGAGAATGATACTTTTTGCAGAATCAAGTTCTCTGTTAGATGAAAGGTAATGCTTTCTGAATTTCTGGAGTTTCCTTACACGGCAAAGATGTATGCTAACAGTCAGAATAGCTATTTATTCTAATTTGACATTCATAGGTTTTCTGAAGAGCAAGGTGGAAGAGCAATTCTTCAGCTATGAAAATCACTAGAGACATTCAAGAGCTTTGAGAGTATGAATTCCAACTGAGCTGCCTGGAAGTCCCCAGGAGCTTCTGATCCAAGAATCTGTACAGAAGAACTGTGAAGCATCAGCACAATCTGATCTATACTGAGAGAGCGTCCATCACATCATTAACTGATTCTGAAACATGGTTAGAGGTGCAGCACTGACTCTGGCTGCCAGAACTCATGTGTGTCATCACCTGCAATACTACAATGCCTGGACAGTTTTAAAATCAGTTCAGCCAAACAAGTTTTAAATATGCTAGCATGCTGGGGAGGTTTCCCAGCCCAGAGCTGGCCTTAGATCCTGTGTCACTGACTGAGAGGCAATGAGTGAAGCTACACACCCCGGGGGGAGAACAGGGAGTTGTCCTGAGTCACTGCACTTGCAGAAAACCAGCCTCTCCACAAGAGGTGGTGTATAGGTATTAGCAAGATGAACAAGGGAGAATTTTGCTACAACCAGCGTGAGTCAGAGACCTTGCTTTTGCCTTGATCTGTGATAATAGAGATGAAACACTGTATTTATTTGTGTTCTCATCTCTATAGTTATTAGCCTAACATTTACTGGCAAAACTACCCAAGAACTGGATTTAAAATATCATTAAGCTTTACTTGGGAAGAAAAACCTAAGCAATGGTGAGAAATAGTTTAAAAAGCCCTCCAAATATAGAGTTATGCTGTCAGAAGGTGTAATAGGAAAAATGCCTATACACACATACAGATGTAATTACTAAATGAGGGAGAGTAGGATACAAGGCAGATTTATAAACTGTCCATTTGCTTCTGACAAAGATATCAGTTTGCTGAGGTTAAAAAAGCCTAAGATGATGGCTTGGATGTCTTAAACCACAAACTCTAGTACCCTGACAGGAGACGAACAGAACTCTAGAAACTGATGTTCAGAGCCCCCTGGGGCACATGATCTGACTGCATGCAAGTTCAAAGACCTGCCTGAAGCCTCCAGAGCACTGCCAGCCCACATAACTGTGAGTGTCAGAAGAGAGCACCTTTCCCAAACATGCTGCTTCTTTACCTCTAACTATTTATACCATACTAGGAGCCAGAAGAAACAAAACCATCCCTCAGCCCCCTCTCTAAGTCAGACTCCAAAGCTGCTTTGACCTTCGTGACCTATATTTTGTACATCTGAATACTAATATATTATGTACGCATTGAAGGTCGGACACTATATAGACAGTGTTGGGCTCACAATGTGCTGTAGCTATTTTAACTATATTACATCTGTCTCGCTTTTATTGGGTTTTAATTAAATGAAATTAAATGAGCGTATATTTAGATTGAGATAGTATAAACTGACATTCATGCAGATATGCCAGGCTGACTAGAAGATATGATCTTAACAGAGCAGAGACTTTGCAAACTATTAAACTCTACCATATAATGAGGTATCTATTTAAATATTCTTTTCTTTGAAAAACAACTCTGCCCAACTATGGTGTAGTGTTGGAGAGCTCAATTAGCACCTTGCAGAATGAATGGGAAACTGCCCAAGCCATCACATTGCTCATACAGGGTTCCGCAGTCACCTAAGTGGGACTCAGGCACTTCAAATTGCAGACCCTACTTTATGTTCACTGCAAACACAGGAAAAAGCCACAAATGCAAGCAGGGGTTGCATCTCTGGCCCATGACAAGCTGCAAACTTCATGCTCCCCACTCACGCCAGGGTCGAGCAGAGCCTTGGTGAACCTTGGCACTGTATCACCAGATCCCTGAAAACAAAACTTCAAACTCGTATTTGGAAGTCTCTTGAACTGTAGAAACCTCCCATACTACATTAGAGAGCTAATCAATTTCTTTTGTGAGTCTGAGGATGTGTGCTGCTCATTGATTTCTAAAAGGTTCCCTTGACACCTCCCTTGGTAATTACTGTGTCTTCAGCAAGCAGCCAGCTCTAGAGTTTGAATCCCAGGTGAAATATTCAATTGAGATGTTGCTCAAAAACAGTGAACAGGAATCAAAACTTGGACACTGTGACAGGCTTTACTGGTTTGTTTTTAAACTTTCTATCTCACCAAACTTGTGAAGCAGCTGGTAGAGAGGCAGTCAAGTGCCTGTGAAAAGGAGGCTGGAGAACATACAGCAAGTGCATCAGAAGCTGCCTTGCTGCTCATTTATGGTAATTTCTGATGCTGATTTAGTCAGCTATGAAGTGAAACACATCCATGTGCACTTTCCTATTGCTGCTTCCTAAAGCTTCTCAGAATAATTAACAAGTGTGATATTTTCTTCCAGCACAAACAGATCAAGATTAAACCATGTTGTGGGGGAGATAAGCTAAAGGTCACTGGGAAATTTCATAAACTAAAAATGTATTAGTATAATTAGTGTTCACTGGTACATCAAGGTGGGATCAGGAGTGTCAGGATGGGTTCTATTTTTGCTGAGAGTGATGTCTCACTTACCCACTCCTCCAAGTACAAACCTACTTTGTATCATCCAAGCATCATCAAATGGATGCAGAAGGCGCCTGCTACGGGGAAATGTTTCAAGACGTTCACCTTGGTAAGAAGAAGATGGTGATGCCCTGGCAGCAGCACTCATAACAAATGGCTTTTGAGTGCCCAGAGATAATTGTGGCCAGGCAAGGCAGTCTGCCTCACATTTAAGCACGAGACCTCTCTAGATCAAAGTTGTTCCAGCTCTGGTCCCTTCTGTACTTTGTATAGGGTACTGTGGGCTTTTTCCCCTGGACTAAAGCTGCTGTGTAGTCGTGCTGTGCATTGTTAAACAGCCACTCTAATTCACACTGGGGAGCTCCACTTCATCAGTGAATAAAGCAACGTTTTATTTTCTTTAATTTTCTAATGGGCCTTACAGTCCTGGGAGACTGAACAGCGCAGTAGAAAAACAAGAATTCCTTGCTAAAATGAGTGCATTCTTAGCCACCCCCAAGAAATAACCATCTATATTTCAAAAGCTAGTATTTGGCTTGTCAAACAAAAGAATCAAAAAGAAATGGTGTATTTCAAAACTGTCCACCTTCCTTTGAAATCCACGGAATTGCTGCTTTTTGGATTTTTCTTTATTCTTGTGGTGTCACATAGTAAGGATAGTAACGAGCTCAAAGGAAAGCAGAGCACTGTCTTGCAGTCTGTATAAGGAGTTGTGTATGACCACTGATTGTAAAATCTCAACCAGTATCTCATTATCCTGATTTGCACTGTGCTCCTATTAAAAAATACCTGAGACCTGCTGAGTTGGTAATGAAATGTCTGAGCCTACCAAGGATTTGGGGCAATATCAAGATGGTCTAGCGAAGAAGATATCCAGGTGATGTTCCAAAAGGCATGTCCACTCTAATGTCTCCTTTTAAAAAGCCACGATATCCTGCCAGAGAGGATGAGCTCCAAAAACTGTTTTTACATTGTAAAAGAAACAAGCTCAGAGCAAATTGACATTAGGGTTTAGAATTGCATTTCAGGGAGAAAATAACAGCAGCATGTAAAGAGAAAAGGGAGGAGGATGGGAAGGCTTACTTGCTTTGCTACCTTACCCGAGCGGAGTTGCTTGATTCGCCCATTGCTGGTTGCAGTGTCGACGGGCAGGAAGTCCTTGAACCAGGAGATTTCGGGATCAGGGTTACCACTGGCAGCACAGAGCATCGTGGCTGTGCGGGCCTTTTCCACCACCTTCAGCTGTGGGCCCATGTCAATGGTCGGGAAGCCAGCTGGGAGGTGGTCTTCTGCAAGAGGAAAAAACACACAAGGTTAAAGAGAAACACTCCAGCATAGCAATGGGATACAGTTGCAGTGATAGCAGTGCCACCGTACAGCATCTGTGCCTCTGCTGGAAAACAGCAGCCTGACTTCCCTACTGGGAAGGTTATCAAGCCCTTAAAGCACATTAGGCTCTAAAATGAGCATTCATTACACCAATAGAAGCTTCCACTAAATTTAACTCCATTTAAATCAATTGCCTTGGGAAACGTCCATAATTTTCATTGATACGTAAGCTCCATCCATTGTTGATAATAATTCAGTAAAAGCAGGTATTTGACTTTTTGTGGGAGGACTGAGTTCAAGATAACAGACAAACACAAAGCCAAATAGTTTGAGGCATCTTGAAAAACAACAACTAAACAATAAAACCCCTTAGAAAGGTCCAGAGAGGCCTATTTTATCTTTTTTTTTTGACTAGCAACATTCTGTCACACTGGTAGGATAGACTGTAAATTTCTTCCTCATGCCGCCAAATCTGATTCCGAAGGCTTTTAGAAACTAATGTATGTAAAGCTAATGAGCCACACTCTGCTCATGAGCTGCCTGGCCAGACTGTGCCGTGGCAAGCTCTTGGTGCATTTTCTGGGCTGTAGAGAGCAACAGCGGCATGCGAGAAATGGCCAGTGCATGCTCTGGCATGGCTTACTACAATACTGTGAAACAAAGCACTCCCTTAACTGCTCAAATCATTCATACAGTAGGTAGAAAAATAGTTAATTGGGTTTGCTGCTGCAGAGCACGCTCAGGTAGGCTGGGTGGAATACATTAGGCAGCCTTCACTGATAAGCCAAGGCATGCTTCAACATCGTCATTCAATAGCAGCTGCAGAACAGCTCATTTATTCATTCTGTGGCAAGATGTACTGTACTCTGCTAAGCCTGAACTGCAATCAAAAGAACATACTTTCGCAGAAAAAAAGAACTTAAAGAACATTAAGAAGCTTTTAAAGCACCAGAAACTCAATTATTTTCAGTATGTTTCTTTTTTGCCTGTTTTAAGGAACCTTAAGCAAACTTCTTCTTTGGCAAATCCGATTCTGCAAGGCTCCCAGCTCACTGCAGTGCTTAAACAAGCAAGACCTTAGCATCTTCCCAAGTCCCAGAGGAGTCCGAACTTGCTGCAATCTGATTTTTCCTGCTATCACTGCACATCCGGAACTGTATCCCTCACTCTTCACAGGAAGATACTAGCAACAGGTCACCTCAGGTGCTTCCTTCTACCTCTACTGCCACACCTGCAGCACGAACATGGCCTGTGGTAGCTAATCTTGCATATGTCTACTTAAGATCTCAAGAGAATTCCCAAGACCCTTGACTTGTTTGCAAATCAAGACTGTAGCACAAGGCAACACCTGCTGGAAACAAAAAAATGCCTGGGAATATCATTTAGATGAGAGTGACTATGAAGCATTCAAGGTTTTCTACAGGAGAAAAGGTTCCTGATGTTTATTAAAAGCACAAACTGTATTTTGTCTCCCAGATCGACCTCCTGAGAAACCTCTCTCATCATGAACAAACATAAATAGAATTATTTTTTTTTTAAATGAAAGGTACTATGAAAGCTAGCTGTTTTAAAATTTGCTCTCCATTGATTTTCAGAGACAAAAGGTACATAGAGCTTAACTGGAACGACACCAGCACCAGCATTCAATAGCAACCAACAGAAGCACTCAATACTGAGCAACCACAGTGTATACTCCTACATGGCTGAAAAGAAACAAAAGAAGAGTACACACAAAAGTACAACATGGTATAGACTGGAAAGCAAAGGAAGATACATAGAAAAAGCAGTAAATAATGACAGCCCCTTGGATAAAGGCCAAGTCTGCCAATAGTGCAGCACCTTGCTATTTAGGGTATTGAAAACAGATGTTTACTCTGGGGAGGCTGAAACCCTGAAGTGATCTAATCTAATCACCATGATTACCACTGACAATCTTTTCTGGTTTGCACAAGATTTTACAAAGAATGCACTGAGCTAAGTATCACCCAGTTAAGTCTGTGTGGAGGCTTAGCACATAGTTAAAAGCAAACCTGAAACCAGCATTTGTGCAAGAAATCTCTTCCCGTCCACAATGATCCCTGCCCATAGACAGGAAAGAGACCAGAAAGCCCTTCACAGTGTCTGATCCACAGGTACACGACCAGAGTGCTGCACTGGAGTGACTGTTCAATCAAAATTAGCAGCCTGTGATGAGCCACAGACCAGCAGAAATTACACCATCTAACCTTGACTTCACTGAGTACAACAGAGAGACACTGATTACAAACACCCAGCAGCAAAGCTGCCTCTGCTGTACTAGAACTCTTGGCTCAAGCCTTTTCTAGACTCCAAAGCTGAATACAGTGCTGCTCCCACACCATCCACTCCCCGCAAGACCAAGTTATTACAGAGCCCAGGTGAGAACACTGGGCACTCATCAGCTGAACAGAGGACACAGGTTACCACCATGTGATGATCCTCAGTACCCACATCCCATGCCGTGCTGGACACAGACAAGCACTGCCAGCCATGCAAGGTTCATGCAGTGCACAGTCTTTTCCTTCTTAACTGCATACAAGCCCCACAACTATTGCAGCAAATGACAGCAGTAGAGAAATGGTGCATCCTTCTTAGTCAGAGCCACAGCACATTACCTGGGCTAGCACCGGTACTGGTACAGCCCAGTTTCCACGCATGCCTGGAGCCTGAAACCTCTAAAACTTCAGCAAGCAGTGCTGGCATGCCTGCATCTACCAAGCAAGGACTTGCTTGATCCCTTGTCAGTTAAACACAGAGGAAGCACTGGTGTTGAAGAGCAGCAGTGTGACTCCAAGAGGCTGCAGTCCCAGGTCACACCACTGTGTGATGAGATGCCTGGGGAAATCTGACAGCTGGTCTCTGATGACACCTCAGATACACAGAGGCTGGAGTTCACCTGCTGTAAGTTCTGTGGCAGCTTCAGGGGACATGCACTGGGGACAAAGTCAGACCATCCAGGGCTCCAGCTCAAGGGGAGGACAAGCACCTTCCCCAGAGGTGGTCCAAGGTGTACCTGTACCATCATGAAATGGGGAACCTCAACCATCCCAGGTCTCTCCCATACTGTGTGGCTCTGGCAGCACCCCCAAACTCTCCTGGAAAAGAGTGGCCTTGGAAAAAACCTGAGCTGGTCACACCACAGAGCGCAGCCCAGAACAAGCCCACGCCTGCCCTGCCAGCACTCCTGTAGAGATAACAGGACTTCATTCCAGCTGGGCTTGGCACTGCTGACTTCACCGGGACGGCGAGGGATGTGTCTGTGTTCAAACACTACAGGCGACGATAGGAGTTCAGAGCTGTTCTTGCCGTGCCTTGCCCTCAGGCAAAAGTCTAATCTAGGTATAATTATGAGGCTCAGTCATGCCTCAGCTCCTTTCAGCCCTTGCTTGCTGTACTAACTTGTCTGCACACGGAGCTTGTCAGTAATAGCCAACCTCTTATTCCAGCCAATACGAGGACACTCTTATTCGAGAAAATGAGTTTGTCAGCACTTGGTTTTACTCGAGGATAGCCAGTGTGCCTGCAATGCACATTAGAACAGGCTATGAATCTGCTTTCAAGTGCATATCATCGAAACCAGTTTTTACTTCTGGGTTTCAGGTACTTTCAGACGGTAGACATTAGGTTAGAGCAAGCAAAATCTAGGCACAACAGGATTTTTTGGGGCACTGCAAGCTCTCACTGCCTCCATGGACTACAACAGCAGTAGCAGAAATGACAGAGGAAAGCAGGAATAGAGGAGAGAAGCAGGAGGAAAGGAGAGGGAAACAAAAAGAGAGAAAAGAACAAATGAGTGGGTTTTGCAGTTACAAACTGAAACTTGGAAAACCCACAACCAGGCTAAGGTCTTGCTAGCAGTAGTCACCAAGGAGACAGGAATGTCCCTCTGGCATCTAGCATGACAGCATGGGCAGAGGATATCTCCTCTCACTTGACAGCTCCCTTTGCTAATCTTCTTTCTGAGGTGACAGAAATCTAACCCCTGCTCTCATACTGCGCTTTTGTGCCACACATTTCTCATCTTTAAGGGAAAAGCTAAGGTAAGAAACCTTTCCCACAGCCCCAAACTGGAGCTGAGACCTCCTTTAGAGCAGCTACAATTACATGGCTTGTTCCCCAGCTCCCCAGAAAACTACCTTTCCTGAGGATGCTGCTGTGAGAGACATACCTCGTGGTGCGTCCTTATTTTCTGTATCACTCGAAATATCAAGTGATGATAAGGGACATAGAGGCAATTGCAATTTACGTCTTACAAGAAGCACGGATCAGCCCCAGCATGGAATGGTGTGTAGATAACAGCTGCTTGCAAAAAAGGCCTGCAGAGGAGTCTGTGGCGAGCACAGCTGTTGACAGCTGAATCCTGCAGGATTACCCCCAGGATTTTGCTGAAAACTTGTAATCTCTCACAGGACAGAAAAGCTGGAGGAGGTGAATATCAGATTGCTACCAGCACAAACACTGTACAGCACTCACTGCTCTTGCAGCCAAGCAGTTGTGTTTTGGGGGGTCATATCCTGACTTGGCACCTGTAAAACCCTCCCCCTACCACTGTTTATTTCCTCTGTGTCAACGTAGGAAATGGTATTTTAGAAATGATAGTGCAAACTGTAAACATGTTTATGGGAGTTATTTGTCACATTCTTCTTCCTATAAAAGCCAAGCCTGCTTACTATCACGAGTCCAATTGTTCAGACTGCTGAGGGAGAGTTAAAAAATGATACCAAATATAATTTGAAAATAGGAAAAAGTAGCTTTTCTATACATTACAGCTACAGCTGTGAGGTTAAATCTCTTACAATCTATCAAAACCACTGCCCCACTGGAAGGGGTGTTCTCAACCCCTTTCAAGTGAGATACTGGGCCTTATCCCCACACAGGGCTGGAAATGGCTTATCTGGGCCACTGGCTGCCACCAGCCTGCATCAGCTGAGGGACTTCCAGATCAACATCAATTTTAGGGTCTCGGTAGGGATGATTAAAACACAAAGCTGCTTTGTTTTCAATTCTGCCAGCTATCTGAAACCACTCAGGAGTGTGTGGTGCTAGGGACAAGCCAGGAAATGGACTGAGGGCAGAGAGATCTCTGATAAATGTGTTTGACTGTGGTCAGCATTGCACAGGAGCAGGATACACAAACCAAAAGCTATTTCACATGTTCCTTACCCATTCGTTGAGGCAGGCTGGGATCACACCCAGTTCGCGTCACCAGGGCTGAACTGATCCTGCCCAGATGTGGTAGTTTGATGGACTGTAACACTGGATGTTGCAGAGATAACCCTTGTCTACTGACAGACTTGTACTCGATGGATCAATGGAATTACTTTGCAAATTTTGCAAGCTCCCAAATCTCCCTTTGAGACACTGAAATGCATTTGCAAACGCAAAATTATCAGTGCAAGGAAGATGGCCTGGGTAGTCGGCAATATTAACTAATGAAAGACGCAAGCCAGTAACATTGTAAGCACACCACAAAGCAGGACATCTGTTTGCTGAATAAACAGCCCTGATTCCTTCAGCACAGGTTACACAGCACAGCTATTCAATTACCGCAAGACAATCAAAAGCAGTCGAGCAATCCAGCGGCCCAGAAGAACGGCATCACTTTACATGATAAGAAAACCCTGACATTGTTCTGTTCAGGTTCAACTGAAGCTGCACAAAGAGCATTTTATCAGCCATTTTGAGGCAATGCTCTCTTTCTGCATCCTTCTTACACAAGTCCCTTAAGAGGTGCGCCACAAATATTATCCAAATTCATGGCCTCCAAAGGCTGCCCAGCGTTGGGCTACCGCCCATGTGGGGAGTGGCAGGCGGAGCGCATTTGTGCGAGCTGGCTGCTGGAGCCAAGTCTCATCCAGCCTAATGAATATCCCCCTCGACATTGGTACCGCCTTGTAATTGCCTAAGGAAAAGGTGGGGCAGTGAAACCAACCTGTTTCAAAGGCAGCACAGTCTTAATTACTGGGTTAGTAAGTATAAAACAGTTTCAGGCAGGCACAAAATACAGTCATCTATTGATGACAAGGCTTTTAATGACAAATCTTCTGGCTTTGTATGACATCATGCCAACGTGACATGCTGAAGCTGTGTACTGAAAATGGGGAGAAGGGCACAGATGAATGGGTGGGTGTGGAAACAAGCTCCAGAAGGACTTCTCTGTTTCACAGTGTAACCACATGAATTACTGCACAAGAGCTTACAGTAAACAAAGTATTTGCTATCTCTTAGAAAGATCACAGCAGCAGCAAAACAGTTCACAAAAGAAGGAATCTGAGTCAGTTCAAAACAAAGAAAGTACTGTAAGGAAAATACAAGAAAATACGAGACTAGACACGGCACAAGAGCATAAACTGTCAAGCAGATTCCTGCTCCAAGGGCTCACAGCGTGGGAGCTCACGAGACCTGCTTGTTCCAGAGGTTACGAGTCCATAAAACACCTGATGGAGACAGTGCTACTCTTCCAGTGCCAGACGGGCACTGCTGACGTTGTCCTCTCATGTCTGGACAGCAATTATCTCCATTTACAAGCCACCAGTACTTTCTCAGTACTGTAGGTGGCCATTCCCAAGCACCTCTTTATCTCAGAGGGGAGCAGGATGGCTTTGCAGAGGCAGGTGCTCCCAAGAGTAAGACAAAGCAGCACCTCCCAACTTGCTCTGATGAGGCATCAGGCTGTGCTCCTGCCAAGTCCCTGCACTGCTTCTCTCCACATGCGGTGCTAAGGTAACGCACGGTCACTGCAGCAACCTGTCCCCTCCCAGGGCTGAGCACCTCACACCTGCCATGTTCACTGGCACTGAGGAACAGGCAATTCCTCCCTCTCCTTCAGACATAACCTTGTGCTTGACAGAGGCAATGTAAAGATGATTAACAGCTACTGAAGCTGACTCACAGCAGAAGTAAGTCACAAACCTGGCCAAATTAAAGGTATGCACCCACAACCCACTGCTGCAGTTCTTAGTTTAGGGATCTTCCCAAGTAATAACAACTTCTGCCCTCTATTGTGTCAGCTGTGGAGTCTGCTGCCAACTAGGAGTCCTCAACTCATCCTGGAAGAAAACAATTATTTACAGCTTGATCAGATTAAATTGCAACAGTTAGAGGTGGCATTTACAAAATCTCTACTACCACAACATCCTTCTGTCAACCCAGCTACCTCTTCCAGCTTCCCATTCTCGTTTCCTCATAATGACAGTCACACTTGCAGCCGTGGTCCTAAACTCAAGTTTTTCCAAGACTGAGACCAAATATAGCTAAAAGAATTAAAAAACTCCAGAAGGAAGATTACAGAAGCTTCTTCTGCTCAGGCTAAACAAACTATGCCACAGGGCAGAGCTTCTCCAAGCTGATGACGTAGCCTCACAGAGTAGTGGGAAGTGTGATACAAAGCCTTAGGATGTGAGGAACAGCCTGGACCTCCTGCTCCAAGCCCAAGACCGCTACTCTGCCACAAGTGTAAAGCAGCGTCCACAAACAACTCAAAGCCGAAGACACATCAAAACAAGCATTTTCCTGAGAGACCAGCGACACTAGTATCTCATGTTGGTGAAGCACTAAAAAAGCTTAGACTGTATGGCACTGAGAGTCATTTAAGGGTTCAGTGTATAGCAAAAACTACACCAAGAAATGTCAAAAATTTGTACAGAAATAGAACATATCTGCAAGACTCCCTGGCTGAGCAAGCAGCCTTTTTAAAATCTTTGGTGAGAAAAAAAATATTTTTTTTATTTCCTTCCTCAAAACTGCAGCATAATTTCAAGTAGGTAAAAATAGAGTTTCCTGGGTCATATCCAACAGCTGATAAATAAGGCTAGGCTCTTTCAGTAACTACTACAAAAAAACACCTCATCAGCTGGAAGTATGCATTGAAAAAACTCACAAAAGTTCTTCAAACGCATGAATTCAGAAGGGTTTTGCAGCCAGCTATTAAGACTCCATAGTAAAAGAACAGTAAAAGTGGACCATGCTGTGCTTTCAGGCAGGACTGTGCCATTTGTTGGTACCAGCTGTTGAATATAACTGCCTGTAGAACTGTTTTCAAACCATTGTTGCTTTTTAATATTTTATACTGAGAAATACAACACAGCTATTGCTACTGCACGTTTCCTTATGACAGAATATATAAACACACTCCCACTAAAACACACCCAAAACTTCAATCTTTACAAGGAAAAGCATGGCAACAGCTCTTACTCGTAGTCAAAGTCATTTATCAATCCACTGCATTTTTCATACTACCTGCACTGATGTGAGGTGTTATTAGCATAGAGATTTTCATTTTTAAGATGTGCAATCAATAATGCATTACCATATGCCATTAAATCCAGCATGTGGTTAAATTAATAGAGCATTTGACTTTTGATCCATGTATGTTTGGTTGCAGTTCAGTGCAGGGAAAAGTGCATGAGAACGGAGTTAATCTGACAGCAGAGCTCTCCCACGCTTTCTAACATCAAGTTTCAGATTAAAGTGAAGGATTCTTGTTGCCACTCAGCTGGAATACTGAATCTGTTTATTTCCACTTCACAGGCCAGAATGCAAGATTTTCGGTCACTTAACTCCTGCTGAAAGGGCTAGATCGTGCTAAAATCTGATTTGCTTAGTTTCTGCAGCCTGTTGCATCATTGTCAATCCAGTGGCTTCTCCTTCTCTGGGGAACATTGCAGCCTGTCAGAGCATCACTGGCCAGCGAGTCTCAAGCAAAAACTTTGATTAAGGACGTGAACAAGTTGTGTGTTTTGACAAAATGTCCTGCTGAAAAAGTCTTCTTTTCCAGCAGTTGTTCCAACATGGGAAAGAAAAAGCACTGCTTTTCCTTGCATCTAAGCTACTGAAAAAGGAAGGTATTCAGACAACATGGATGAGCAACAACTGCTGACTTTTTAAGGAGAGAATGACCTCCCTCTTGTCTGTCTTTTGCCCTCCCCAAGACCCCCAAACAAAAGCCCTGGAGGTACCAGATAACTGGAAGTCAGCAAACAGCACGGGGATTGAGGGCACCCTGTCAGTTTGCAGACTACACCAAGCTGGGTGGAAGTATCCATCTGCTGGAGGGTAGGAGGGCTCTGCAGAGGGATTGGACAGGCTGGATTGACTGGCTGAGGCCAACGCTATGAGGTTCAACAAGGCCAAGTGTTGGGTCCTGCACTTTGGTCAAAACAATACCATGCAGAGCTAAGGTTGGGGGTCGAGCAGCTGGAAAGCTGCCCAGCTTGGAAACCGAAACGTAAAAGTTGTACTGGGGAGGAGCTACAGAGTTGTTAGAGAAAGCACAAAAATACTCTACTTCTGGCATTCATAATCAGCCAGAGCTTCAAAAGGAAAACAAGGATCCCTCTGCTCCCAAAGAATGTCCTCCTGAAACAGCTTTTTGTTCTCTGATGCCAAAGACTAAACTGAAACTTTTTGGAGTCAACCGCCAAAACTGCCAAGCTATGGGATGGAGCTGCTCTGTGATGCCGTGAGACTTTGAATCCCAAAGCCAGCAATCAAGGTGTGTGGGTGTGGGAAACGAGGATGAACACAATTCTTACAAAAGCAAGGCTCCTCTGCAGCCAACAAGCTCAAAAGCATCAGCCCAGGTAGCCTGCTCTGCTACCTCCCTGTATCGCCTCTTCCCTTACTCTACACCCTTCCTCCAGCACCATCCCTTCCTGCCTTATCAGTAGATTCTCATGCACGTGGCTCTGTCTGCCATTTCAAACTGTGTTCTGAGCAAATGCTCGTAAATCATATAAAATAGCTAGCAAAAACAGTACATAGAACCAGTCCCAGTAAAGGCCAATACAGTAAAACACGAATTAAATTTATAGTCCAAAGCATTATTTCTTTGTAGTTTTCAGAAAGAAAATAACCTTTAAAAATCTCTAAGAAATATTCACATATTGACATAAGGTAGCTCTGTGAGTCTGATAAAGTTTCCCCCATACCTTTTTTTCAGAGAAATTCTATTTTCAAATGAAACAATAAATGTGAAGCTTCAGTGGACTTGTTCTGTTGCAGTCAGCTCAGGCACAGAGGGTCTGCTAGCATGGAAATCACTCAAGAACTGTAAAAATAGCTTTAATTTAACCTCAACACCAAACAGATCAGTGATACGACATCACTGCTTTCCATGCAGAAGTTTTAAAATATACAGAAAATATCTTGGGTAAATAACTTTATTTACTTGGTGGGGCACTGACTTTTTATAAAAGGGAAAACACAGCAAGTGTTCACCAGAGTCAAAGACAGAAATATTCTCTTATTATGAGTTTTATGTCTTGTGTTAAGCCGTCGCTTTCTAGAAAATCTATTAATTGCACTGTCTCCAACATCACTTCAGATGGAGACTCTGGTTACCCTAACAGTCTTTCAGAGACAGTGGGATGTAGAAAGGCCCACAAAGACCCACAGTAAGCCAATGGCTACATGCAAACACAAGTAAGACAATGTTACCAGACAAGTGATGGTTTTTAATGCTGGGATGATGTAATTGCTCAGAGTTTAACAGAGGACATTCTCTTCTTTTTACAGATAGCAAGTGTTGCGGAGGCTCAATATCCTATTTACTGCTTTGCCACAACACCCATCTTTTCAGAAAGATGTGCAATAAAAGGAGTGGCTGACAATTTCAGCCAAGGTTTTAAACAAATCCCCAATGGAGGCTCTCATGAATTAAAGAGCATGCAACAGATAAATGGGAAGCTGGCAGTGAAATCACATCAAGACCAAGTGGATAAAAAAAAGTGGCACCTCTTGGCTCCTGTGGTACTCATCTTAATATAATCAAATGCAGGAAATCAGCTGAAATTCCTTTGGTGTTCAGAGAAAACGCATTCCATAACTTTAGACATATTTGCTGGTAGCCAAAGGCTCATTTTATCAAACTACTACTACAGAAATTGTGGATTTCTCCTGCTTTTCCCTGGCAAGTGAGGAGGGCTGCACGGTTCGGTGGCATGGAATTCTGACTTGCCAGGTAGAAGGTTGTGTTTTCTTTAAATACGACTGCCTTTCCCCCTAAAATGTTACATCTGCGAAATACAAACCAAGAAAGCTACACGGATACCTGGATTTGGCAAGCTTCAGCTTCACTGTGCTGGAAAATTAAATTAAGGGAAGCTTTAAAAAGGTTTTTCCCCCTCTTGAAAATGGAAGGATTGTTGGCCTTGAAGTCTTAAAGACAACCTGCTATTTTGCAACTGCGTTGTCATTCCAGCTTTCTTGAGGAGGATCTCTGCACTAGCTCCATATACTAGTGGCTGGAAGGAGCAGCTTCCACAGTAGCTACTGAGGTTTCCTTAATTCTTATTCTTTTCCATATGGGAAATCACAGAAGGGGGCAGGGAGGAGGTAGCCACTGCGGACTTCTCAGGATCTATTCGTGCAATAAAGTCAAGGTTCAGGATAAACAGAACTGAAAACAGATATAAGAGGACGCTGTGCTCTTGCCCTATCCGAGTATTGTTTCATTCTTGACCGACTGGCAGGCAGCATTTGACAGACAGGGGCTAAAGCTCCATGGGGTTGCACATCTCAGAAAATGATTACAAGGGGAATTGAGTGCATTAATTGGTTTGTCTCCCTTGCTCTGAACCATCTTTCCTTCCGCCCCTCACATACACACATGGCTACAACTGTTCCTGCCAGCCCTTTTTTGGTGTTTTGACGGAAGCTACATACAGCCTGGCTTGCAAGAGCTTGCAAGCCCTAAGGACTCTCCAGGCCCACATTTCCTTAAAACCCTCAGTTGTTTACACAGAGCATTACAATAAGGGTGATGTTACTGTGGGTTTTTTCCATTTCCTGGTGTGCATGAAGTAGCCAGCCCCATTGCAGGACAGGACGTGGCACCTCCGCCCCACTCCGCAGGTACGTGCAGGGGCGACTGGCTGCCCATGGCTGAGCAGTCCTTCACACTTTCCCACGTTTTCCGCATGGAGGTGTTGCACTTGGAGCTATGCAGTCGCAGTATGTGCTTTTGCTGCTGCTGCCAACTCAGGGAACTGTTGCTACATCTTTCTTTAACCCAGCTCAGGTTAGACCAGATTTTCCGGTACAGATAACAATTGCGCTATTTACGTTTTATACACCTAAAGGGCAGACACCCGGGCTTTGCTGGAGCAGATGTCTTAGAAGGAAGCTCAAAGACTAAAAAAGCATGTAAAAGCCACAGCAGCCTCTCTGACCTGCTCCAGCACGGCCCAAGTGATTTTGTCTGCACAGACTGTCCAAGCAGCTGACACGCACTGAGCTGCTCACTGCAAGGTATCAGAAACGATAAAGCAATGGCACAGTTTGATTTACTGCCAGGCAAACACCGGCTGGCAGTGACCACACATGGAGGGGTCAGGCAGTGCTGTCCTTTATTAGCATGTCAACCATCGCTGTGCTAACACTCACGGATTAGACTCCCGAAGCTGGATACGCAAGCATGCTTGGGTATAACTAATTGGAAATAGGCCCTGAATTCCTAATAACCTAAGTTATGGTCCCTGGGATTTATGCCAAATTAAAGACAATTAATTCTCCTCTCTTGATTATTACACACCTTAATAGCTCTGTCCTTGAGTCAGTTCCATCCCTGATGTGCAGAGCCCTCTAGCTCAGTCTCTAAAATTTGATGTGCATGAAGAACGGTTAATAAGAAAATTCTGAATCAAACCTGAGTTACTCTATCAAAATCTCTCATGTTTTACAACAGCAAAAAACACAATTGGGTTCAAAGCCTACTTCAGATCCTAGATTATAAAGGCATTTGCTGCATAGCCTCTGCACTATAGTCTTTAGAGGCCTTAAACAATTCCACATTTCCCTTTAAGATCTTCTTTTAAAATACCACACAGCAGTATATGCAGATAATCAGGACTGTTTTCATTAAATGATTTCAGTGAAGTTCACTGGCTTTATTTGATATACAAAAGACTATTTAACCTTCTCCCAAGACACTCTACTGATGTAATTACAAGCAAGAGATGAGGCATGGCTTTCCCAGCTGCAACCACTAACAGAAAAGAAAACTTTCTGTAAGCAGAGGCCGCTCTAAGTCTTTCCTAGAGGATGTCAGAGGCAGGTATCTCCTTGCAGATAAAAATAATGTGAATCCTCATTTCCCCAGCTCACTATACAGTGCATAGGCCACACGTGTCAGGACAATTCAGCTAGAGGAAAAGTGCTGGCACTCCTGCCTTAGGCATCCTTCATGCACCAAGTAAACAAGACCGTGTGTCCCTTTTCAGAGTATCAACAGGAAACCCTGTGCAGGGCAAACTCTACTGCAGCCCTAAAGACATAGATGGGATTTTCAGAGCTGATGGGGTGCCAACCTCAAGCTTGCCTGGGACAAGAGGACACCCTTTCCAAGGACGGAAGTGGAATTGGCTGAACCTCAGCTGCTCATTTTGACTGAGCCAACAACAATACAAAATGCCAGGTGGAGATACCCTGCACAAGGAGTTTCTGATGGTGGAGATGATCACGGGGGCCTCAGACTCCTTGAGAAAATACCATCTTTCCTTTTAGACAGGGGCTTTTAGACCCATGACCTGCCTGAGGGAAAACAAAGCAGATCCTCATCCTATCTGAGAAAACCAACACAGTCCCAGTCTCCTCCAAACGATGCTCAGTTCCTCGTGACCAGACCCGTGGCTCAGCATCTGGAGGAAGATCTCAGCGGTTTCTCTAGGAGACAGAAATGGTAGGGAAACCACAAACCCATGCAATCTGAGCTGCCTGCTCTTGAGGCTTTCACAGTGCAGACAGGGCTGTCCAGCAGACAGACAGGCAGCTGTTAGGGTTTTCACCACATCTCCCGAACAGCAGACCTGAGGCAGATCTCTACAGAACCCATGCATTCCTCGTGACAAAGTAGGAAGGGAATGTCCCAGAAAAAGCCATGAATGTTGCCATGTGAGAGCTGAAAATCCCAAGTTCCATATTGCCGCTTGAGTCCTTGACCCAAAGCTAATACGACTCTCCAAAACATTTCATTTCCTAGGTTTCTTCTCCTTCTCTCGGTTTTGCTGAACTCTGCTCAGCAACGTAACTGATTCCATGCCTTATGACAGAAACATGCATTCTAAAATAATGGAAAGAGCTAGGGAGAGAAAATCTCTAAGGTAATGTGAGGCAGGGAGAGCAAGAAAGCTCCCCCTCAACTTGTGGCTTATGAACAACTCTGGTTTGCTACAGAATAGCAAAGCAACGGTCTGCCTGCCCACACATTCAAGCAGCAAGCAAAACCAGAAAAATAAATGAAGCACGTGAAAATACAATTTTTATTTAGTACCATGAGGCAACATTACACTGGATAGTGTAAAAATTTTTTTCAGAAAGGTCAGAGAGCCCTCTGATTAAAACACTTGAGAAATCCTGGGTTGGGAAATAGGGTCCTACCAGCCTGGGAAGCTGAGCCACCAGAGGCACAAGCTTTGGACCCAAACCATGACACATCAAGCACAAAGGGTTGATTCTCCCCTGCAAAGCACCTGCAAACAGAGTAACAGCATCATCTTACATTTGCACTGAGAACAGGAATTAAATTAGTAAGTAGATTTTGATCATGAAGTGACCTTTAAAAATGACTGAGAGAAGAAAACATTAGCCACCATTATTTGTTCTGATACAGATCCCTCCTGAAGGCAGCTTTGTGTGCAAAATATTATTGCTAATTTTATTTCATGTTTTCAAACTTCTTTTAAGAATCTAAGATAACTCTTATTTTCTCATTTTTTCATAGACAAGTTTTGCTGTCTTCTTTTTTCATCTAAGCACAAATTGGGAAAAGTGCTGTAGCTGAACTTAAAGAAACCTGGACAATTTTATGATATTTAATAACATTTGTAGCTGTAAAGGCTAAAAACACTAAGGGTAATGAAATCTCACACTCTGGTGCTGAACGTATTCTCTTCCCCTTGTGCCACACGCTGAACCGTGGAAACGGTTCACATCAGTATGGGAAGGAGAAAACACACTCTCCTTGGAGACACACACAGGGGCTGGCCACGGCTGCAGGTCGCCTGCGAGTCACAGCCGGCCAGACTCGGGGCAAGCAGCTACACCCTGCAACCTCCTCTCACTCAGCTGTATTTATGACCACCATCAACACACACACAATTTCAGCATTCGTTGTACAAATCTTTACGAGTCTTCCAAATGAAAGTGGGGTTTTCTTTCTTCCTGCCTGAAGCAGGTTTATGGAAAGACTGCCAAAAATTGCACCTGGTTTATGGCTTCAACAACATTTCTTTTTGGCGCCCTCATTGTACTTCTTCCTCACTTACATAAAACTGCAGAGATTATGCAGAATTCGGGTTTGCCTTGTGACAAGCTCTTTGAAAAGTCAATACTATTTAGAATCTGCTTTGACCTTGCATTTAGACAGACATAATATCATGTACAGCTTCATCCTGCACACAAACTCTCTTATTTATGTGTCAAGAAAGACAAGGATTTTGACTGCTAACGCCTTCTTGTCTTTGCATGAGAAGCCAGCTTTGCTTATATCTCAAATTAGGGCAGGCTTGCACTTTCAAAACTTGGTAACCTCTTAAGTTAGCTACCTTTATTTTCATTTAAAACCTCCCAAAACTAACAGTGTAATCACTGTACTGTAGACCAAGAACCATTTATGAGCATCACCTCTAAGCCATTTTGTCCTTGCAAAGGTTTCAGACATTGGATGTCCCATGGCTTATTCTTTTGCCTTTCATATGTGATATTTTAAGTAGTTAAGCCTGAACTATCAACCCTGTTATGAGGGATGCCACATAGAAAAAGATGACAGTCAGGTTGTACCAGATGAAACAATAATCCTTTATGAATCAATGAACATCTCAGTGCAGATCTGGAGTTCCAGCAGTTTTTCCACTTCCTATACACTCAGTTTCAGTTCTCTGGGGTTGCATTTTTGTTCCAGTGCCTTGCTGTATCTAGCCCAAATCTCTTCACTCTATTGGCCCTATGTCTATCTCTGCAATAGTTTTGTTGGGAATGTCAGTGTGGTCCACTTTTGCTGGGCTGTCTCTCAGGAACACATTCCTGCTTTTGAAACAATCCTGCTCTGAAAGACAGTATTTCATCTGGATTTGCACCTTTCTGGACTAGTCTTTCTAGCTATTTATCCAGTTACTTAGCACCAGCTGCATCAAATACCAGCAGCATGTAATGAAAAAAGGCATTAAAAATATTGTCCAGTCCGAACCATCTGCCTGTAGACCTCACTATTCTTACAACCGTCTCATTACCGTCTGCATTTTAGTCACCAGCCCAAGGACTGAAATCTCATATATTGTCACTACCTCAACTAACAGGAAACACAAAGTTTCCACATCTGTGCACAAAAGGCAGGGAGCAGCCCACAGAAACGTATCTTGAGCTGTTCAACTGGCCCTATGGATGTGGGGATGGAGAGCAGCCATGTCCCCATTTGCCAAACTCAAGAAGGGCTGGAGCCCTTTGGTGGAGTGCAGAACATATGTTTCCAGAGCACATGGAATTAAGCAGGGGTGTAAAGAAAAGCACAAGCAGGTGAGAAAAATTAATTGCCTTGGAGAGTTTGGGGACATCCTGGGAGCACAGAATGTGCTCCACAGCTCACAGGAATCAGGCAGGTCCCTGTGCACCTCCCAGCTGTGGTGAAGAAAATCTGCTGTTCCTAGTGTGGAGTGGAGAGGTGGCGAACGCTACTCTAAATGTTTGGAGCAGGTTGCAACAGGCTGTGGCTCTGGTGGGACAGGTTTGTCAGCAGTGCCTGAGCCGCCTTCCCTGACAGCTCCCCGCAAGGCTGATCTCCTGAACATGGAGGTGTGGAGGTCCAGGAAGGGAGCTGGTCCCCCGCACGCCCTGGGGCTGAGGAGATCAGCAAAGGCAACCGGCTGCAGCATGCCACAACCAGGTGGCTGCCGACACTTTGTCTTGCCTTGCTTTGTATTAGCATTGGACTGAGTGAGCTGATCAGGTGAATGACGAGCACCATTTGTCAAGCCAACCTGCAGAGCATGCCGCACCCCCCCTTGGTATGGAGGTGCTGCAGGCTCTTCCCAGGAGCGTGCTGCAATCTCGCCTGCTGCTGCTTTGTGAAGAGCTCCTCGTAAACTTGCCCATTTGCAAGCTGCATGCAGCACAAGGCATCGCTGCAAACTCATAATTAAATTCATTACTCCATACAATTTTAAGCCATTCTTCAAATAATTACAGTAATTTGATAAGCAGAAATCACATAAACCTGCTGCAGTTTTATCTCTCCCATTTGCTGTCTGAAGGAAAATGTGAGTAATTAGTCGGATGATAACAGTCCGGGTTATGCAAGCAAAACAAAATTAATATGATCCTTACTCAAAAAACTCTAAAATAAAATGAAACTGATGACTCCTAAGGCAGCGTGGGGTGGGAGCGAGGGGAATGGCAGCAGCCAAAGGGAGCGGGAGGATGGCAAGGCTGCACTGGCCACACTCCCCACGCCGCTGTGCAGGCGGGATGCTCTCGAGGGCTGCCCGCCGACCTGCAGCTATCGCTCCTCTCTCCCGGGAAAGTCACATCAGGTAACCTTGGTAACTCGAAGGCAGGGGAGGCGGGCGGCGAAAGCTTCCTGCAATATTCACGGGACCATGACAGAACATTCATTAGCACTCTAATGTCAGGAGGAATCAGCTGCCCGGGTGGCCGTGCCCGCCCCACTCTGCTTCTCACCTTGTTTATGAGGTTCCTGACCTTTCCTGCTACGAAGCAGCAAGTCGGCAAACTGCAGCTCACGGCACACTGGGGCACGGGGAGGACGGAGCAATGAAAAATTCACACCTGCCAGCATCTCCAGTGTGTCTGAACTCACAAATCAGGAACCAAGGACTGTACAACATCTCTCAGAGGCCCCGGCTATTCTTTGGGCTCACCTATCTCCCAGGCTGCCGAGGCAAATCCACTGCAGTCATGAACACTGCAAGTGCCAGGGACTCACCATGATGTGACCACAAGGACAGTGCCAGCACCCTGCTTTGCAGTAGGGGAGAAAGAGATAAAAAGAGGTGGAACTGGAGGCTATGAATATGTTGTGATTAGCACAGACCCCAATTCCCCGGGTGCCTTGTGTCCTGCTCTATCCATACGACTGCAAATTCAGAGCTGCAGATGGCAGAAGTCCTCTCTGCACACCCAGACTCTCTGAACCCTACAAGACAATATTAGGCGACTCAAGAGTTAACAAATCCAAAAAGGCTCATTCAAAAGGATGAGCTTCACTAAGGATAAGGAAACATGGAGTATATACTAGGCTGAAATAGAAAGGCGGCCTGGCCGCAAGATCGATAAAGAGGAGAAGGCCAGAGCTGTGGTTACTTGGTGCTTGGATTAAGAGCTTCATCGGGTTTCTGCAATCAGATCTGATGATCCCACCAAAGGAACAAAGGGAAGGCTCCAGGCCCTCATTTTAGAGAAGCAAACGAAGAGTCATCAATTTTCTGAAAGTGACTTTATGCCTCGTTAAGACCCATCTAAATTATATACAAGATGACTTCCAAGTAATGGAAAAATGAATCTGCAGACAGTTGTTTTTTTTGGTTTTTTTTTTCCCTTTTATTTCCTCAAGGATGTGTCTCCAGCCAGCCTGAAACCAAATACTTGTTTTGTGGAGAAAAATTCCCATCCCTACAGGGAGACATTTCAAAATGAGCACTTCAGTTTTAAATGCAGCTGCACCTTTTACACTCCTATTTTTCCCCTAGAGCTTCTAGCACCCTGGCCAAGAAAAGCGATTCAAGACCTAAGCACCACACATAATGAGCAATTTACAAACTGAAGCAAGATTAGCTTTAAATACCATACTTTCTGGAGGAATCGATCTCAATGTGGTAGCCCCATAGATATTTTAATATCTTTTAAAAAAAAATCTTAAAATGAAAGGAATCTCACATCCTTAATTTGGAAATAAAAAATAAATTCTTGAGTAAACAAGTTCAATACAACATCAGAAAGGGAGGAACAATACACTGGGACTGAACCCCACATGTTCTTTTAGCCTGTATTTTACCAACGGCTAAAATTAGAGTGAAATACAAGTGCATGAAAGAAAAATGTATCACAGAGACTGCGTCTCCTTACACTACACAGGCAAGGCCCGCAACCCTTGATAGGGTGCTGGGCCAACTCAATGGCTGTCCAGGCACTGGTGTGGCTCTGCTGCTGCCCTCCACCCCCAGAACCACACGACACCCTGGGAACAGGCATCAAATCCTCCTCAGAAAGCTGAGTAAAAACTGAGTCATCACCAGGAAGGATGATGGATTCACTGCTGCTTGGGATTTTTCAGAGGAGATTAAAAAAACTTATAAAGGGTTCCTTCACTGCTGGAGAAGCTGCATCCCTAGACCACACGTGAAGAAGAAGTTTGGGCTCTTGGGCCAGAGTGTGCCACGTGGGCTGTGAAGCAAAATGCAGCACCTGCATCACTGAGCAGGCCAGAGGCTTCTCATCAATTCCTGTATTGGAACAACAACTGCTTACTTTTCTCAGGGAGGACAACAACTGCTTACTTTGCTCAGGGAGGAATTTTATTTGTAGTACGACCAATATTTTGCTTCCTTCCCAGCTTTCCTTGAAGCAGCAGAGAGCAGCCATAGCTATATCATGGGGCTGGAAAGCGAGGTGGTTGGAGTGGCATCAGGAATGGCCCCATGAAACCTGCAGAAAGCTGAGGATTCAGAAACAGTAACCGATCTCAGGGCAGAAAAAGCAGATGGAGCCTGTGGGAGAGCAAGGGCTGCTTCCCCACCAGAGCAGCCCAGTGCAGCTTGCAGGGATGGCACGAGCCCCCTGCAAACACCCCCCTTGCTTCATGGGGACCTTGGCATGAGCAGCTCCCCTGAGTCTTCCACTCTGCTGAGATGGGTCCCTGCACAAGAAGAGGCCTGTGTGTATCACAGGACTATGTGGTGACTGTCTGAGATGTGAAGACATTGGGATAGATGACCTAATCTCCCCTCCGATCTCACGCTACTAAAATCGCAGGATTCTGCTGATGCAGCAAAACTGGCAGCAAACTCTGCTATTTCAGCTGTGGGTTTCCACTGGGGTCTGTAATCAATATGAACGAATCGGGCAGCAGGAAACAACTGCTGCCATTTGGGCTGCTTTCACCAGATCTGATCCCATGCGCCTGCCAGAAAACAGTTAAAAGCCCCAGCTCGGGTGACAGCAGCAAGTCCCAGCAGCCCTGGGACAGGGCCACACTGCTGCTGCTGCCTCGCGCGCTGCTGGCCCTGTCACTGCTGCCGGGCTGGCAGGGCAGCTGGCAGAGCACTGCAAGCCTGCGGCGCTCCAGACATTTGTCACAATTATTAGGGATTTATGAGGACAGGGATCGTGTCAGTTATGTGTAATTTCACTCTGAATGATACCCCTCTCCATAGGTGGCAGTCTCTGAATTAAGCCACCCTGTAGGGAGAAAGGGAGATTGGACATTAAATGCCTCTTTGATAGACATCTCACCTAAACAAGCTCTTTTGCGCAGTTCCCAAACGGTGTCTGGAGACCTTGGAGTAAGTTAGTGTCCATTCCTGCAGGAAGCCTCACAGCCCTGTCATGGGATGGCTGCTGGTGACCAAAGACCAAGCCCAGCCTGCTGCAAGTGACCACATGCCCCATCTTGGCCATGCTGGGGATGTGCACAAGTGCTAAAAACAAATGAAGAGCGCAGGGATCTGCCCTAGCTCGCTGTCTTTGCAAAGGATTGGCATCTGCAGCTACTGGTTGTACAGGAATAGTAGCCCGTACAAACCTCCAAGCCAGCAAAAGCAACACCCCCAAAAGCACAGCACAAAACACTTTGAAGAGGAGGGATACCATGTGGTAACAGACACATTTAGTTGCGACACTACCTGCAGCTGCCCCATGTACACACAACCCAAAATCCACACTGCCCTGTTTCGATTTGCCTCATACCAGGTTTGTACCACAGCAACGCAGCAAGTGCTTTGCTCCCTTTCCTAATTAAAAAGACTTAGCTCTTGGAATCATACCCGATTGCAGGCAATGATTTTTTGCAAATGTAACAGCTCATCTGCTCCATACCTGAAACCCATCAAGAAGGAAGCACTCAGGGAGGAATACATAATGTAGTAGGAGGCATGGCATGCACCTCTTTCTATGAAACTGCAATCCTAAGGCTTCACAGTTCACACAGTTCCATTTATTGTACTATAGAGGGACTTTTTACACTAGCAGAAATCTGGTGCAATTCCTTTCATAACCATCAAAAACCTCTTGAAATGGCTGTTTTTAACAGTTGTACTAGATTTTCTAATGTTTTTGTTATATCACGGTAATTCTTTCTGCAGGGCTACATACTGAGGAACAGAACAGTACACTATTTCTGCTCTTTGGATCATTAAACTCCTGTCTTTTAAAGCAATCAATTCTTGCTGATTCATGTTTAACTTTTCAGAGATGATTATATGAATTCTTATTACTCATTATTTCATGCATGTTTTCAACAATCCTGAGTTTTAAGAGGATATCAGTATTACCATAACCTCCCATGGGATACTCATTTGAGGACATTAATTTTGAATGTTCTATAGCACCTAGAGCAACCCCGAAATTCACAGATTGTATTTCAGTGGTATGAATCTACCCATGGCAACTGGCCAGTGACTGCATATTTATGACTAATTAACTGCACTGTTTTCAAGTGGAAGAATCACCTAGTACAAGGTACTAAGCAGAAATTTTGAAGGGATTCTGAAGTCAAATAAATATTTATTTTGGAGTTAGAGAGAAGGCTGCAAACTCTCACAGCTTTCCTAGAAAACTATCTCAAAGCATTCTAGTCGAATTCTTCGTTTAACAATCTGTATTTGAGTACTTATAAGAGATTGGCTGTCTATATTTAAAAATATTCCTGACAACTCTTTTTTTGAAGCTGAAGGTGCTCCAAAGCATCCCTGGCAGAGAGAGCTTATAAACTGCAGTGAGGACATAGAGAAAGCTTGCAGAGTTCCCAAGGCAGGCGAGGGAAAGCTGCCGTGCTGAAGCAGCACATGCAGCTTATTAACCCCTGCACATTCAAAGGGAGTGGGCAGGACTGCCAGTCCTGAGCAATGAACAGCTCTCTATGAACAGGGGTTTAGGATGTGCTACTGCCTAACTCAGCTTCCACTCATCGCTGCTGTGTGTCTACAACAAAGCTGCTGCCTTCTCCCCATGGAGCATATCCTCAAATGCCCAGGGAAAACTACTGCCCACTATGCATGCTCATAAGGAAGCTGGGGCTGTGGTTACAGTAAATATTTGCAAGTTTTACATGGCTCTCTAAAATATATTAAAAAAAAAAAGTTAGTTAAGTGTGTGCGGTCTTTACTGACAGATTTTCTTTTTCAAATTTTGCTTGAGCTGCATATGGCTCTGTAAAAAGCCACTCTTTTCTAAGCATCCTGGCTTTGACAACCATAGTCCAGATTTTAACACTGCACAAAATTCAGCCACCACAACTTTGTACTAATGAGGAAATGTGCCACTGAACAGTATCATTTTACATGGCAGAAGGAGGGAGAGGAGGGAAGATGTAGAAGATCTAGGCAAGGCACCAAGTGAAAGAAGAACTCACAAGGACATGCAGGCTGAGCCAGATGGTTCCCACAGGCCTTAAGTCCACAAGAGTCTCCAAGATGCTCTTCAGCTCAGAAGGTGGAAATGGCCATAGCTGCCAGCTTGCTTCCCGTGTTCTCCTCAGTGAGAACAGACTGGATGGGAACACAATTGACTGGACTGGTTTGGTAAGTCTTTAAACATCTTTCTAGAGAGAAAGAGTCTAACTAGGCACCAAGCTGAAGTAATTCAGCAGCTACACCATCCCAGTGACTGTGCACAGATAAGCTGATTGTGATGCCAGCAATGAGGGACAAAGTCTCAATATGATTGCAACCATTGCCATCCCCCTCAAAACTACACTCACCACATCTGATTACCAGAAAGCATTAAGTCATTATGGAAATGCAGACAGAGGTAGAAAAAGTAAGAAAGGTATAAAGTAATAGGGTCCCCACAACAAGTTTTTTAAATTTTGTTTTGGTTTTCACCTTGGGGAAGAAGGACAAAGACTTATGGTCAGGCAATTTTACAAGCACAGTATCAGGAAGAAAGGAATTTCATGTTTCATCTAAACCCCTCTGGGCAGAGCTGGCATTAGGTTGTAGTGAAGTACGCCACATGCCTCAATGGGAAAAAAGCAGATGGTGATAATAAGAGGTGGAATATTTCTGCTTCCCATCTCTGAGTGCTCCATTTACTCTTAACTAGCTGTTTCCTGCTCAGTGCAGCAGATATTGCTCCCGCCTGAGCACAGCCAACTGACCTGAAACACTGTGCCAAGTTCCTATCATGGGACCACTGGGGTCTGGGTCTTGGTTCCGCCAAGCATGAAAATGACCCTAACATCTTTCTGTGTTTTTTTCAGCTATAGCTACAAGTAATAGGAGACATACAATAATTTAATGGAAATAGCCCGATAGTGAGTAATGACTGCAGGAGAAAGGGTGAGCTTTGTGTTCTTAACCTAAAAATGGAACAGTGACATGGTAGTTATGAGCCATTACCAGAGGAAAAAGAGACATATCAAAATCCATACCTGACAACTGAGCTTACTGACATGCCAAACAAGGCAGCCAGTGTCAAATAACCTGAGATCAACCCTGCTGGCACAGGCTTAGCTCAGCCCACAGCAGTGCTCCTACAGGCCACCTAACTCAGGTGAGCAGTGGAGCTAACTGGAGCATGACTGGCAGGAGCCAATGAGCAAAGTTAGGTTGCTTGCGCCATCTGTTACCTGTCAGGTTTTCCACAGAGTTTGTTCTAGGGTAGTGTGTAACTGGCCAAGCTGGAAGATGGATCCTTTAGTTACACCTTTAGTTTATGCCAGATGTGCTGGCAGCTCTGTGCTATGTTTTCTTTTCCTCCTAACTGACAGTTGAGGAAACTTGACAGCATTTTCTACCAGCTGCAGCATTGCAGCTACAGCATTTCCCACTCTCAGGGCTGCCAATTTCTCTCCAGTAACCTTGAGAGAAAGATTCCTTTTCTGGGAAAATGATGATATGTGAGCCCTGCATATATGTATCCCATCTATCCCCGCTCTCCTTTCTGGAACGAGCTGTTTTCAGTTATGTTCTATGTCAATGGAATGAGAGTTGGGGTTCGTTGTTAGTGGTCAATCTCCGACAGAACACAGTCTCAAAACTCAGCCCTTCCCTTTACTCTGACTTTACTGGGAAATCCCAAACCAGCACTGCACACTGTCTGTTTTACAGCGACCTCCCAGGACCACTACTGAGCCAGTTCCATGGCTCACTCTCCCCTGAAACAGGAATATTCACTCTGGATATCCCATTAGGACTCAAGGCACGCTGATCCAGCAGTGTGAGGTTTTAGCACGTCTTTCTGGGACCCCAGAGCAGGGACCTGCACTTTTACTGTTGAGGAATTTAAGTTGCCATCTGATGCAGAGATGAAACTGCAAGATGGAAGGACCTAGTTAACCTTGTGATCGAAGTAGTGTGCCTGCAAAGATGGAAAGGAAGATTTGCTGCTAATTTTTATGATTACTTTCTGGTTTTTCTCCATGCCACCCCATCAGACATTACTTACTGATAAGCACAAATTTCATTTCGTTGACACTTCAAAATAACCCAAGTGAAAATCAGTTCTTTGCTGGTTTCAAGGAGAAGATCTAACGAGAAGCATAAAACTAAGTTAATCCAGAAATTACCTCCTGTATTTTCAGGTAAAAATTACAAGACCAGAAAGAGTATTTGGTCACCTTGCCGGACCCACCACGGCAAATTTCTTGCAGCAGCCCTTCACACTCGCCTTGTGCTCTATTTCCACATACACTGGGCTGAAAGGTCCTGCAGAAATGTGTTCAGCGTCAGGTAACATCAAGAGGGAGAGAAGCCAATACTTCTAGTGGCAAATCGGCCCCACTGTTGGAGATCCGAGCCTTATTTCTGCTTCACTTTCTCTGGTTTCAGCTTACAGTTATTGATTCTTGTTCTGACTCTGTCTGATGGATTAAACAGCCATTCCTTGCAGGCAGCACCTTCTCTCACTTTAGGCACTCATACTCCACAAATATTTCACCTCTTGCTCCTCTTTCTGCTAAGTGCAGCACACAGAGCTTCAAGTCTTTTGTTGCATGGAATATTTTTCCATTTGCAGATTACTTCTTGTGGCCTTTTATGTACCCCATATTGTAGTTAGGTCCTGCATTCTTCATTGTCAGAAAAAAATATGGGCATGTGAAACATTTCTTACTGCACTTGTCCTTAGGGTAACTTTGGGCAGTGGAACAAAGGACAAGAACCATCTCCTAAACAAAATCTGTACTACTAGGAAGAATGGCTGACCTCTCACTCTCATTTGTACTTCCTTTCTTCCCAGCAACAACTTAGCTCTTCTGTCCCCGTCTTCTACAGCTCCTACACATACTCAACATGCACTTCACATATAAATGAGGCTCATTCGAAGACTGGGATGGAGAGCAGTCCGCGCAGGAAAAATCAATGATAAACCTAGGTCTATTTCTGACAGTTTGGTCTTTCAGAGAAAATGTTTAATGAGGGTATTTTTTATGAAATATAACAAATGTAATTCTTTCTACAGCAATTTTGGTTTTTATATTATCAGTCCTGGCAGGATTTCAGGAGTGGCTAACCACAGTCATGGTGCCAGCTCCTTGTCCGTGTGAGGTGAGGAATGGCTTGTTCTTGGTTGTCACTACAAGAGCACAATGCGACATCTGTACAAGCAGCGTGAGAGGAGATCAGTATTTATCACTAATGCCCATCAGGCCTCTGCAATGGCTCAGATGAGAGGACAGTCTGACCCTGTTGCTCACACTGGAAACCAACAAAGCACCTGTGCAAGGAACCCTTGGGGGGGTGCCAAGTGTAGCTGCGAGGTGGCCCAGGTCAAGTACTGCACAGTGCTGGTGACACGGGACATCCAAGCACGGGCATGTTTGACACCCCCATGTCTGACCTGCAGTGTGTCACACTGCTGGAAACCAGCTGCAGCCTCCGAAGATTTTCATCTTGTCCTGAAGCTTACATCCTGTGAAACATAATGAACCCCCAAAACTTACCCCACGTGACAGTAACACAGCATGCTTAGGAGAAGGAGGGATCATACTAAAGTAGTAGGCTTTGTACTTGTGCTTGTAGGTTTCAGAGAGAGATGGGAAGAACACCCCAGGTGTACAGCAGAGTGTAGGGATGACAGGTAAGCTCTGCGCCCAGGACACCACAGCTACAGGCAAGATCTACACCAGTGAACAAAGCAAAGGCTGATTGTACTGGCACAGCCAAAGAACTAAGAAAGTAAAATAAACAAACTACTGGAGAGGAGAAGTTGTGTGAGACCTCTGAGTGCAGGGCCCAACAGAGCAAACTGCATGAGAAAGGTTAAAGAGAACCTGAGCAGGATCTGAAGAGGCACTGATGACCTCCTGACAGCAGGGGAACAAGCCTCTGCTCCACTGATATCTTGATTATAATGGCAACTTTGACCAAGACAGACTCTTAGTCTCACTTTCACACACATTTAGCGTCTGAAGGAAACACTGATTGCAGAAAGACTTAAAACTGTTCATCCCCTCTCCAACTTCTTCTGTTGAAATTAGCCCCAGGTTCAACAGAGACAATGATGGAGACAACATGCAAAAAGGTGGACGGAACACTGAGCAAAAATCTAACAATCAGGATTATGGTGACAACTTCAGCCAGTAATGAGTAAAATGGAATGTTAATTATTGCTACTCCCCTTTTCCTTTCACCATGGCTCACACAGCTGTTCATAAATTGATAACCATAGAAATGAGTGTGAGCTGAGCCTGGGTAGTTGGCTGGTATTCACACAGTATCAAAAGAACACATTTGCATTCTTTGCCAGAAGAATCAATTTACCTTGATTGATGATTGAACTTCAATAAGTTCTTTAATATTTTGGTCATTAACTGTGATGCCGTAACAGTGTCACCACCAGAGTGCTGTTGTATTTCACACCATGGCTCTTACTAGATGCACTCTGTAATATGCTTGAACTTCTAACTGAGTCCTTTTAAATATTGATAATCAACATATCTCAAAGATGATCCTTCAAAACAAAGCTCAGGCTGCCCAGAACACTTTATGAACACACTGATTCCTGCCACTGGAGAGGCTGGACAATGCAGGTAGATGCACAGGGTGCTGCTAAAAGCAGCAAAGGCCTCCTCCTCACTGTTGGCTTTGTCATCAGTTCACTTCTCCCCAGTAACACTGAAACATTGCTTCTTACTACAAACCCTGCTCCTGCTTCAAAATGACCTGCAGTAATTTCATTTTCCCTCTTAGCAACATTTCAAAATGAGATCAGCAGTAATACTTCTCTTTGTGCACTGGGCTAAATGTAGGCAGACCTAAAACAACCTGCCTGATGATAGATATATGCCTAAAAGTCAAAGAGCTAGACGCACTTAAAGGTGCTATAAAAGGAAATTAAAGAAAAAAATAAATTACACTGTTGGTATTTTGCAGTTGAAAAATAAGTGAAGAAAATAAAGAAATAGTAGTTAATGCAAACAGCAAAAAGAATCTTCAGGGCACCAGGCAGCTCCACTTGAGTTACAACAGCAGCCTCAGCACTGGACTCCCGTCCTGTCCTGGCTCTTACGCTGCTGAGCTGTGACACATGAACTGTTTACTGTCACAAGAAAGCATGAACCTGTTCCTGATACATATATGAATGCCAGTGATGCAAAATCTGCCCCTGCAGAACATCTCCTGTTTGTACTGGAGCAGCACAGCCCAACTCTATCAAAGTTGAACCCTTGCCTAAAGCCATGGCAGATAGCTCAAGTACACCGCTGCTGAACTGGGGTAACTCACAAGCAAGGTAAATTAGCCCATGCTTATCTCCACACAATCAAAACAAGATCCTTTTTGAGAGCCAGCAGAGCACTTGTGTACTGAGCCACATCATGTGGTGCAGGTGCATCCTCAGCTTTACAAGGATACAGCCAGCTTGCTTCCAGCTGCACACAAGCATGGCAGGAATATGAGAGACCAAGAGAAAAGCTGGTAACATTTCAATGCTGCGTTCAGAGGTGAGACGACTAATGAAACTGAGATAGCAGTGCATCTATTAAAGCCCGGGGACAGTAGGAACCTGCACTCTGCTCCTGCTGTAGGAGGACTGTCTGTTGGCTGGCTGTTAAGAATTAAAATTGTGCTGTCAACAGTCTAAGTCGCGCATGATTACACACCTTTAAAGCCAATCAGGAAGAAAATAAATTCAGATGTGTGTGGCAGGAGTGGAATACGGAAGATACTGCAACAAGTTTCCATTACTTTTTAAGAGCTGGTCAAATATTAATCACTATGAAATCTCGACAAAACCAGCGGTACAGTTCAGCCTTTCCAGATACGCCGAAATATAGAAGACAAGTGTGAAGATCACAGGACCTTCCCATCTGTGCCAGGCAGTGTAACAAAGCACACCTTGCTTCTCCACTGGCGCTGGCAGAGAGCTGATGCACTGTCCACAGCAGAAACACATCCACTGAATGTGGATCAAGAACTTCGTGGCCTGAGGACCTGCTGCTGAGGTGACTCTCTCAGACAAGCCTCTGCACTGGAGCTGACCTCCCCAGTCCCAGCAGCCTGCTTACACTAGTCAATGCCTATTGCTACAAGCAAGAAAAACAAAATTCTCCTATTTTATCTAAATTTTCTTCTACCCCTCTGGAATAGTTCTAATTCCTCCCTTACCCAAACCTGCAAGAAGTGATTAGTTTTTTAAAAAAATTTCTTGTTTGTCTGTGGCATTCTCTGATAAAAAAGTAAAGATGCAAAGAAATTCCTACCTTTGCATCTTTTGTTTTTGCATCTCTGCATATTAACAGACTATTCAATGAACTCATTTAATACTTCTCAGTGATCTACAAATAATCCTTTGTGGTTTTGAAATGTGGCTATAGGCAGAAAAGTGACTGTATCATTTTTTTAACATAACTGTTCTGTTCCCTGTGTGTAATCAGTCATGTCTGCTACGTATATTTACAAAAAGGAAGCTAAACATCTTCCCATCCTATTGTTTTGCAAAATAAATGTAGCTCTGGGAGAGAAGGCTGGCATCTATTCTGGCTCATACATCATTAACAGAATTACAAGCAAAATCCTGAATTACTGTATTGCTGAAGTAATATCCCAGTTTTACTCCGTTTTTCACTGAGCCTGCAGTGGTGGTAGCAGAGAGACTACCACCAGCAAACTTCTCATTCTAAAGTCAAAACCTTTCTTCTTCCCTATCTGGAGTGAAAGATAGAAGTAACAAACATCTCCCGCCCTTCCAAATAAGATGAACTCTGTAGAAATATGACAGTAAAAAAGCTAGCTTTTCTAAAGAGCTGGCATATATGTTCAAGCAAAATGCTTTAAACAGAGCCAATGGATTTAGGGAGATGCACTCCGAATCCAGGCACATCTCCAAGCACACTGACATGACAGTTTCTCTGAAGCAGCTTCCTACCAGGGTGTTCTCACTCTGAGGCAGCTGCTGGGGTGACAGCAAGATGGTTCTTGACTCAGCTTGTTTTGGCTGAACCTGTAGGTGACTTCGACCATATTTTCTCCCAGGTGCTGCTGCATTAACTGTATGAGGAATGCACCACGCACTGAAGCTGACAGAGACTTACAGCTCTGAAACAGAGACAGTTACAGCTGCACATACATGCTTCCTTTCTTATTAAGGAAGAAAAAAGTGCTGCTGTTTATCCTGTTAGGATCCCTACAGCAATTCCTCAGTCAGCCTGAAAGTGCAAACACTGCCTCTGCTATGTCCTGCCTGGCCCTCTGAGCTGCACCAAACCCAAGCAGCACAGGCAGTGTGCTCTGTCACGGGCTGAGTTGATCTGGAAAGGTCACTGTTGGGTCCTATCTCCTGTATTCCTGTGAAACCTTTTGGATTATCTCCACATCTTGTGTCCAGTTCTCCTGCAGCCGGTCCCTGGAGAAAATGAGCCTGTCTATGCTTGGAGGAGGCTCAGCACGGATGCAAAGCCACTGGAAGGGACAAACTCTGCTGACTGCACAGAGAGGGCAGCCCAACTCCAAGAGACCATCCCAGCGAGGCAGATCAGCTTCAGTAAGCCAGGCAAAGCCAAATGCGAGGAGCAAAGATGCAGAGCTGAAGAAGTGAGTTTTCAGATATGCTAACAACAGCAGTGACTTGTTGCCAAACGGAAGTGTGATTTATCCAGCAAATCTGCTTTCACACAGGCAAACTCAAGCATCTGTACAGACTTTGGCTGAGAACTGTGGGGGAAAGACCCTTTGGCTCCAGCATGCATACGAGCAGACACATGTGCACGCATGTGTGTGCGACAGTGAGAAAACAGCTATACTCACAGTGAAGATTTTATCCCTGATTCCTTCAGTTGAAATCCACCACCGCTTATTTTTCTTTTTTGGTTACATCAAACTTGGCATTTTAAAAGCTTGTTTTCTGGTTTGGTGGGTTTTTTTTTTCCCCCTCCTTTTTTCTTTCTTTAAACTCAGTACTATTTTGAATTTGTTTTAAGATGAATGTTGCTTTCATTCCCATCCCTGGTTCCCAGCCTGCATTTCTGAGCCTCTGCTGCAATTTCACTACGTTTAGCACTTACTAGGCAATTATCACTGAGTCAGGTAGAATGACAGCATTTTTTCAGTTCAAGCACACAATTCCGTATTTCAGTGAGCTGATTTTTAAACTATTTAAATGTTAATAGCATCCACATAATTGTACAGATCAGAATGTCACCAGCTAATCCTTGTGCCTTCCAGCTCACTTCTGTCACCTGCTCTTTTGCTTTCGTTATCAATGCCAGGATATATTTTTGATACCAATTATTAAGGTGAAGTCAGAAATACTTTTATTTGTATTTCTAGGTGCTTGCATCTTTCTGCTGTTAAATCTCACCAGCCCATCATTTCTCACACAAGCAGAATCTCAAAGCACTGCTAAGACATCACAGGGTGGAATTAGTTTTTACTGCAATCCTCCATTTTCAAAACAACCAGTACATGATTGCTACAGTTCTCAGGGGAAACCAGCTTTAATGTGTGTTCATATTCCCCCTGCATTTCAACTCAAAACATTTTATAGCATCCAAAATATTGGAGTGTGAGACAACAGAGGAATGTCCATTTGGGATCACAGGAAATAAACCACCTTCCTCTGCCTCCTAGGTTTTCCTTTGTATTTGTTAAAATGGAATTTAGACTTAAAAAAAGTATGAAAATCTTCAGTCAGTTTCAAGGCAAATGTAGCTGTGCTACACCACTTTTGTAGTACAAGAAACTGTTTCAGCAAAAGGGTATGAGCAAACCCTTATAAGCCAAAGTATCCTGCTGTAATGGGAAATGATGAGGGAAAATGGTTTCAAGGAAAATCTATTACCATTCCCCTGTGATGGCCAAATAAAAGAGTACATGCTATTGCCACTGAGTCACAAGACAAGTGAAATTAGAAAGAGTTCTGGTAATGTGCAGATTTTGCCATGCAGCTCCTCCAAAAGGAAATGGTACAGAAATAGTAACTGTCATACAGTCATTTATTAATAGCTAGATTTGTTATACATATGCTCTGTGTAGACAGATTCTCCCAC
Source organism: Cnemophilus loriae (assembly GCA_013397755.1). Taxonomy (NCBI): domain Eukaryota; kingdom Metazoa; phylum Chordata; class Aves; order Passeriformes; family Corvidae; genus Cnemophilus; species Cnemophilus loriae. The sequence continues at coordinate 494,403 of VZTF01002539.1, read as the reverse complement.
CAACTCAGCCAGCCTGGTCTGTGGGAATGGGGAGGGCAGCGTGGCTCCACCACAAAACAAGCAGTTAAAAAAATCCCCAAGCATGACAGAAACAACACAAGATCAAAACAAGAAAAAGCAGCACAAACGAGTCAAGAAAGTGGAAAATCCAGAATTACTTAATGCTGCCATGAAAGCTGTGGGAAATGAGAAGACAGCAGAACTAAATAACAGAAAAGTTGGTCTGGTAAAAAAGGTAGAACAGAGCTTCATTTAGGATTCAAGTGCTTGAGCTCCTCACCACTTTTTTAAAAAAAGAAGCATAGGAAAGAAAACTCAGCTTTTAGTTTTAATGCCAATGTGTTATGAGAATAAGCTAACACATTCGCTATACTAATTGAAATTATTTAAAAATATGTGGAGAGCTAAGTCATCAGATCCAAAAAGCAAAAGAACCTACTGCAAGAAGAAGGAAAAAAAGGGTGATCCAGGAATCACTGCCCTGTAATGACCACAGTGTAACAACAAATGTGAGTGACAAACCTGCTTATGTTGAAGCGCCAGCAGGAACCCAGGACTCATTTGAGATACCAAAACCATAGATAAGAAGATGTAAACCCAAGCTTTTCCTTCTGGTTGCATTACACAGTCAACAGAAGAAAAATGTGCTACAGCACTTTTTTAAAGCCATCCCAAAACCTGAAGCTGATTGGGATTAAATCCTGGTGGAGATGGCTGAAAACTTACTAAATGTCCATAACTAAAGGGCAAAGATAAATGATAACACGCTACCCCTGAGACTGGTGTTAGGAACAGATCTTATTTAACATTTTAATTAATCTAGGAATAGGGAAATCATTGCTAGTCACATGGGGAAAACCCAAGTGGCAGGTTATAATTAACCACTAACCCACCCAGAGACTAATAGGAGGAGCAGGCATCAGGATCTTCTATCCTGATAACCTACACATCACTTATATTTGCCTTAGGATCGTAAGATGCTTCAGACTATATCGTGTTCTCACCCTGCTTGTTCGGATCACAGCTCTGACTTCTACTGTCAAAATACACTGCAGTGAGAAATGAGGCAGCACACATACTTCACTTCATGCCTTTAGCTGGCAGGTAGCATTGATACAAGGTCTTAAAGAATTCACCGAATTGGTCAAACGTCAGGATACAGCAACATTTGTATCTTGGATTTGTGAAGATGCGGGGCTTCTTTTTTGATGAAAAGCACCTGTGAAGTGCAGGGTTATTGTGCTCCCTTTTGCCATTTCTTGGATAAATGTCATCATTTTTAATACTACCAATCTTCTTCGATAGCCTGCAGGAAAGATTTTCTAAGGCAAAAAAATGACTTGTAGGTGCTTAATTCCCATTAAAATCTACTGGGGAGATAAGTACCAAACTGCTATTGGAGCCTTTGGGAAAGTCTTCCTCTAAACTATTGTTATCTACCCTTTCAACACCTGAAATAAGTCACTCATATAAGATATATTATTAAAACAGGAGATGTTTGAATCTGCAGTGAAATCACTTTGTGGCCTGAGAAGCAGTTTTTTGGCATTCCCGTGCAAGTATGAGACAAGATGCACTGGAATTCTGCTTCTAAAAAGATCTCTGTTTTAGGCAAAGTAACGTGAGAAGCAGGATGTGTCATCTATCTGACTCAGCACAATTGTCTCATTTGAAAATTTCACAGCAAGTCTTGACTGGTATTCATGAATAGTTGTACATGGTTTAGAGGTGAAATATCGTGTACATTAAAAAAAAAAAAAGAGCATAGAGACCATGAAAAAACAAAAGAGCTCTGGAAAAGAGATCTGCTATTGCCAATATTCTTGTTGGTCTCCTCTCCTGTGTTTCCAAGGGACCCCTTTTTGCTCTGGATGCATGGGCTCTGGCATTGATGATGAAGTACTGATGACTTCAAGAGAAGTTGTTAGCCCCTCTTCCCCATCCATGGGGAATATGCTCTTTGTCAGGACATTTCACAAGTGACTGGTGCTGGGGATCGGATATAAAAAAATGCTAGAAAATACACTAAAAAGGCATGTCATACAGTCTGACCTGTGCACTGTCTCTGCACTCCAGGAAACCCTCACCACTACCTTCATGTTTCTCCCATGGCACTGTTCTTCAACAGAGCTCGATGGTTTTACAAAGAGGATAGTCCCCTTTGACAGACCTGGAGCCCTGTGAAAGGAAGTAATTTTGTATAGGCACCTGGAAGATCTCTTGTGGAGCCATGAATACCCTCAATGTCTCTGGGGACCCAAACTCAGAAGAGACAAACAGGGTTTTGTGTCTCTAGCTGTCTGCTGAGTCTGCTGGGGAGAAGGCTGCTGTGATGGCAACTCTTACACGGCAAAAGGCTGAACCTGCTGGAGCAACACTGAGGTAACAAGTTCATTTCAGACAGCTAATACAGGGAGATTCGCTGCTAACTTTTAATCAGTAGCAAGTTAAGACAAATTGGAAGCCATGACCTACAAAGGAAGCCTCTGCAAATCCCCCTGCCAGCCTCCTGAGGATGGCAGCTCCCCCAGTACACAGCCGCGATAAACTGATCCTTTTACAAGGTCTGATTCATTTAATCATCCCCTCTGCTTGCATTAACCACTTCTGCAAGGATATCTTTCCTGTGTGGATTGCTTAAGTTAGGTCAAAAACCTGGTCTTGTTTCCAAATCCACATTCATGATGAAAGCCTCCAGCCTAAGACTTCTATTCTTCTGAGACCCTTAGAGTTATAAGCACTGTGAATAATTCTTTTGCTTTTTCTCCCAGCCTGCTATAGGGCTTTCTCCCTAAAGCACAAAACACTTTTCCTTGTTGAATTCTCTCCATGTGTCTCCTCTGTACTCAGTGAAATGGCCTGACACGATGGGCTGGGTCGAGGCGTACAATGACCAGTCTCCCTTTGAGCGAGAAGCTTCTGTTCCCAGCAGAAAGGCTGAACCCTGGGTAATCTATTCACTCACTACCCGGCAAGGGAAGCAGCAAGGAGAATGATGCACTGCACTTCTAACTGAAAAACTGTCACAGACGAACAAATCTCAGACTTGAGCCTTTAACAATGAACTTTAATTTGAAAATGGCACCAAGTTTTGACCTGAAGTGAACAGCTTCCCTTGATGAGGCAGACAATTAGAGAGGAAGGAGCAACCTCCAAGCCTTCACACTGCAGCCAGCCTGAGCCACTCCTTGGCAGTGGCAAAGACTAAGGTGAGCCTTCCTCCCCCTGAGAAGATCAACTCCAGGGCAGTCACAGGGCAGAGCCATGAACCACTGGAGCCCTGTGAGTATGACAGGTTTGGGGTGGCCCGAAAGGCACAGCCAGAATGACTGTACAGCTCCCCGCAAGGCAGGAGCCTGCCTGACTTGCACAGGAGCAAGGCTGGCACCGGCGTGGCGCTGCTTTGTGCCTACACGTGCTGCCTCCCCTCTGAGTGCACATACCCTTGATTTTGGCAGCATGGCTTCTAACCCTAATGGCCCTTCCTAAATGGAATTTTCAAATGTTTACATTTCCTTCTTTTCCCCACAGTAATTTTCGGTGCTTTGAATGTTTCAGGGATTCAGCTACATAAATAGATACCGTAATCTTGTGACAACATACTAGATTACATAATTGCGATTAGGATGGGTAATTACACAGTGCCCATGTGAGGCAGACAGCTTCAACACTCCACATCACAACTGTGTCAAAATATTTTATTTACAGAATACCAGAAGTAGTAACTCCACAGGCTACCGTAAAACGTTGTTTTTTTTTTTAATATGGTTATACAAAAATAATAATTAGGAAAGTCCTTCAAGTGCTTTTATTCTGTTTCTGTTTTGTTGAGAAAAACCACACTGTTGGGGTTCTCCCTACTACAGAACATTTCAGCAGCAAGCCAGTTTTCACAGCCCTAACAAGAGTGCTCCTGTTCACTGTAGAAATGTTACACATTAGGGACTATTATAATACTTTCCTGAAGTAAAGCTCACAGAAGAAGTAAAAAAAATGACCCATGAAAGATATTTTTGCCAAGATATTTAGCTCTCATTTTGATCTGCTGATGACCTTTTACTTGAGTGAATCACAACTACATCCTAATGCCAGAGCTTATTCACCAGCTATGAAAACAACCTGGAATTGCATGCAAATTTTATTTTTGTTTTCCAGTATGACCTAAAATTTATACTACTTAGTGCTCCATCACAGAAATGTCAAAAATCACAAAGACCCTCTGCAAGACAGTGAAGAGTGCAGAAAAAGCTCTCTATTGGCAGGAATTACATCAGGTGTTTTTTAAATGGCCAGAATTCCAAGGAATGAGAGGAGATTAAGTAACACTCCACACATGAGTTACCTTCCCTGAAAGGAGCACTGCTTTATAAATATGTACTCAGGAAGCCTAAGGAAGGGTTTAGGCACTGCAGCCCAATACTGTAAATGCCACGATATACTGCTCCACAGAAAAAACCAAAGCGAGTGCTTGGTGACCCCAACTGACCTAACATGGGCTTAATTGTATGTTTATTTCATATACAGAATAGGTTAGATTAGTATTTTCCATACAGCTAACCTGGAACTTTGTTAAAGAAATATGAAGCTGCGTGAATACTGAAATGATAATCCTCTCATCACTGTCACATCCAGTGCATCACATGAATTTTTGAATCGACCATGACAAACACACACTAGAGGTTCTCACAGTGAACTGCTATTATGTTAAAATATATTTTTCAGAGGCTTTATGAAGTTTAATTGCATGGGATGAAACATGACACCTAAGCATTTGATTTATTACTAAGCATGACTCTGTATTAGCGAGACTGCAGAGCGTACAGTGTTGTGGAATTATTTTTACTCTGTCATGACAGATGGAGTCAGCGTTTGGTAAAGACTGCGTGCAAGTGTGCAGACATGCTGCAGGTGGGATCCTCTCTGCTGCCTCCTCCAAGCCAAGCTGTTATACTTGAAAACAGCACATTTCAGATGACGAAGAAATCATCATCTATGTTTTCAAAATGGCAACATAGATTTTCATCTTCTCTGTATGAAGAAAAAGTCTGCCTTGCCTAGAAAGAACCATGGAAGAGAGATGTAAGCCATAATGATTTGAGGGGATCTGTGGAACAACAATCCCTGAGCATTGGATGTAATCCTACCCTGTGACAGGTGTACATTGCTCATGCTGCAGCGGTGCACACAACTATCCCGTGGAGGTAGCAGTAGATGCAGGGAGGTGACAGACTGTGATTTCAGCTTTCACCACACCCATCCTTCGGTTTCTGTCCCCTCACCCAAACAGTGGGGGACCCCATTTTATGCTCTGCTCTCTACCACCCAGGACAGCACCCCATGGTGCTTCCACTTCTAGAAGATGCACATGTTACAAAAGATGAGTTTCCCTGCCCAAGCTGGACAGTAGAGCTGTCCCATACCAAGGCAGGACTATGCACTGATTTCTACTTTGTGCCTTTAAAGCTGGCATGATGACAGCAGGGCTGAAGTGTCAGAGCAGCACGCTGCCTGCAAGGGCCCCAAGGAAGAGCCTGGATGTGGCTGTGGGGGCACAGCTCTACTGACAGCTCCTCTTACAAAAGGAGGTACCACCCTGCCTTCTGCCATCTCTACAGAGATGATATTTGGCAGCTGCATTTCAAACAGCTTTTCTATCTTTCCTACTTATTTCACCCTTGTGAAAGATTCTCCATGACCTCCTCTGCCATGCCCCAGCATGTACTGGTCACACAGTCCCTACAGTTGGGGCAAACCCCAAGTCACCATTTCATGAAAGCTTTCAGAAAATTAAGATTTCTTCAGCATGGCCTATATAGGATAATTTTGAGACTGTTACTCCATGATTTATGAGAAATGTGGTTAATACTTGAGAAAAACACTTTTAAAACTGAATTATCATATGACACTTTAACATACTGTTGAAAGCCAGCAATACCCTCTTTCCACATTCCTTTTCTGAGCTGACACTAAACTTTCCTACAAAGCTAATTATATCACCAGGAAAGGCATCTGACAACGTCCAACAGGCTTAGAAATGGTCTTAATCAAGGCCTTTGGCAGCAAGTTCACATTCTTCTGAGGAGAAACTTTATATTAAATCTCCTTGACATCAAGTGCTTTGGACTGGCCCCTTTCCAGTAGCTCAAGATATCACTGCCCAAACTTAAGGAGCGCTTTGTTCCAGCTGGAAGCAAGCTTACAGCTAGATCAAATGGAGGTGGGAGTAAATCTCTGTATTTCAAGAAAACAAGATGACATCCACTCTAACCCCTGCTTTTAAGAGAGGCCAAAAAAGGGCATCAGTTCAACAGGATCAGAATCAAGCGCTCTATCGGAAAAAACTATTGTTAGCTAAGATAGTTCAGCCTTGTATTCAGCAGTTTTACCAATTCAGTGTGCTCTTGTGTGACTAGAAATATCTGTGGTCCCCCAGTAACTTGTTTCTGGGTTATTCTGACAGAAGGGCACTGGCTTTCTGCCTGAAAGCAAAGGTGCAAACTACACCAAGAGCCAGGAAAAGACACTGAAACAAATGCCCACGGTAATCTTCGGAGCTCAAGTAAGCTCTCAAGCTCTCAGAGCAATTCAGATGCTTACTGTTCTTTGTTTAAGTGTTGAGTTCTTTATGGTTTGGCTTTGTGCATGTTTTATACAGATGCTGACAAATACTAAACCAGGACTGTAACATTTCAAGGCTGATTCACTGATAAAATGCTCATTCAGAGGACTCCAGGGGACTAGATGTCATGTTCCCTTTCAAAAATACGGCTGAAGTGAGTATTCTGTAAAAATTCAAAACAGATCTTGGATACAAAGAGCAGTGGAAGATAAGCGGTGCATAAGGGGACACTGAACAGGTCATGGAGTCTTCAATAAATATTACTAGAAGTACTGAGGTTCGATTCATAACATCTCTAAGGATATTTATCATTATTACTGGCAGGTTACGTGCTTTGTTTTAGGGGAAGCTGACAGAGGACTGCTGTTATAACTGTTCCTAATAGCTGATTACACATCATTAAGGACACTTCAGCTTTGATTCTGGCCAACTTCTGCTGATTTATAAACACCATTGCCTACTTTAAAGCCTGCAATCAACCACATTATGCACTAGATAATGAATACACTCCCTAACTTCAGGTAATAGGCAGAAACTCCATTAGACAATAGCTGAATGAAAGGGAGTTCTATATATATCTCTGTCTTCCCAAGTGTTCTGGTGTGACATTCCTCCTGTATTTCTAAGAATGGGGTTTCCTGCCAATCACTCTGAATACAAGCCTAAGTCCTTGTCCTCCCCTGAGACAGAGCCTGCTCGGCTCACAGCTACACAAACCATACTACACAGGTGGACAACTGGAAAGCCTCAGTGAACCGCTTCCAAATTCTCTGCACAAATACATGCTGGGGCAGAGCCATACCTATACAAAACCAGGGGTGAATTAGAAAAAGCTGCAGAAATGTGGCACAAAAACCTCCTCCACCTTAGTTTGCCATAATTTAAAATACAGAACAGAATGAAAACAAAGTAATTGGATGGATAGACGAGAAAAGGCAGGTCCTCAAGTCTCACTCAGAGTGGTCAGAAAAAGGGAGTCAATAGTAACAATCATACAAAACTAAAGACCTCCACATTTCTCCCTCCTCTGACGTTTCCCAGCACATCCCTAACCTATTAGTTCATCTTGCCAGCAGCCATCCTCCTTTTCTGCAATGTACAAGGCCAAGCACATTACCAGTGCTTAACAAGCTATAATAATGATTGATGATTACATATGGACAAGGCAAAGTTAAGATTAAGAACCACATTAAAACAGCATCAGAATTTCAGAGAACTATATCTGATAAGCGCTTAGGAATAAGAAGAGTAAAGAAGAGTAGCTACAAACACCACTAAGGAAACCCTTATTGAAATGTTCTGCATCCATCAAGGAGAATAAGATACACACGAAGAGAATTAATAAAAAATGGATAAGAACAAGCACTGCATATCTCCCATAATCTCTCTTGCTATCAGTTTAGCTGCAAATCTGTATAGGCATAACATATACCAAAGCCTCAAACTACTCTTCCAAGCAAAACATTGTTTAGCCTTAAAATATTGTTTCTAATTTTAAGTCACTACTTCTCAGAGGTTCCACTCCTTTCTATTCAGACTTCTGCATTAAGAAACAGTGAAATTACATAGTTCCCAGTGGTGTGCATGCTGCAGGCAACACACGCAGGACTCGCCCACCAGAATTCCCGCAGAAGGAACAGAGAACCCACTTGAACTTAACTACTTGGGTGTTTACACTACAGCTTTCTGGCTGCTGGGATGATATTAAAAGGTAACCCTTTTGGTCAAGGACTTTTTTTTAAAGCTACAAAACAGCCAGTCTTACTATACTTCACATAATTGCAGGTCTTCTTATGTTAACAATTACTCGATATGAATTGAATTCCTAAAGATGAAAATTGGCTCCAAGATGTTTTCTGTCTCAGTGAGCTTCATGGGTAAGACATAGAGCTGTAGGTTTTTAATGTTTGTAGAACAAACAGTTCTTGCAAAAGATCCAAGTTTCATTCTGTTGAGTCCTGTGTGCATGAAAGGACAACAGTCTCTTCAAAAAATGTAACACCCCATAACAGAACAATTTTCCCTTTTCTGTCCTGCCTTTTCACTCCTCAGTGTTTAATATGAGAGTTGTTTAAATCATAGCAGCATCCTCAGAAAGTCAAAGAGTTAAAGGTTTCATCATACCTTTTATAGACTGCCAGATGCTACAAGTTTGTTACATCCAACTTTGATTAGCTGTAAAATGAATCTACAGACAAATTACTGCTGTTTGCCCAGATAACTTTTCCTTTTTTGGGTTCAGGATTTGTATCGGTCATTTAGCTAAGTAGCAGCCAAGATTACTGGCAGAGTATTCTCTTCAGCCCTGGCCCTTTAGTTTCTGATAACTGCCGTGTAAACGTATTACAACAGTGCAAGATCCCTACTGACTGACAGCCACCATTAGGGGCATTACATTGTACCATATTTATTCAACACAACTTCTGCAACCCTTTGCAGAAGATACAAGCAACATAGTTGGGGAGGCAGAGGGTCTGCAGAAATCTCAAACGTGTCCGTGCATCACATGGCCAGACTCCCTTTAAAGCCTTTCTTTACAACATTCTACCTTGCTGTCACTCAGCATCACCACAATGAAAGCTGAGCAGCCCATCTTTCCCAGTTCTCTTTTTCCTCCTTTCAGTTTCCTTGGCAGTTGCCAGTATTAGTGCTGTCCCTGTTGTCCTGCCTGAGGTCCCTTGTCCTTGGCCTTCCAGGCTATGCATTTCCTATCCGATGTTACATTAAAATCACTCAATTTTTCTCTCATCTTCACCCTGTGACGTTACTACACTGACTGTCTCCCAGTGAGCACAACAGCTCCTCTCCTGATCTTCTAAATCCACCCAAGAAACCAGCAACTAATCCTCATCCTTACTGGTCGCTCAGGTGATGCTCTGTGAGCTCTGCTCAAGCTCCTTCCCACAGGAAGCGCTGCACCATCTTCTGCTTTTCTTACCCTCACACATTTAAGATCTCCATATTTTCCTGCAAAGCTCTGCCCGAGGCTGTCACCTGCGTATTTCTGAGTGCTAACCTTCCCGAACCACCTTGAACTGGAAACAGTGCCAGATGAGTGTGGTTTTTTTTCCTCCCAGTTTATTCAATATACCAGCCAATACAAAGAAGAGCTGTATACCCAGATACAAAAAGAGATTTTAAGGTCTTGAGGGAACATGAGATCATCAGTCTGATACCTTGTTTCATCACAGACTGTAAAGGAGCACAGTCTTGCTATTCATACAGAAAATGTATGCTTTAAAATATCTCCAAGAATATCATCCAGGCATCATTAAAGTCACATGAAGATGGAGAATTTGTCACTTCCAGTGCCGGATTGTTCCACCTTGGCCACCTCGTCTGCTAGAGACCTGTGCCTTGCTTCCATTTCAATTTGCCATGATTTAAAGTTTCCAGCTATTAAGTCTTTTTTCACTTGGTTAAGAAACCCTTAAAAAGTCCTTCTTCTCTCCATGAAATGATTTATAAACCATAATCAAATTCCTTATCATCTTCATATTAATAAAGAAAGCAAATTGATCTCCTCCAGTCCACCATTACATCCCATTTTTCTCGATCTTAGGTTATGTTTGGACCTCTCTTACCTCCAATTTAGTACTCCTCTTAAAACACTGAGAACTAAATGCTTTTTTGATCTTCCCTGTACCAAAGAGAGGATTTTTCCTTGACTTTTCTGTCTAGGGCCAAGGACACACTGCAGTCCATTTCACCAGGCTGAAAAGCTGAGCAAGTCACAAGGAAAACCCAGCTGCAGGCACCACATCAAAAAGGGCTGCTCCTGTATGATGGAAAGCTGGATTACTCTGCCCAAAGACTGTGCAGCCTTGTGCATGGCTCTGGAACAGCTTTTAGTTATAAAGCCACGTAAAAACTTTACCCTCTGCACCAATCATCTCCTTACATTCGTCATCCGCAAGTATCAGATTTACTTCCCATCTCTCTTTCTTTGATGGAGGAGTTGCCTAGCATTGGAGTCAGTGCCAGCTCCTGCCAAGTCCCACTAGAAACATCCCTGTTTGATGACTGTCCAACAAGAATGGCTTCTTAGTTCTGGTCACTGATCAAAGGTGACATGCTATCTTTCAGCCCCACGAATTCCGATCAGATGCATTAAGTCAAACGCCTTCCAAAAGTTAGTATGTCAGTACTGCACAGTTATCTTTATAAATTAAACTTGCAGTGTCAAAAGACAGAAGGACTTTCTATAAATCTACACTAACCGGAACTGGCTTCATAACACCCTAGGTCTTTATAGATAAAATCTGTCACAAAACAAAAAAATATTTTGATCTAACACAAATATTAGGCTTAATTAATTGGGTCAACCACTTGGGTTTTTTTTAAACATTAGCAAGTGAGTATAATATTTCTATCTAGGACTTCCCTAGTATTTTAAGTTTTATTAAACGGGAGCCTCCAATTTTTAGAAGTTTAAAAATGCACAGCCTTTGTATGTGACTTCTAGCATCTTTCATTTTAAGAAAATAGCACCTATCAACACTTGCACACAATACAAACCCAGGTCCTCTTGTACTCTTCTCAGTAGCAACTGAAACAGTGACTGAAGATGTTGCAGGCTTTTTCTCCATCACCACTGTGTACTGTAGTGGGCCCTTCCCACTCGGGATATTCCCACTTGGGATATTCAAGCCTGGCTAGTCCAGCCTCACCATTATGTGACAGGAAAAGCGAAGTTGCGGGTGAAAAAAACCAACAAAGGCAGCTTTAAGGAGACAGGAGGAGGCCATGACAGATAGACAAAAGCACCGAGATGCAAGCATGAAAGCCTTGAAGGGAAGGATAAGAAGTTCAAGCTTGCTAGGCAAAGACATCAGTGTATGAAATTCAGAGACTGGCACACAGTGACAACCGGCTCAGCATGCTGGAAAGAGATGTTATCAATATTCTGTGTGTGAACTCACACATACACATACTTTTCCCAATACACATGGGCTTGGCAATTTCTCCCTTCTTCACTTCTGCCCTTTCCAGAAGTTCGTCATGCTGCCATGCCAACAAAGTGTGCCAAGAGCATCGCCTGGCAGTGCTTTCACAATAAGCTCTCCTGGCCGGGGGCTATCCAGACTTCCTTGGCTCCACAAACTAAGTGAACTATCACAGCAGTATCACTTTCTCTCTGCAGAAGTACATGACTTAAACGGTTTGATGATGCCATCAGCAAGCTACTCTGCCACCATTTCACATTTACCTGCCTGACATCTGCATCCCATCACACAAGCAGACAGGAAAAACCCCAATCACCGAATCACAGACTGAAGAGCCAAGAGTTGCATAACGTAACAAAAAGTTTGCTTCTTTGCTAACCTTGGGTTCCTGTCCTCATGTTCTTGTTGCTTGCCATGGATCGCCCTAAAGCCAACATAACTCAAGCCCAGCAATGCCATCACAGGCTCGTTTCATCCCAAGCAGGGTACACTTCCCAGCTCCTGCTGTCACTTCTCCAGCAACACTCTGGAGAGATAATTTTCCTTTAAGCATCCAAGATCCAATTATTAATTGTTTTAATACAGGTTATCCCTTGAACTGCGCACAGGGCTCCACAGTGAACAGCACACAAGGGGAAAGCTGTCCTTCGTGGGAGCTCAACGGGGTTGCAATTGCTTAGCTTTCCCCAAGAATCTTGTGCTTTTTTCCCAACCTCTGAATATGAAGGAGGATCACTGCCATCTTTGTTTTCAGGAAGAAATCAGTGCTTTAGTTCAGTTTTCAGTGTTTTGGGGTCTGCCAGCTTTAAGAGCATGGGCTAATGACATGTAAATCTCTGAGGATATTTGAATGAAAATTATCATTCTTTAGCTTTTAAATAGGAACTGCTATCCCTTGAGAGCTGTTATCCCTCACTGGGTTAAGCATGTGGAGACAAGCTGCCTTCGTAATTTATTTCTGACAAGTGATGATTATGCTCCCTTCTAAAGCACTAAAATAAAACCTTCTCAAGGTATGTGGGTTCCCAAATTGCCTAAGATGTAGGTGCACGTAGACCATATGATGAATTCACAGAAGAGGATGACAGGACAACACTAGAGTCTTAGGACTCTATGTCAGCAGACGCACTGTGGTAGCACAGCTCCTCATGTTCAGCTCCCACTGAAGGGTAAGTGCTTTGAGGCACAAGCAGGCCAGGAGATACGACAGGAAAGACAGGAGAAATTCATCTTCTTTGCATGTGTTTGGTGCTAGTTACTGAGCTAAGTGCAGGAGTGGTGTGGATGAGCTCTCAAACGTGAGCAAGCACAGCCCTGGAGTAGATGGACCAATGGCCTGATCTGACACAGCACCTGAGAACAGAGAGCAATGAGGGCAGCACGATCCTACAGCGAACAGCCAAGGGAGAGGAGCAGATGCTACGTCTCTTCTTGGGAAAGGTTGAGGAGCAGAAGCCTTTGTGAACACCATTCTCCCCCTACCCTCACGTGCTGTTCCTTTAAAGGGTGAGTTTAGATTAAGCAGTGTATTAGGATCAAGCTAAAACTGTTCCCATATAAAACTATATGATCCATAATGCACAGACCACACAGCTACTGACCAGGAGGATAAGCCCCAAGCTTTCGGCTACCTCCTCCATGTACGAGTGTGGTTAATCATTGCTGCAGAACAAGGTTAATATAATCAGGAAAAAGAACCACTTTGCTTTGCTCTGCTTCAGACAAATATGCAGACCCACAAAAGGCAAAACTCACACCCTTGTCAAACAATTTGTCTTGCATGGGACCAGACCAGTTGCAGGCAGGGATCACAGCCTGGCTTGGCCTGCCAGCACATCCAAGCACTACAGAAAAGCCTTCCTTGCAAACACTTCCTACTGCGTGCAACAGGGAAATGGTATCGCGCAGTGCACTGGTTATCGACTTTCCAATGTCACCCTCACAGACAAACTTCTGTGAGTATCCCTGCTAATTCCAAATAAGCCAATGTGGTAAAAAGTGTCAAGGGAATAGGACCACCTCTCCTTGCAGAGAAAACTGATACAGACCAAGACATGTATTTGAACCCCAGTCCGTCACTCCACAAGTATCAGTGAAGCCAATCCTTCGCCTAGAACACTTCCTTTGCAAGCCAAGAAACTGCTCACTGAACAATCCATAACGCAGTTACAGCACTTCGTGTGCCTGCGTTCCAACAGCAAGGTCTGGCTGCTGGAATGAAAGCAAGGACAGACGAGGCTTTCTGCCTTTAAGCTCGAGTTCAGACTGTGTCTCTTCATGGACCTCAGGGACAGCAACATTCCCAAAGCATCAGTGGTAGAACACATGACACCCACCTCACAGCAGGTACAGCATACACACTATCTGTACTCCTGCTAGGAATCTTCAGGAGGAAAAAAGCACTCAAGCTATCTGTGCAGTCAGTCTTTAGTTCCATTCTCCTAGTTCACTGGGCAGTTGTGACATATCACACAGCCTTGAAGAACATCACCGATACAGCACAGGTCCCAGGAGAGGCTTATGACCTACCATCTCCAATGGGTAAGCCGGTGACTTATCGTCTCCAGAAGAAGATAGTGAACACAAGCCTAAAAATTCCTTTACCTTCCTGTTTATTTATTTTTAAAATTCTAAATGTATGGCTACCCTAAAGAATTACCCAGGGTTGAGGATCCCTCCTCTGTAGGAGAGGTGGCAAGTATGTTGTAGGATAGAAGAGTTATTCCACAGCCTGAGCTACTGTGTGCCATAACATGAATGCCGAATTCACAAAAACCCGTTTTCTGTCAGTAGAACTGTGTTGGGTTATCTCATGATTTTCTGCACCAGTAAAGCTGCTGTTTCTTAGTGGGAATGCAACATGAAAGAGCAGACAGGAACAAAACATGCAGCCCACAATCGCTTTATTCATATAATTAAAAATTAAACAGCAGACAGGAAAGCAGGCGCATCTCCATGCGTCTGTGGGGGTATTCAGTTTTCAACAGAAACATCTGGTGCCTGAATAAGATATTTCATTCAGCAAAATCTGCTGGGTAAAAGTAGTTTCTAAAATATTTGGTTGCCTTGAAAAGCTCTGAAGACCTACTAAGGAAGAGTTTTGGAGACTGATGCATGGTGCCCACCAGCACGGCACCCCAACCTCCCCAGATCTCTCACCACAGCCTGGATTAATTTTATCCTCTGCAGAAATACTGGCTGGGGAGAGTTGTTCTGCCAGTTATATGCCTGTAATGCCTCCTGGTTTATATTTAAAGGATAAAACCCTGTATGGAAGGCACATGAAGTATCGAAGAGCACAGGAGAATCACTGCTATTTACATTTTTTCCCTTTTTTAAACAAAGCCAGGCTTCGGCTGATTGTTTTGTTTACAGTAGAAGTAACAGAACAGAGTTTTGCTCCTTACAGCCCATTAAACCTGTTTTTCTCCTACTCCTGTTCTCCTCCCCCTCTTCAAGCCTTTAACAAGCCACAGGAATACAAATCAGAAAAAAAACCCCCAAAATCTCTCTGCTGATGAACTGCTTAGAAAAGGTTTCAACTCGGCTGGTATTAACAGTGCAAATTTCCGACCTATTTATATCATGGATAATTGGTGACTAGAAATATTTGCATTGCTAATTTCCCTCCATTAAGAACAAACCCAGGGTCCCAATAATATGGCTTAATAGCTGCATTTAAGTTACTGCCCCTTCCCTGTCTTCCTTTTTTTTTCCCCGAGTTTTTCCCCCTCCCCACACTTGAGTTCCTAAACAAAGAGCTCATTCTTTCTTTGCTGTCATTACTACCAAGTTTGCTGTTTTAACAACAAACTTGACTTTCTCCTACCTAAGTGGAAAACAGAAGAGTCAGAGGGTGGCTAGGAAGAACGGTAATTAAAAATCTGTTACTCTGTGTGCTACCATTTCCTTACTACAAATTAAATAACAATAGTAATAAATAAATCAGCACATTTTTTCCAACACGTACTAAGCTGAGTTCTTATGTTAGGTACTTCAATTTAAAATTTGATGCCCTAGAAATACACGAGGGATTTGAACAGAATGGTTAAACCAGGCTTTCATTTCCATTAATAAGGGCCAGCACCACCCTTTAACTGCAGCTCCCCGAAGGCTACAGATGGCCACCTGTGGGTGATGGCCCTGCACCCAGAGGGCTCTAGGAGCTGATTAGGAGGCTGATATGGCGGAGTTTGAAGTCTTACAAAAAGGCAATCAGCCCAAGTGCCCCCAGGGAGAGGGAGAGCACAGAGCAGAGTGCCTCTGACTTCAACCAGCAGCTCTGTTTCACATAAAGGGACACTGTCAGGTCTCTTTAGAATCACGTTAAAATAGATGAGGCAGATTTGAGGGCTAAAAAGAAACTTTTCTTACGGTCCACTGGATCTGCATGCAAAGCTCATTGAAAACATTTGAGATGCATACCAAATTAACTGTACCGAGCAACCAGAATTAATTGTGTCCTTGACAGCGTGGCAGCCGATAACATTTGTTATCCTGTGAAGTCACTCAACCCACAAACAAATCCCTTCACTGCCATTTATGCCCACTGTGCTCCCATAAAGCATCCAGAACAGGTACCTACACCTATTAATAACCCTGTCACCGCTGGCACATTACGGAGGAATGTGAGCTATCGTGGTTCGGTGACATTTAGCTGATCCCTTGTCCTGCAAATTCAGCTGACCAATGCCACATTTCGGGAATGAGTTTTGCAGTGTTGAAAAGAGTTATATACTGAATCAGACAGCAGCCCAGCAAGCACTGGCTGTGCTGATTTACTGGGGCTGGCGACTGTATTGTGTGACACTGTAGCTGTGCAGTGACAGCCACTCTCACGCCATCCTGGTGGAAATAAAGGCTGCTGCCCCCCCGCCGCACCACAGAACAGTGGAGATGTAACACTTCTGAGCAGAGGTAATTCAATCCTTCCTGAAAAACACAGGCCTTTTCAAAGAAGGCATTTGGAGGCTGCACAGTGCACCTGAATTAACAGCTAATCATCACAACTATAAAAGGGGAGCAGACTCTTCCAACTCAGCCAGACGGCAGCATAATCCAGAGCTCAGAGAGATAGGTGGCAAACATTTAACAGTAATGCCAAAATCCAGAAAGCTGGGAATTCTTTGAGAAAATCAAGAGGTATCCAAGCAGGTAATTCCAGCTGAGCTAAAGATTGTAGGATGACTGTCAGTCGAAAAACAAAACCTAGATAATGTCACAAAGCCTGCAAGAAGAAACCAGTATGAGAGGAAGAACACAGATTTTTGTGTGTGTGTCACTGCTGATACCACAATATTCCGCACCATATTTATGGAAATATTGTAATCTCCCAAGGAAATCAGTTCTCTCTACAGATCTTCTAAGCCCAGAAATGACATTCTTTCTCTGCTGCAGTCAGTAGCAGGCCCCATGAAGCATCTGCATTCTCAAGAGGGGAATATATTTTTCTGGTTTAATACTGATAAAACCTTAGCAGTGTATGAACATAAATATATACTATAATTTGAATTCTAAGTCTCCTGAACTCAGAAATTACCTTGCTAAAAAGTGGCTCCCGTGACCTCTTAGTCCTGCACTTATGTCACACTTTCCTTAAAAGAAAAAACAACCTCAAAACTGGGAAGATACCTTCCAAAAGCATCACACCAGAAAATACCACCTTTGTCTGCAAAGCACCCAAGCAGCAGAGCCAGTAGGGCTGGTGACAGTACAGCTGCACTGCTCCTGGTGCCACAGCTGCTAGGCAGAGGGATCCACCGAGGGCAGGCACTTTTGTGGGAACGGGAAAGCCATCAGGAGCAAGACACCATGACAGCACAACACTACTGCTAGTGATAATCGAGTTGGCTCCACTCTCTCTCTGTCTGTCCCAGAAGAGCTGCTGTTTATTTCAGCGAGGCCCCACGAGAAGCACTGGGGGAAGCAGAGACCATGAATACCAGCCTCTTAAAATGATTATAGATGGATTTGTTAGTAATACATAACATATAGCTAAGCCCTTCTAAGTGATATAGTGCCAAACACTGAGAAGATTTTGTCCTGATACAGTCAGACATCTTGAGTACGTAATAAATATGATATTCCCCCTCTGTCTAATGTAGGTTATGTGAAGCTGCTAAGACTGCAATTTTTAGGCTATCACTGTCCTTAAATTATTAAGCAATATAGCATTAGAAAGCTAGACTGAAGGCCGCGCATTGTAGTTTTGTTTTATTTTTTTCGATGTGCGCCTGAATAGAAAATGTGACTTTGGAGAAGGTACTGTGGTGCTAGTACACATCAGGAGGATGCTTGGAGACTGACACCATGTCAGGTGTCACTGTTGCTTACATTTATATCTTCCTTCCTTTTTAGGGCCTGTGTGGTGAAGAAAAGCACTTTGCAACCCACACTGTAAGAAAGCAGAAATCTTGGCAAATACCTTGTATTAACTGTTTACATGTTTTAGCTGGTTTGAAGCCAGCTTGGTAAACATATCTGGATATTTTAAAGTCACCCAGAAATAAGTTTGGTCTTTGGTTCTAGCTTATTTAAAGCCTGAACCCGAGATCTCCATGGTATCAGTATCTTTCTTACGAGAATAAAGAAAACAGTATGTAAGAGTGCCTCAGCACACCCTATGCCACCTCCCCATTTGATTCAGTACGCCTACGAGGCAGAAAGTAGTTCACGTGCATTTCTGTCAAAAGACTTACGGAAATCCAGAAGTTGCCAGTGCGTGTGTGCAGCACAGAAGTCTAGTCCTTGGTGATTTCCTCATTTCTCTGTCCCCTGAACGCAAAGGGCTCTAGAAGAAGTCTCATTTCATATCCCATTCCTAATCCCAAAGACTCCTCGGCATCCCATTCCTCCTCCTACTCTGCAAATGAGTAATGCTCTCTTTCAGCAAGGAATATCTGTCCACAGAAGAACTTTCCAAATGATGACATTAAATTCAGGGCAACTTCACCTTCCAGGAGATGTGGCTGTCTTTCCTGTACACATAAACCTACAGAGCAGAGACTGTAAAACGCAGGTGCTTAATCCATACTGAGAGCCTCTTCATTTTTTCCTAATGAAAATGTAGTATCAGTTGCTTTTAAGGGAGCAAATGACTCCTATTGCTATCACTGTGTATTATTCAGCCTCCAAGACAAAGAGATATACAGCAACCTAGTTAAGTCTGTTCACAAAGAGACAGCATTAATCTCAAAATTACCTCTCTCTCCAAAGGAAAAGAAAATTAACTAAAGCTGCAGCAGAAGAAAATGTAGGGGTGCCGAGGACTTCTTCACACACCTGTGGAGTAATGGGGTGTTTGTCCCAAAAGCCTTTTGTGGACATGCTACTTTATACGCATTTTGAGATAGTGAGATGCTGTAGGACAACCTGACACTACTCCAGAAAGACGGTAGCTTCATTTTCTTTGTATTGTTTTTACCACGTTTTGAATTCCAAGCAATCTTTGTAACACCGTGTATTTTAAAGCCTAATTTAGCCATTAAAGGCAGAATTGTGGTGGCTGTGTGTGGGAGTGGCCAGGCTTTTGTAGCAGGTAGCTTTTCCATCAAAGGAGCTATGGGCTGCTTTTCTCTGGGGTCATTCTGAGACACCTGTAACTGAGGGAGACTACACACAGAGCCTTTCAGACTTTTAGCATGTATGGCCCCCATTTTCAATCATGCTTTAGGAGCTAGCCGAGAAATTTTACAATTTCTCATGCTGGCTGTTGCTTATAGGAAGCAGTAAACACACATTCATCTGATGCATGGTCAGAAATGAGCTAGAAATCCTCTGGGAAGAAAAGGGGAGAAATCTAGAGACTTTGCAACATTTATTTTGGGAACAGATGTCTGCAGAGATGTCCCTGCTGAAGCATACGGTACCCTTAGCCAAAGACTGGCAATAACAAGGCTACTTGTTTTCAAGGGGCTTCTCCATCAAAACATGATGAGCCCCGTGAGTCCTCTTCCCACTACAGCCATATACCACAAAGACAAAATACACAGTGGTGCCCGTGTTTGTGAGCACACATTCACGTGTATATACCACCTATGTAAGCTGCTCCCGATAAAGAGAAAACTGAATTGAAAGCTAAACATCAAAACACACAAGGGGAGAAAAAAGAAAAGGGATCATTCCCACCCACAGCTCTCGAAACTCTGCTTCCCTGCAGGCCACAGACGAAGGAAGCACGTATGCAGAGAGGCGAGTGGTGCGCAAAGCCCTCAAGGAACCCGTTTATCCGAGCTGCTTCTAAACGTTACTAAATAAGCCTATTAGTTTCTGAAACCTGGGAAGTGAGGAACAGGGCCCAGAAGTATGAACTGAGACAGACCGTACTGTTTCAAGTGCATTTACATGCAGTATCAACTTCTCTGTTGACTGCCCAAAGGTCATCTGACAAACAGTGGTGAGTTTTTTACACCATGTCAATTTTTGATCCAACACCACTTGCATACCAGATGGTTTAAAAATATGTATTCACTGCCACTGTTTCTGCTCTGTTCAGCAGTGCCTGCCAATGTCTCGAGTTTATGATGTCTGTAGCAAATGTTTTAGTGTTGACATCTTCTGCGATGTGAGTGAAGATAAATTGCATTAAACGCTAAAACATTACTTACAGATGGAAAATAGACTGACTTCTGAGACATTTGCAAGCAGGGCATCTCCAGTTATGTTGTGGCAGAGGCTGCAGCACAGACAACTCAGTTTAATAAGCAAAAATCAATTGGCATTAACCTGGGAAAAAAAACCCACCTTTACTTTCATTCCCACTTTAGGAAGTGCTGCTCTACCAACTCAGAGTGCTAGAGAAAGCCTGCTCTCTTTGTGTACATGAACGATGCTGCACAGGAGCAGCATTGTATTGTGTCAGAATATGCAGCTGTAACACATTCGGCATCCTACTGATACTGGGAAGCCACCCCCTGCTCATCCCTACATTTGCAAGAAAACAAATTTAAGAAAAATACTGAGAAATATTTTCTCCTGTCCCAGTTTTAAGCCCAGCTATTTAGCGTGGAGCACAGAATGGGGACTCCACATCCAGTTACTTCCACTGCATTCCCTATTCCCCTTCCCCATTCCCTTTGGTACAGAGGTTCATGATACAAATGTAATTGCTCTAATTTTTTCCACATCCTTTTGGGAGAGAGAATATTTCTTCTTTTAAAGGGTATTAGTAACCCTCTGGCAATTCCATTTATCTCTTCAGCACAGTGAATCTGAAAGTATCAGCCAGGCTCGCTCTTCCTTTCACCCGCTGCCACGGCGGAGCCCACAGAGCACCTCTGGAGAGGGTGGGAGCTTCACGTGTGTGCTACACACACACAGTCACAGCACAGACAAGGCCAGCACACAACAACACATGACAGTTTCATAAACACTGAGGGGCAGTTACTCCGTAATAATGAAGAGCTAAAAACATACGTATTTTATTTTTAGAACTGACAGCAAGAGATGTGCTTATTTATTTCACAAAGGTAAAAGATTTCTGATACTCATGCGGCAGCTGAGCAGGAAAGGAGTTAAAGCCAGAGTTTCAAATGTAAAACAAACAAGGCTAAGCCTCTCTGTTTCTCCAAGGTCTCCCTCCTTTCTTGCCCTCTGCAGAGGCTATAAATAGATTGCAGAAGAATGAAGCATGGGTGGGACCAAACTAGCCAGTCCCTTCTATTCTCCCAAGGGAAGGGGGAAAAAAATAAAAATACCATTTGACTCAATTATTTCAGATTATGAAGAAATTAACACCCCATGAAAAATCTAGAAGTGCTACTCCTAATTACAATATGCAGCCTTCTGATTTATCATCCTACTGAATATTTGTCTTTGAATTCTCCTTTCCTTCCTTTGCATCATTTTCGTGCATAGCACACATTTACTGAATCTTGCAGTCACATTTCTTATAGCCCACAGACTGCCTGTAAGGAAGAGAGGTGTGCATAGACAGGGACTGTAGGTGGACAGCATCATCTTTCTCATGCTCTGCTTTGTTAATTCCGAAAAACCCCCTACCCCACTACCCTACCCCTACATAAATCTGAAGTTCAAGAAAAATGCATTTTGCCCATCACCCCAAAGCTGAAGCATCATTTCTCCAGCAGTCTTGTGGATTAACACATTTAAAGGCAAAAGATTCAATGGAAATACTTAATGTACAACCTTGTATGCACCAAGGTAATCAGTCCTGACTTACCTTCCTAAGCTAGTTCTTACAGCATCACCAATCAGCAGAGAAGTTCAAGAAATTAAGTACTATTTGTTTGTGGTTTTGTTTATACTTGAACTCAAAAGTGAATTAACTGTAGCCTACCACTTGAAACCTCTTTGAGTGCAAGCTGCTCTAAGTAACTGGTGAAGACAGCACAGGCACCAATACTAACTTTCATGACTGAACTACTGGGGTGGACTGGCTCCATCTCTCTGAAATCAGGGTATGCCCATCTGCAGCTTCCTCAGAGTGGGAGGCACGAGAAAAAAATACCAGGAAACACTGTTCAGTAGTTAAAGCTCAGGTTTCAGGTAGTGCATCTGGAGATATACCTGCAATTAATATTAGGGAAATAATTCTAACTTCTAATTAGCACCAATTACAACCATGGCGAGGGTCAGAGTTTCTGAGAGGTTTTGACCTACTAAATTCAAAAAGTGGTTTGAAACAGAGGATGAGTGGAGGTTATCCTTTTTCTTATACACTTAGACATGGACCCTGCAGCTTGCTTTCCCTGAGCAGTGTCAGGTGGTTCAAGCCTTTCAGCTTTGCCAGGAGGTCTGTCCTTGTGGTTTGCAGGCATGCTTTCCTTGGGAGGGAAAACCAAAATGCTCCAGGTAGTCAGCACCTGCATAAGCACTCTTCACCCGCAGCCCTGGAAATGTAATGAGCTGCCTTACACCTCATGCATATAAAGAATACCTAAATGCTAACTTCTAAATTTAATTCTTTTGGAATAAAAAACCTTCCATTCTTACACTCTCAGGATTCCTTTCTTTAGTATTTGGCTTTTTTAAAGCCAGTCACCTCTCTAGATGTCTTTAGTGTCTGAAGGGAAGAGCAGGCATGAGCACCTAATTACAAAAAGGCAGAAGATTTATTACACATGCAGAGAGGAATTTGCATCACCCCTTCCTGGCAGATGTCTGTGCCCTGGGAGGCTGCATGCACCACCCAGTTTGCGGCAGTTCTTGTCACAGACCAACTGAAGCTGGCTCTGGCCTGAGCAGGGGGCTGGGCTTGGTCACCTCCAAAGGTCTCTTCTAACCTGTTTCTTCCTCTCCCCCAGTCCCAGTCCCAGTCTTATGATAACAAGCTGCTAAAAAAGAAAGCAGACCTGACACCTTCCTCCCAGGAAAGGATCTGTATGGCAGCAAAACTCCTCTTACAGGATCCAGATAAACTAAACTGCCATCCACAGCCTCTCCTGTTAGAGCAGGGAACCCTCATCACAGAGGCAAAAGCAATCTGGTTAACTTTCTACTGCAAAGTCTTATCTTGACTCTCCCAGCTAAGTTTACATGAGGTTTTCACTGTCCAGTCTCTGTGGGACTAAAGGAAAAATTAAACAATGCTGGGTTTATGTGAAGCATGAGTACTGTGCACATAACGCTTTTAATATCTTTCTATAATAACTTGTTAACTCAGAGGAGGCTATATAAAATGAAGGCTACAAAAGCATTTCTCCTTGAAAGTTTAATTTTTAAAAGCACTCCAATTAATAAGAGTTCATTTTTGCTCAGCCACATCACACTTGACCTATGACATCTTTCAAAGATGAAGTTCAAACCAATGGGCATAAACCTGAGTTTTCTGCCCGCAGGGAACTGTGCACACACGCACCCACACGTGAAGGCTGCTGGGAAGCCTGACCACTGCATGCACGTTTTGCATTTCAGTCTCTTATCCACATGTCAGAAGCATACAGGAAAAGTGATGGGCACCCATGCTAACAGCCCAACAGACATTACTGCCACAGGCCTGTTTGGGATGAGACGTGCAGAGCCATATGCACAATTCATTTTGTTCAGAGGTGCTGTGAGGGAGTGAGCCAACATCACAGATAAGCAGGGCAACTTGAAAAAGAAGAGAAGGTATTATTATTTTTAAGGTAATATAAATCCCAGTTCCTTCCTCCAGTTCCTTTTTATCATGGTTGTCATGTTTTTCCCACAGGCCACTGTCATAAAGAATGCAACATACTTTCAGAATAAAAGCCCTGAAGGGATGTGGAGAGCAGAAAGCACACCTGGTCCTATCTACCCAGTGACACAAAAAATCAGGGAGGCCTGGAAAAGGTTGGATTCTTGTTTCTCACATGTGACACTCCCAGTTTCACCCTCTCCCCAGAGCATCTACTTACTCACCTCGGGGCTCTAAACTTCCAAACTGGTTCTTCAAGGCAGCAGGGAGAAAGCTGCAGAAGCCAAAATCCCCATGTAACAGAAGTCAGTACTGGTCTGCCCAGCAAATGACACTGTGTATGAGTATTCAGTGCTCAGTGGGAAATAGCAGCCTTTAATTCAGTAACTTCTCTGTCTGGTTGTGGCAGGCTTCTCCTCTGGTTTTGTTTCCAGTCCAAGAACAATTTCCTGTAAGTCTCACATTCACTGCTCCCAGCCTTGTTTCAAGGAAGAGCAGGTGCTGGTCTTGCCAAAAGCAGCTGCAGGATGGGAGGGATGACACTGTACATCACAACTCACAGTACTGCTAGGCTTGGAGAGGATTGAGAGGACTGTAAGAGGGTTAGTATCTACAGCAAGCAGCAGCATCTCCACCTCACCTACAGAGCACAGTGGGCCCTGAAAGAAAGGCCAACTGAGTGACCAAACTTTGATCACAGAGCTCAGCAACACAAGTGATGCTGTGTCTTTAGTCAAATGGAAAGACACTTTCCCAGGCCAGAGACCGAGGAAAGCAAGCACACACGAGGCTGTGAAGAGTCTCAGCTTTGGTCCTTCTACCCTCCTCTGCAGCTTCTGCTTATGAAAGACACCTTAAACAATTCTGATTTCTGAAAATCCTTTCTGCCTGTACATATTTAGGTAGTTTTGAGAATCTTCAGGATGCAGAACTATGCAATTACAAAGTAAGCAGAGCACAAAAAGGAGGTTGGTGTGAGATGCTTGAGGTATAACAGAAAGATTATGAGATAGGAAGTAGTAAAGAGACTAGTTTCAAAGCATCACTTCGATATAATGTGAAAGTCATCCCAGGAGATACCAGCATAGGAATAACATAACATTCACTCTTACAACATTTAGATTTGAAAGGATAGGATTTTTTTTAAAAAGTTATCAAGATGTTAGACACCTTCACACAGATTTTTCTGGCATATACTTCAGAGAGACTGGCAGTTTGGGATCTTGTCCAGAAGGCACATCACTGTGTCAGAAGTTCAAGTACAGCCTGCCCAATTCCAAGATCTCTAGTGAGTGCTGTCTGTTTGCACAGGCAACTGCTCCCTGGATAGAGGTGGCTACTTCGCTGCGTAGCCACCGACGTCGGCTTAAAGCAGCACAACAAACTTTGCTACAAGTCCATGAAGTGTCTGCTCCAGAGTGTGAGTGTTTGTTGTGTGTCAGTATCAAAGATCTCTTTTTTAATCAGGAAGCTCTATGAGGCCAATTTAACTGCAGAGCAAATACAACAGCTGAGTATTTTTCTTCACATGGCCTCCAACTTGCTGTTAGTCAGGAATAACCAGCCCTAACTTGTCTGTTCTTATTGTCTCCCTGGGAAACCGGAACATTTAGCAGGAATCTTGACTCTCATTTACAGGTAGGAAGCCCAGGTACAAAGAGATTAACGAACACAAAAGCAGGCAAAAGGAGGCAGAATAGTAAAAGCACCGGAAAAAAACCCCTTCAGTCCCTTGCCATCTTAATGGCTGAAGTTAATACCATAGCCTTAAACACCTGCAGTTCCTTCTGATAACAAATATTTCCTAGCTCTTGGTCTTTGACGAAAAATATACAAACAAATAGAAGAGGTTGTAGACTTCTGTATAATGATGTTTTAAGCTCACTCTTCAGGTATACAACCCCCAAAACAGTAGCAAATGCATTTCTCTCACTTAGAGCCCTTAATACCCTCACAAAGAAAAAAGCTAAAAGTACTCATTTCATTACCTACTGCTCTCGAGATTAATCTCCATTCTGTGCTGCACAATGACAGGGTCACCATAGGGTTTCCATGCCACTGGGGCTGTGTAAGGAAGTACGCGGCCTGTACAAACAAAAGCAGGGGAATTCTTTATTCTCGTTCTTCCTAACCTGTGGTTTAATTCCCTTCCTTTTGTAAAATGAAAAACAGTCTTTTCTCAGAACACAAATGATCAGTGCCAGCTTTCCCAAAGGAAAAGTATAGCAACTGTGTACAGCTTCTGTCAAAGTTAAAAACCTTTCCTAGAAGGATCTTGGGTTTAAAAGCAAGCTCCAAGTTCTCTAAAATAGTCACACACAGTCTAAAAACGAGCAAGTGCCTCATGAAATGAAGATTAAGATTTAGAATCCAAATCTGGTGCCTTTCAGGTAAAAGGATTCCTAAGGCAGGAGCTCCTACAGTGGCTTTTGTTAAGGTTTCATGTAAGTACCAAGAGATTGTCAAAGACTAAGGAATGCAATTGCACCTCTTATTACACCTCACCCCACTACTCCCATCTATTCCATGAACCTACCACACCTTCAAGCAAGCACTTATGAAGAAGCCAACACCACTTCACTCATGAGGGATTTATTCAGAACCCTGAGTGGAGAAATCAGGCTGGCTCTCCATACAGCACAGCTAAACAGCCTGGGGCAGCACAGGAGCACAGCTTTTCTCTGCTGGGTCCTGTCAGGGCTAGGCTGCAGTTGGCCATGCATTCCTGGGGCCAAAGGGATTATATTGCATAGGTATGTGCCAGAGGCAGTCTTCTCCTTGGCCTCTTCCCACCTGAGCGGGGTGACATGCAAGTCCATGATCCCAACATGCACACCTCCATCTCCTCCACGTCACGCTGGTCAAAACAGAATTTGAGCATGAACAAACCAGCTGAGCTCAGTGTGGTACTGCTCACCTTTCCCCCACATCCGTGTGTGCACTGCTCCACCTGAATGAGGATCCCTCATGGTCCAACCATCCCCTGCTCCAGGGATCTGAGGATGAGAGTATGCCTCATCTCCCCTGGGGTGCTGGGTCCCCCAAAACTCCTGTTCCTCAGGGAAAGGCAGATCTCCATGCCATACAGCATGGGATGAGCCCTCCTCCTGCCTCCCATAGAAACAGAGGGGAGCAAACACAACTTCCATTCCTGCTACGGGAAGTGTGAAACACAGCTGCACACCAGCCTGTCGCAGGCTGGGCCCAAGAAAGGCACATAGCACCGGGGCTCCTGGGCAACTCTTCCTACCCCAGCCTTCCAAAAACTGAGCACTGAAAATGCTAATGGCTTAACAGCCCAAGGATGACAGCGAGCTGCCCAAAAGGCACTGAAACAGAATAGAGGGATGAGACATGCCATTTTTTTTCTCTCCTCATTGGAATTTATTGCAGCTAGAACAGAATAAAACAACTGAGATCCAGCAATACAGATAGCATCTGAGATTTCTTGCTGTCCCTGTCAACAACTTTCAGACATTTGAAAGCACAGCCATAATCCCCCTTTCACTGCAGCAGAGAATGAGAGTGAAACACACAGCACCCATCATTTTCACTAGGAGATCAAATCTGTACCATCCCAAACCCTCCCTAACTCACAGAGCAATGCCAGGCAAAACCTTGAGAGCTCACTGAGCCCATCAGTCCCATGCTGAGGAACTGATGACATTTCCTGGGACAATCCTTCTGCTTAAAACACCAGGCTGATCTGTGATAAAGCTGTGTTAATACATAGTTAATGTAGACTGGCTGGTGGAACTCAGTCCTTCCCAGATTACCTAGTTCAGAGCAACCTCAGTTTGCAAATTAACAAAGTTAATAAATACAAGCAATTTTACCTCTCATTAAGTGTCCTAGCAGATTTGTACAACTCCCACACACTCTCAACGTTAGCCTTCAGATGGACATACATATAGGTACTGTCAGGTCCAGGTAGAACTTGGATCTATAACCCTCCATATCCCATCCACCTCCTGCCTTCCTGCAGAGAAACCCCTGAGCTGCACCCTCCTGCAACACCCCAGGTCTCTCCTGGCACAGACCATCCCATTCCCTTACAAACACACAGGCAGCCTGAGCTGTGTGTCCCACCACACAGCCACCCCTAACCAGCACAAGCCCTGCGTTGCTCCGCACAGCTTCCCCTTGCCCAGCTCCAGCACTGGGATCAGCCTCCCCATCACCACAACAGTCAGGACAGGACACCCAGAGATGCACGTAGGTCATGTAGTTTAATGCTTTGTTTCTAGAGGGAACTTCACTTGCCATTGCCAGCTTCTTCTCACCGGCAGTTTCTTTTCTGCACCACTGAATGAGTTTAAAGATATTACTTCATCATCCAACACCATGAGGTACCACACTTTCCTGTGAAACTGCAAACCGCTTATGGGTAAGTCTTCAAGAAAAAAAAGGCAGCAATTAAAAGAAGGTGATGGGCAAGCAGCACCAGCATGGTAGAGAGGCAGCTTCTAGACAGAGACTACAGGCTTGCATGCATGTTCTCACATTCCTCCTCCAAAAGGAAGGGTTACAACAGCCCCACTCATCACAGAGAAACTGCCTCCAAGGGGAAATGAAAACACATCAACAGAGACCTGTTCAAGCACACACCTACTGTGAAAAGACTGTCCTGACCTGGCCCCTGGTAAAAATATTCCATCTGCTCAGGATCTCACCTATTACAGAAAGAAGGCATGGATGTTTTCACTTCAATATTTCTACACTTATCACCACTGGGAGACAAAAGGGACAGAGGACTCAAAAACATTTCAAGTGTGAGGTAGCTATGTTACAATTTTCCAGGGCAGCAGCAAGGTGTCTGAAAAGGCATATCTCCATAGGCAATCAGTGACCCAACGATCATCGTGCCTTCTGAATATGTTGTGGCATTTACAGTTCTGTAGAAGTTAAAATCAGAGGATGTCAGCTTCCATAGACTGTAACAAAAGTATGATACAAAACACTTCCATAGGCTTCCTTCAGAAATAGAAGAACTCTCATTCTTAGGTCCCTCTTATTTATTTTCACTGTCAAACCAAGCACATGCTGAGAGGTAAGAATTGCCCCAACCTCTTGCTACATAACCCAGGGGGGTTTCCTCTCATCACCCACAAACTCTTCCACATGATCCTTGCTATTCATGCATTGAAAACAACTAACAGGAAGCTTCATCTGAGAATTCTTGCCTTTTTCACTCCTGCAGAAAAAGCTAGTATAAAGCAAACTAGTTCATCACCTTTTCCCTACAGCATATAAATATTCAACACCCACTGACAGCCCTGGATAACGTGAAAATCAGTCACATTTTCACAGTGCAAGCATCTGTTCTTCCCTAATGTAAATCTGATTTGAGAAAATTCGGTGCTTATGAAGGAGACCAGAAATGCAAGGCCCGGATCCTTCTCTCATTGTGTCTGCTGGAACACCTCATGCTTTTCCCTTATGTTTTCTGTAATTAAGTAAGCAACACCAAGATTTTTCAACTATTTATGTTTCAGTATCAAAATCGGAGGTGAACCTCCAGGGTGTGGTGGAGGGGTGTCTGCAGCCCTTCATTTCAGCCCTCTATCCCAACAGGAGTTTCTGTGAGGAATGGCTCTGAAATCCCTGTGCAAGGGAGCATCTCCTTTGTAGGTATACAAAGTACTGAACAAAACCACAAACCAAAGTAATGGCCCAAGTACTAGTAATCCTAGAAAAAGAATGGCCACCAGGGAATAGAGTTTATTGCAACATGATGGCCTCAAGAACAGCTAAGGAACTACCACCAGTATCCCAAGGCTACCTAAAGGCATAAATACTGGAACATGCCTTTTTGGAAAATAAATAATCAATCTCAGAATGCCATGCATTGATTATCACAAATATTTTATTTCTTTCTTTATTAATATATGCAAAGCAATCAGATTAGAGCCACAGGAGGTAATGAAAAACCAGCCAAGAGATAAGGGCCTTTTTCTGTGTTGTGCTATGCATGTTTAGTTCCTATTTTAAAAAGACACCTTGAGTCTGCTTTTGCAGTGCTTGGAGTGAATGTCAACTACAGAATTTTCAAGGCAGGGAGAACTGCAAGCCTGCAAAAGAAATATCATGATCCCTTAAATAATGTGGGCGCCTGACACGATGAGCCTCATTGCCAGGCTAAAGGTGGGGCCAGAAGAATCCTACAGCAAAAGGATAGCATAAAGACTGAAAACAAAGGTCAAAGTATTTGCCACCAGTTTTGATATAACCAGGCAGCTGAAAAGATGCAAGGAAAGCTAAGTTTGCAGGGGTGGAGGAGGATCTTATTTGATGAAGGGCTTTGCATTCGTTTTTTCCATCTGTGTTATCTAGTCTAATAAAAATGTTATCTCTTTCTACAGACGTTGTGTCTGAACAGCCTCCCTGTGAAAGGGAGCTACATGCTTAACACAGCACATGATGCTATAACCTGGTCTCTATGGAGAAAACCATAGGAGACGGCTCTGGGCTGCACCCAGACACTGGCAAGGAGCAGACACACCGCACTGCCTCCCCCGTGTTTGGTACCCCTCCCAGAAAGATATTGCTAACACTGAATCCAGGGCTGTAGGAATGGTGTAAGCATGGAGAAATATAACACTTTATAGAGAGAAGTTCCAGGGTCTCAATCTGTTCAACTTGTCAAAGAGAAGACTGAAAGGTAACCGGATCAAAGCGACTAAATGCCACCACGGAAAGAGAAATGTGATTAGAGTCTAGAGAAACTTAACAGATAAAAGGCTGAAAGGCTGAACTTTTAACAGGTTCATTAACAACTGAAACAATATCCCATGAACTGCAGAGGACTGCACATTGCAGACAATTGTCAAATTACAATGAGATGCTTTTCTAGAACATCTTTGCAAGTTCAAACAGGAATTAATCCAGAGAAAGCCTGCATGAGAGATCACAGCTTTCTGACTTTTATAATCTCCAAATGCAGCAGAGCAGCAGCACTGGATTTCAGGATAGCAAAGCCAAGTCAGTTCAGAAAGGAGAACAGAATAGCTCACTAATATCAACAGGAATATGTGCATGAGCAGGACTCCCCTCGCATTGAGGAACATACAGCCAAGGGGCTTAATTAAAGTGACAAGCACAGAAAATTAGAAGGAAGAAACCTACTACCTAATAACATTAAGGTAAAGTAGGATGTTTATTTAGGAAAAAAGCTGACATGTCTGAAGCAAGAGGTGGCCAATGGAGCTTTCACATAGACCAAGTGAAACAAGAGGGAATAAAGAGGTTATAGTGTTATTAGTTTTGCTCTGAGGTAAAAAAACAAGCTCACTGTTCCAACTGGCAGATGGCACCAGGTCCTGCTGCAGGCCCTGACAGGAGGGACCAAACCCAGATGGAGAGCTGGTACAGCATGGAGCCATTGCTTTGTAGACTGTGATACTGTGATGCACATTCTTTATTTTAAATAGTCTTTATTCAGTACTGCAAGTGTTTCCCAGTTTGATTTATGAGTCAATGAATCTGAAACATGTTAAGTACCCATATTTGACCATAGAAAAAGTTTAGGCTGATCCTGAAAGAAAAATCCAGACACCGAGCCCTGTTTGCTTTAACATCTACCAGAAAAGTTGCTTACCAAGCAGCCCCTAGGGAACAGTCTGAACTCCAGAGACAAACAACCTAGGAGACCCAGGACTGAAGGTATTCCCCACTCTCCTCTCACAAGATTTGTAGACCAGATGTTTGGCAATGATATTTCCGTCTGTATCCTCTACCTGTTCTGAAAACAACTGTGGATTTTTCAATTATCTGGGAGTTGATTTGATGCTTTAAAAGAAGCACCTGCCCCATAAGTCTGTCTTTTTCACTGTGCTACAAACATATGCAAGATGTTTATGATAGCAAACAGCAGGAGTGTTGAGGAGTCTCACCAGCTCTAATTAAAACAGGCTTAGCCTACGATTTTACTCATGTAGAACCGAGCTTGCTTATTTGTATAAGTGCAAGGCTTAGCTTGCAAATACCAAAATACAGGTGTCAATATATGACAACTGTAAGCTGCTGAGAAGGGAGTTTTCTGCTAATCCTTTCGAGCAGATGTGTTGCAGCAGATCAAAGAACACAAGCTCCTACAGGCTGGACTGGCACATATCCTGGGGACATGGCAGGGAAACGCTCACTGCTTCCCTTAGCAGGGACAACACCATTGGGACGAGCATGGTAACAGGCACGCTTGGTCTCTGTCACCACCAGTCCAAGTAAGTGACTGGGGGGACACTAGGATAGGGCCCAGAACAACACAGCCAGTGTCCCACAAGACTCTGCTCCTTCTCAAGGGAGCCGAAGCTACCATGAGTGTTATGAAAGACGCTCCTGTGGAATGCAGTGCAAAGGAAGGAGACAAACTCAGTCAGACAATGGACAACCCCTCCCTTGCTACTTGGTGCTGGGAAGCGAGCAACAGCGTCTCTTCACATAAACCCCAAAGGTGCACGGATGAGACAGCTCTGCAGGGAAATGGCAAGGATTATAAACACAATTTCACTTTGTTGCTACAGGTGAACACATACCGCTCTGGTAGGAGTCCAGTGGCACTGCTGCCTATAACTAAGCCCGCAGCACACAGGCTGCTTCAGCCAACAGCTGTGTTGTCAGCACAAATAATTACCGAAGAGGGACCACCAAGCAAACAAACCTTTCAAATGAACCACTCGCTTCTCCATGTTTGTCAGAAAAAAATGTTCCAACAGTGAGATCTCCAAGCAATACCAAAGGCATCTTCAGGACAGGTACTCCATCTGAAACTCAGCTGCAAAGAGAGCTCAGGATAATGAGTATCTGTCCCATACAAAACAAGAAGCACCAAAGGTGAGTCCTAACACCAGCCAGTGCACTGTGCAGTGCCTTGAAGATTTGAGCCTCTTTTTAATATTACAGATAGGAAAGGTGCTTATCTTTCTTCACATTATCATGCTAGTTTTAAGTACATTTTAAGCAACCTCTCTCTGGAGTCTCTTGAAGGTTCACAGGATGGCAGTGGACGACTTCCAAAGATATCGTCAGTAGTCTCAAAGCTTGCCTTTAAATTTCTCTAACGGGAAACTTGGACATTTTGGAATGGGAGGCTGACTCCTGACTGGCTTTCTGCAAAGGACAGATTCTGCAACTACAGCAATGCACTCTCCTTTCATTCCACACTAAAAACGAGGCCCAGATGAATGTGCTGGCCGTGAAGAAACACAGAAAGGACAATGTGTATTCCAGTTCAGGTTTTTCAGGTTCATGTGTAGTTCAATGATTTCTGTGCTGAAATACTCAATTTTCCAGGGATTTCTCCATCTACTACAAATATATTTAAGGGTTTTTTTCCTCCTCCACAGCCAATATGATCATTGTTATCTAAGACCTCTAAATCTGTCTTAAGCCAATACACTCTTGCGTTAGGTTACCAGTCTTCAACATTTCCCCAAAAATATTTAGACTCACTTTTTTTTTTTTAATTACCCCTTGAGAGTTATCACAGAGAGAGTTTAAGAAATGCAAGCAAATGAGACTTGAGTATGTGGTAGCCAAAATGACACCTGAATGACAGTCGGGAAGGTCTGACAGCGAGGGGGAGATGTATGAAAACATCCACATTCCTACTCACTGCGCTCAGACTGCTCAAGGGGCTTGGTAGTGTAAGACAGACGGGCTGCCTTGGCTGTGCTAACCAGCCATGGGAATGCAGCATTTGCACAACAGGCTAGCAAAACTTCTGCAACAAGATAAAAATCTCCAGAAAACGATGACTCTCATCCTTGGAGAAAAGGTAAAGAGTTAGCACAACTCTGTTTTGCTCTGAGCAAGCATTTCTACACAGACGTGCTACTCCAGAGTGACAGCCTGTGCTGTTAGACCTCTTACCAACAGTTTGCATGGGGCTTCACGGAGTTAAAATGAAGCATTCCTTCTCCCCAGGGTGCCTGAAGCCCAAAGCACACAAATCATGTAGAGAAATTAAAACCAGAACTTGGGAAAATGAGAGGTATGAGATAATGTATTATTTTACATGGTCAGCTACGCATCAGCATTGTGCTCTCAGTAAAGCCAGTGAAACCAATCTTTGTGGTAGCAAAGACTAAATCTCCTGTTTTGCAGAACGATGGCATGCACGGCTATGAACATTGCAAATGGCTCCTCTAGTCTTGGGACAGCATATCCTGAAGGACCTCACTTCCTGCAAGAAATGGCAGTAAGATTTGCAAGCTGCTATTAGGGTTCTGTCAAATTAATGAGTCTTAAGGGTACAAAGTTCCTCTCATGAATACAATAAACTACTGCTATACTGATATAAGCTCTTTCCAGTTCAAATATTGATAGAGGAGTTGTGATCTACACTGGCATTACAATTTATGTCCAGTCTGGAGACATCCCTTGCTTTATGGACATAAGGCTAACAGGTTGGTTAGAGGTCAAAAATGAAGAAACAATTTTCATCATTCTTGATTATCTTTGAGAGATCCTGAAGCAGATGGAAGCTGCTCAGCCATTCAGCCAGTGTTACATATTTCACTCTGACAAGGCTCTGGCACCATGAGCAGAGGGAAACCTGAGCAAGACTATTTCCTCCCATTTAACCTTCTTTATTATTAAACCTTTCAGTCATCAGCAGAGCATTTCTTTCATGAGTTGAGGTTTTTTTAAAACAAAATACAGAGTTTAAGGTACCTCCTTTTTACATACTCAGATCAGAGTCTTGAGACATGTTCTGGTTTTAATTATTAAGGCTGCTGGATGCTGTGGATCACTCACTGTAAGACAAAACTAATTCCTCTTCAGCCAAGCACTGCTAGTACATAACCCATATATCCCCAGGTATTTGCTAGTGGAATGAAAGCTGGTTACAGCTATCTGGCTCAAAATTAACTGACAGCATGACTGCAGATGCAATTCATGACAAGCTCCATCTTTCAAGTCAATGATAACTTTACTAGATTGCCTGGTTTGCAAGGTAGCCCACCCTGAGCTACTGCCTCATGTCACAACAGACATTTAAATAATAAATGGCAGCTCTGTTTTATTCAGTAAGACGCAGTGGAAGCTTTGCTAAATTTAACCATCCAATTAGCCCAGCAACATTCAGGATTTGGGAGTTTTCAGAGTTCACTACTTCCGAGGAGGAAAGCTCAGTTACACCAATTAACATTCTCTCTCTAAACTGTACAAGCAGCTACTTCCCAGGTCTTTCTGTGGTTTGAGAGGCAATGAGAACAACTGGGAGTCTAGCACCAACTTTTTAAGCTTCCCAGATGAAGAAGAATTCTTCCAGGTAACGCCGACCTCCTGGCTTGCTCTTGGCTCACACAAAAATAGACATACTCTAGTGCTTTACCCGCGGTGAGAAACTGTTGCTGGCAGAAAATAAAACAAAACCAGTTTCAAAGACAAGATAATTCTGTATAAAATTAACTATGATGTCTTAGCCCAAACCTTTTCATTAGCTGCAGCACACAAAACAGTCACCATTTCTTTTTAACCTTAGGCTAATAGAAAACACACGTATCTCCTGCTGGCATGACTGCACACATTTCTTCTGCAAGCTCAGTGCAAGAGACAGTATGCCCAGGGATGGGCAACGGAAATTCTTCAGGTCACTTCAACCCAACATAAATACACGTCTACAGTATCTGAGCAGCAATCACAGTGAATCCTGTTACATCCAGCTGGCTTTTCCTCTCTATTACACACAAAGCTGTCTTTATAGAAAGAGCTAGCTTGTAGCACCTCTCCTTCAGTTTATGCAGATCACACTGCAGAGCACAGGAGTGCTCTGAATATTAAGCTACTGCATCTAACTTTTAAAAAAATAAATACATAAGCTGAAGAGGAAAACCAGGGGAGACTTGGCCGATGCTACCTGGGTATTTTATTCCAAACCTCTGGTGTATCCTCACATGTCTTTGCATGCAGGACAGGAACAAGGCACCTGCACCTGAGCAGTGGGGTCCGAGCAGTCACTTTTCAGCCAACACAGCTGTTACAAATTCAGAACTTTTACCTTTCAATTATCTGCCCCCAAAAACAAAAATAAAAATGGTCTCTGACCCTTGAGGCAGCACACAGAAAAAAACTTTCCCAAATCCTACTCAAAAATTCTGGGAATTTGCAATGGCTTTTAAAACACTCATCCCCAGATTTCATAAGGACAGATTCTTTCCTAGACCTCTTCAGTTTAATCTCCTTAAGCCTGGAAGTTAAATCTTCATCTAGAGTGAAAATATTTTACCACTGTAATCTAGTTACGAGTATTTACACAATTTGCCCCAAATTCTCTCATTACAGCCGCCATTCTCAATTATTCACAGGTAGTGGTACATGCAGTTTCCGTGGAAACCTGCAGATCACGACCAACCGACGCGCAGCCAATTGTGGGCAACGGGCACTCGAGCAGAACCGGTCGGCTGCGTAATTGTGCTGATATTTGACCATTTGAAACCTACGGGTAGCAGAGGACTAGTTTACATTTCAGTGTCTAAATTTCAAACATCTTAACTATTCCAGGGAGCAACCAAGACCTTGTATCTCCCAAAGCATAATAAACTTGATGAGGAGGCTGTAACTTTTATGACATCGCATTTTCAGCTTTTCACTATCATTTTCTGTATTTACCATTGAAAGTAAATGTCAGATTACTCTACCATAAAACTGGTCATAAGTGATTCACTCCATTACACTTCAGGACCTTCCTTATTTTTAACTAGTGAAACTCTGCCAGTCATTTGCCTGAGACTGTGCTGCCTCTTTTTTCCTTTCCTTCCGTTACTGGTTACTTCATTTTATTAAAAATGTGAATATTCATATGATAAAATTTCTTGTTCCTTTAAGGTTTTTTTCAGCATTTACCATTCTGAATGCCATGGAGCCTCAAAAGCAGTTATCTTAAAAAGGTTTCAGAAGCTCCTTGGAAATTCTCTTCGGATTACACTAATGCACAACAGAATAAAAGTATATCCTTGTCAGGCAGAGCTGTGAAGCTACTCAATAGTAAATTGCTGAGGCATGACCATTCAGTGAGGACTGTCCAGCTACTACCCTGAGCTCTCTAAGACAACAGACTCCACTATTTTTCTGTTTGAAAGTCTCATGCTTCTCCCTGATATACGGATTCCACTGAGGTGCTGACTCTCACCAGGCACCAGCAATGCTTCATCACCCACACTTCATATTTTCATGCAAGCTCCTTCACATTTTTTCCCATGCTAAGACAGAGGCCCTTCCGTAGCACATTCACCAAGACACAGGACTACAAATCCTTCTTTTCCAATTGGATCTCTTCAAGATTTGAGCAACAATTATGCTGTAACCAGTGATATTCCAGATCATCATTTTGTTTCTGTGTTATCTTGTGCCACATGCACAGGTCTGTGTGCACCCACCTACTGTCTTGTCTACTCCCTGGACTTTCAGACGCCTGCGCAGAGCTCATTGTAGCACGCTGTGCCTGCATGGCCATGCTGTTTCAGGGGCTCTGCTATGAGGTTCCACAATCTGAGCCTTCATTATTCTAATGACACAGTCAACAATGGCACATGAAGTTGCTGTGCCCCCCCTCCCCGTGAGCTGAGCCTTCTTCCTCCACTGCCATCCAGGAAATCAACTCAAGATGGTTCAAGGCTCACTTTTTTATCCAGAGCGTTTCCACCTAGCATTGTCTCAGAACTGGAGTAGCAGATTACATTTCTGGTGTAAAACAAGTACTGAGTTAACCCCAAATGAAAAAGAGTCACCTCGGACACAATTACTCAAGTAGCATCACCCAATCGCACCTAGATGCTAGAGCAAGGAGCACTTTTACGGTGGGTGGAAACGCTCAGCACCAAGACATTAAGCTCTAACTGAAGGAAACAGAATAAAAACATTTGTTGCACCTGCATTATTCTGAATTTAGGGTTTGCCAAACATAATTTCCAACCTATTCGTTCTGGAAAATACTTAAGAGTTCATAGAAGGAACCCTCTACACGTTACTTAAAAAGGCAGACTGGCAAAGCACTTGGAAAGTATCTTTATGAAAAACAACAGATCTATTGAGAGAGCAGCAAGTAGAATGCCTACCCTGCACTGCTGCACAAAGCAGCTGACACGGTAACACACAAATATGTCCTGAAAAATGGCACTCAGTATACTTCTGCTTCCCTGAAAAGCATTAGCAGATCATATGCAGACATGTTTTATAAACATATTATGGTATAGGAATAAACAAAAGCTGCTTTTAATTCTATTGTTGAAGTGAAAGGGTATCATCTAAGGCAGCTGACTAGTGTACTAAAGATAAGCACAGTCAAACTAAAGAGCTGCACCTCTATTCTAAACAAACTTTGGACTCCTGCATACTCTCTTCAATGCTGCTTACTGGAAATGCAGTAGCACTTCAATTAGTTCACTTCTCCTTCCTAACTGAGAATGAAAAATGGCCTGGGACATGCACTGGCGATGAGATAAAACACTGGCAAAACTTCCTATGGCTTAGCCAAAACTCTACTGAAATTTGTATTTAACTACAAAGCTTCAGTTCTAAAGATCCCAGTCTTCAATGAGTATCTGTCAGGAATGTCATGAAGATAGAATGGCCTTCTACAAGAAATGCCAAAATAAGTTAAAAAATGCTGAAAGGGTCACACTAACAGCACTACGGAGTCATTGTTAACTGCATAACTGGAATCCGGGTAATTTCTGCTGGTGAGTCTTGTGTCTGCACGACTCTATCTGATCCTCCATAGTAGCTGTAAATTAATGCCACAAGGGGAACAAGTTCAAACTGTTATTTGGCAGTGAGGTCCCGTTTCCATGAAATTCAGCATGTCATATCTCAAACTGAAAAGTGCATAAAGTAATGAATCACCAGGTTATATTCAGATTCTGCAGACTCATTTTTCAGCCACAGAAAACCAGCACTTGCCAGGCTTAGAATAGCAGCACTGATCTAAAGGCCAACAGTGCTGCAATTTAAAAAAAAAATGTATACCATAAAAGAACAGGTTAAGTGATAAGAGAAGGCATTTCAATTCTGTGCTTCAATAAGCATTAGTGACACAGTCGTTAGGAAGGTGGAGAAGATGAGCTGTCAAGTTTTGTGAGTTATGTTTCAGACAGTTTTGTTAAAGATGCCATTTTTATTTTTTTCATGAACACTTTATGTATTTGTGATTTACAGTGATATGTATCACTGGTCAGATAAAGGCACTATTCAGCAGCACAGGACTAGATGGGACACAGGACACTCCTGAGTTCTCTTGCCTTTCTGCATATAAAAGAGGAAGAAAAGATCAAAAGAACCTGCTCTGTCTGGCTCAGCTCCATTCCTCAATTTACTCCAGCATTGCTTAGGACTTGTATATCTCACAAATAACAGCTCAGTTGTGTTAGGATTACATGTTCTAAGAAAAAAGGGGAAACTGACTTCAGTCGAGTCTTCAGTCAAGACAGGGTGACTGTCATTTACCATCCCCCATTTGCATCAAGTAGCTCAAAATCTTCAACTGGGGACTCTGAATACTAGGGCAGATTCACTGATCCAGGGCTGAATTTTAGTGAGGTAGTGAAAAACTGCCCTGGTGCTTGATGGCTTTTGAAATTTGCCTCTGCTGGGTAAAAGCCTTTGGTCAAGTCTGGAGATGGGGAACGTGCATGTTTCTGCTGCCAAAATCGACGCAAGGAAGACATGGATATAGCCCTCCACAGCTGCTAAGCTCTTCCCTTAGAGGGAAACACCCTCACCATAGCTACTGAGGCAAGATGCAAAGCACATCCTGCCGCCAGCCTGCCTCACAAACATGGAGCATCTTGCATTATAAATAACAAAGACAGGCTACTGCTACAAACTGCGCAGGATTAATGAGGCAACATCCAACAAATTACATCTGAATAAAAGAGAGTACAAAGTAATCTGAACACAAGAAATTTGAAAAAAATACCCTGAGTCACTGAGGCGAGTTTCCTCCTAGTGCTCATCACAAAACCCCTCCTGAACTTTCATCTTTTGTCTAGTCTGACCCTGTACACTGAATCACCTGGACAAACAGGGCTCCTGGAGTTTTCCAGATGTGTTCCCGGTTGCCACAGGAATGAGCAAAACCATATGCTCAACCTGCAAGATGGAAGGAGTCCTGGAAGATGGCAATTGAAAGGGCTCACAATGTTCAGTACTGTGCCAGATAAGGTAAAGCTACTCCACAGTGCTGCCAAGCCGTCTTTCTACCATGAGGACACATAATTTTGCTGTTGCAAACAACACAGGTTAAATCACAACTAAATATACCAGCACTTTTCAGTATGAAGACACAAGCACAGATGCAAAGAGAGCCATTAAACCCAGAGTCCCTTCTAATAATCATAACAACAACCCACTATCCCTTCTAATACAAAGACTGCAGGGAATAAATGATATCAGAAATTAACAGGTATTTTTTTCACAGACCACACAGTGAAGCTGGGAAACATCTTGCTATATGCAATATTATATGCACACTAGAAGTTAAAGTTCAAAGCATAACTAGATTCTTCTTTCATCAGTTTGACTAAACCCACTGCCTTTAGTTCAAAAATGCCTGAGGTACACAGCAGTAGAGGCCAGAGAAGTACGAACTTGCAGGAACTGTCGCTCCAAGTGTGGTCCTTACAGACTTCTCTGGCACTCAGCACTGACTCCTGGCAAAAAAAAAGTGGGATAGACTAACCTTCCGTTTCAATCATTGCAGCTGTTTCTTATGGCAGCAAAATACAGTGCGAATTGCAATGCATGTATTTCTAGAAAAGCACAAAAACAGCACAGAGAATTTCAAGATGATCTAAAAAGGAAGCCAGGTGCTAGAAAACAAGCCAAACAATAAGGGCTTACTGAGCTCAAATGTTCAGCCTGTTGAAGAGAATTTACAGAAGCTTACATGGAAAAACGGATCTCAGAAACACAGAGCAGAGAAGAGAGTTTACAATCTCAGGATGAGACAAATGGCTTGGATTGAAGTTGAGATTATAGAGTTTCAACACTGGAATTATGTATTAATTATTGGAATAAACTGACCAGTTAGTGCTGGACTTACAGTTGCTTTGCACTTTTTTTGGATGGTATAGGATATCATTTCTTAAAGGTATCCTTTAATCTGCCTTTAAGAAATGTCTGCATGGTTGAACCAAAGAGGATACGAGTGAGAGATACCAGACATGGACCCTCTTACCACAGAGCCTATGATCAAACTGGAAGTGGACACAGAGCCACGTACGTTGGCTGGTACGCGCTTGAACAGATGCAATCTGCTCTCCCTGGGTACTCCCTGAAAGGCCTGAAGCAAGAGGAGTCTTATGGGTTTGTCTGCACTGGAAAGTGGTATTAGAGACAGACTGTAACCACAAGAAAATGCATTAACTACACAACACAGTCATAACCTTACTGTGATTTAATAGTGGGTATAGCTTGCCTCATCAGTGCAAAGCCACACTCCATTAGACAGACAACTCCTCAGATTTCTGCTTTGACCAAATGCAAGTCTCTAATAAGGGCCAATCTGAATAGTGGTTTGAATGAGGGGAAGAGGCTAGGGGTAGGTTTAACAATTAAGACATTTTATGGTTGCCACACATTCTTGAATTGCTGATGCCAATCAGAACTAGCCTCTAAGTCAAGACACCGAAAGTTTTTGAGGTCTTCTCAAAAGTCAACACTACCTCACATAAACTTCAAAAATTACAATTCAGAATCCTGGGCAAGTCAAGAAACCAGCAAATTCTGCATTTGAGTTTGACACGTTCCCATGATTTGATGCAGGAAATAACCCCATCTGCAGCAAGTAAACACCAGGAGAAAGGAGGTGACACTGAAAAAGGTAGCAGCCTGCAGAAAGAGACAAACATCACAACTCGCATTCTGCAAAGCCGAGGTTGCTAGGAAAATCAAATTCAGCTATCTGAAATACAGAGAGAAGTCACCAAAAAAGTACAAGGAGAACCAAAAGACTTTCCCTCTGCCAACCACAACAAATGGCTCAGTAATACAAAATGTCAGTTGGCACTTGAAGCACAGTGGATGGCCAGAGAGAAAGTGCATTTTTAAATCATTAACACATTGGGAACACACAGATGTGCAGTTCAGCTACATCTGTGCATTGTAATTTCTACAGTAGTCACAACTTAATGAATCATCAGTTGTGACAAGATCAATGAACCGAACTGAACAACAAACTAAAGCTAGTAAATTCATGCCTGGGGAAAGAGCTAAAGGTTTATTTTATTATTTTTTTTAATACTTCTATAACTTTTAGTGTCTCATTAGTAAAAACATGAATCCTCCAGAACCCTTTTCTTTTTTCCTCCCTTTTGAAAGTCCTACTGCAAAGGATAAAGATTTCATTCATGTTTGCTAAATTCAAGTCTGGATACTACTCATCTGATTAGCACTTTTCTCCTCAGGACCGGGAGCACAGGGCAGCAGAAGTTAGAATGCTGGGATGTGCACTACATGCCAATCAGGTGGACTTCGAGCCTACCACCTCTAGGCAAAACAACTGCTGTTTTTTCCACAAGGCCAGATTACTCCTGCAGGCAAAGCATCAGCTAAGATTCTCTGCAATGCTACTTTCTGAAGGGACAAATCCACATCCAAATCAAGCAACCAAATCATTTATTTGCAAAGAACACACATTGAGTTTTCCCCTGGCCTCAACCCATTCAATAACTTCAATGCTGAATTTGTTGATGACATGCATAATCCAGCTAGGTTTCACATCAGTGAAATTCTTACAGAAAAACTATCCAAATTAACCAGGAGGCAGAAGACAGCTCCCCATCTTCTTACAAAGCAAGGTCCATGCAAGCGAGGGCTCTCCCTGCTGACCTCTTCACTCTCCCAGGTAAGCCATTTTAATCTCCACCATATGTGGGCTTTCAGTGTATTAATACCTGCCAGGGGTTCAGCTGGACTCTTGTCTCCCTTCCAGACAGGCTCCAGGGAACAACAAGCTCTGCTTAGCCTGGCTTGTTTGTCACACATTTGGAGTGGAGCTCCATCTGGAAGGCACTTTCATGAATTGTAGCACTGCTGGCATGCGCTACTCTCCCTCCTAGGACTCAAAGGGAAGGGGATGCAGGCGCTCTTCAGAAGGCTGATTCTGTTCCAGCTCCTGACCTTCTTTACACTGGATGTCCTGTCGCTTTGGACTGTGCATTCCCCAATTCACTGCCTTCCCCTGCAGCAGCTTTTGTTAATACCACCCCGTGTGCAGCTTATGCATTTTTTCATCAATATATTTATCATTTCTGTTCTCTCTCTAAGGACTTTCTCCTCACTGGGACCAACTGTGGTATTGTCTAAATCAAAAAGATACAGAAAAATAAATTCTAGTATTGCCTTGCTTGTAAACAAAACACCATTTTGGAGCTGTGGTACCAAAAAGCAAGGCTCGGTGTTTTTAAGGTCTACAACAGGTTAATGTTTCCACCACCTTTCCGGTGGTCTCAAAGTAGCTAAAATATCATAATGCCAGTTCTATTGCCTGTAGCACTTTGTGCAGCCAGTTTTACTCAGAGCAGTCTGCATCCTGTGCTGACAGGCACTCTTACTGCAAGGAAATTTTCCCTAGTTCCCCCTTGGAACAGCAACACAACAGTGAACATTCGCACACTACAGCTGGAAAAAGTTATAGCTCTGATTGCTATTTAGACTTTTCCACTCAACTCTAACACCCAAGAATTTGGAAAGGTTTCATCCAGGCTGGACCCTTGTGATAAAAGGATTGAAGGAAAAGAGCACAGGATTAGCACAACAGATGAATACATTGCAGTGTTTTCCCACTGCAACATCCAACCTACCTCATCAAGGCACTAGATAATCTTGAAAAGACAGATCTTATTATACCTCACACCCGCTGGTTTCCTTAGGATAAAGGATTTGAAAGAGCTATTCCGGAGCTCTGGGCAGAAAGAAACTGAGCAGGTGGGAGTGCCAGAAAGAGTCACTTACTTTATTATCCAACTGAAATAACCACAAGAATAAACAGCTGTTAGAAAACTCTATGGGGAAGGTGGTATTTTACTACTACAACACTGGGCTTCTAAGACAGCATGTGGAATGCATATATTTTAGGTTATCTTG
This sequence comes from Cnemophilus loriae, assembly GCA_013397755.1. Taxonomy (NCBI): domain Eukaryota; kingdom Metazoa; phylum Chordata; class Aves; order Passeriformes; family Corvidae; genus Cnemophilus; species Cnemophilus loriae. The sequence goes on along the minus strand of VZTF01002539.1, from coordinate 450,635 downwards.
CTTGATACCAAACATACTTTAGTCACTAGCAGCTCAAGTTACAAATTAACAACGCACGTTCACAATAATTACTTCCCTGCATCCAAAATTAGGGCCAATTATTCATTTTGGTCGTTATCTGGGCACTGCATTTTAGTAAGCATCACAACCATAGAGCCTTCCTGACATCATACTGTATGTAAACAACACAACACCAGCAAGAGATCATAAGGACAGCTAGATGTGGGACTTGTGAATAAGCATCATACACAGAAACTAGCTGTTAGAATGGTCAATATTACAGGTCTTCAGTGCAAAACCTGCTTTGTTTTGTGTCTCTCAGACCAAGACCAAAAGGCAGCCCATTAGCAGCAGCTTTGTGATTTTCCTTTTTCTGCAGGAGAAGAAATTAAAATACTTGTGGAATGTTCTCTTCCACAGGTACAGTAAGAAACACATGAACTCCCTGCACGGACACACTCTCTTCTGAACACCTGTTATTTATTAGCATGCACTTATATTCCAGTTTCACATATTTCTGGCTTACATTTTAAAATGCTGATTTCTCCAGGAATTACTTATTTGGGCCTGTGGCTTTATTTTTTTAGTGAGAGGAAGAAGATAAGACACCGAACATAAGATGATTGGCTAGAACCTTCCCTGCACGCAGAGTTTTTGCTTCTGTAGCGGTAAGCACTGCGTTCCCCACAGTCTGTACTCTCCAAGCTCCATTTTTCGTTTTTCATTTAAGAACTTACTCTCCAGTTTTATCAAGGGGATATATTCTCCCACATTTGCACAAAAAGGTACAGAATATCACCATCTTAAGTGCCTGTGTAAGCCATGGCATGCCAGTAAATGACAACAGGTCACTACGCTGTGTGGGCAGTCTCTTGGTTATGAGCAGATATGAAAGATAATTTTGCAAAAATAGTTAAGGCCTCAGAAAGGCTTTTCAGACACCTTTCTCTTGCCTCTCTTTTCCTTGGAAGTAAAGCAGATAATCCATGTGGCATTATCATTTTCCATTAATTTCCAGTAGTTAAGCAATGACTTACTACTTCTTTCAGAAGGCTATTCCACAACCTAACAGACTTCAAAGACTCTACAAATACACACCAGCAACAAACTTTATTAGTCAGCAGGAGATAGCAGCAGGACTGACATACCAGCTACAGAGAGCACATCTGTCAATAACAGGTTGCCACAGACGGTCTCAGAACAAGGCATCTTGAAAGAGATCCAGCAGTAAGAAAGGTCTTTTGAAACATCTGATGATAAAGACCTATTATTTTAGTTTCTGGTCACCAGTAGATGTTAAATTTGACAAGAAATGTGTGTGGGTTATTCTGACAAGGTTTACAGTTACATAAATTATCTAAAGGAATTAAGTTCTCATTTGCCTGTTCCAAATGAATTAAATAAATTTCCTTTAAATGCCTTTACAATAAGGAAATGAATTATTTATAATTATGGGGTTTAATGTCTTTTTTCTCCTTCTCTGAAACACTTCTAGAACCCTGCATAAACAGTTCATTAATAAAAGAATTTTCTTCTGGCTGCCAGTCCTCCAAAATAATTTTATTATCTGAGAGTCACCAGGCCCATCCTCAGACTAGTTATTACCAAATAAACATTTGGAGAGCCAAATCAGGGCTCACTGTCACCTAATCAACTCCACTCTCTCGTTCGCTATTTTTTTATTAGTTGTGCAATAATGGCCTCTATCAACAAGTTCCTTGAACATCGGTTTTGAAATTACGAGATTCATTAACAGCCTTTGCACAAAAGGTGGGTCTTAAATTGACAGTGCTGTGGAGATGCTGTAAATAAAGACGACAGTCAAAAAAATCAAGTCAGAAGAGCCAAATCACCTTAAGTGACAGGAATAATATGAATAAAGATAAGAAATAATTAGAATTTTTGCTGTAAGCCTGGCACATATTGCTTGGAAACAAGAGGAGAGGAGAGAAGTGTGGGTGCATCAGAGAAATGCAGAGAAGTTATGCTAGCCAGTGACCAATGGAATAAAAAAAGCAGCTATCATCCTAGAGTACATTCAACAGTCTATCTCCAAAATTCGATTAATCAGTGCTTTTGAAAAGGTCTTTGCAAGACTCCTTGTATGCACATCTCTAGTAGAGCATGTTCAGAAAAGCCCCTGAAATCAAACAGGTACGGGGCAGAACAGGAGGGAGCACTGAGGCCAGGAGAATTAAAAAGAAGACTGGCCCCCATGAAACTCATGCAGGGATTTTATAGCAAGGGAAGGCTTAGCTGGCCACTTTTGGGTTAACTGGGACCTAAACACTCATTTTCCCAACAAAATAATCTGCTTCGAGATTTACAATATTTTAATTACATCTATGTTATTTTTGCCTTCTCTTCCACCGTAATATCTAGTATAAGAACTTTACAGGACAGGCTTCTCCTCCTTGGCAGCCTTCACTTTGCTGCTCCACTCTCTTGCTGATTTTAGACTACCACTCTTTTTAGCCTAGGCCTGTGCCATGTTTCCCCCTGGGTTTACTGCCTACTGACACCATCAAAATCCCAGTGCTGTCTAAGCTTTCCAGACATGGTTGTGGCCATGGGGGTTGGGGCACATGGGAATGCCAGCCTTTCTGCAGTGACGTGAAAGGCAGCGCTGGTGGTTGCTGCCTCCCAGCTGGGACCGATGATCTGTTCCAACAGAGAGTCAAAACAGATTAGTTTAAACCACAGACAATTTAATCTAACCTGTCTGATTTCAAACTGGAGCAGAGAGGCAGAAGCAGTCATCTGGCCATCCCTGGCCTCAGCTGGGAGATGGCAACCCACAGGGACACCTCTCCAGCAAGACAGAAACCTGCCTGCATGAGCACATCCCTGCCAGAGAGTTAAACTAATCTGCTTGTGCCTCATTTACCTATTGGAATAGGCTGAACATTTTGACAGCACAGCAGCACTAGAACAGCCTGACACACTTTTCATGACGATCTCCCAGAAGCTCTAAGGTAGCACAGAGTGAGAAGCAACCTGTCTCAACACCCTGAGCCCAAGAAAAAGGAGAAAATAATGCCCAAGACTCAATTATTCATTTACATAACAGACAGAAGATACCAGTAGGTTGCCACAAGGCTCTGAATAAACATCCATGTTTCTGAACAACTTCATGAGGAACTTCAGAAATGGAGCAAATGAAATGGAGACAACTGCTACTGGCAACAAAATTTCTTAGCTGAACATGATTTTCAGTACCAAAGTCAGAACTTATAAACTGTTAAATAAACTTGGAATAAATCAATTATGTGCAACAAGAAGCTCTGAGAAGTCTTTTACAGGATATAACTACAAAATTACAACTTCAAGCTACTTGGCAATATAAACCCTGTGTTACAGCTTTTGCAGAATTCTGCAGAATATACTCCAATTCTTTTTGTTTGACACTTAAAGTTCACTTGTTTCTATCTGGAAAGTCCTTCCCAAATCGCAGGTGCTGCTTTTGGGCATTGCAATACCACTGAAACTTGCTGCTAAGAATGTGACAATACACCATCCCATTACAGATGTCGTCTCGCAGGACCTCATTTGAGAGGTAATATGCAGAAACAGCCATTTGCTGCAAAAGAAAAACGTTCTCAAGATTGAGAGGTCAGTACTTATTCAGACACAAGATTTTATGGGAGTGCACAGCTAAGGGTTCAGCTTGGCATTAACAATGTGATAATTCATATAAAACTTTTCAAAGGTTGTATTTCTTGCTTCATAAACTTGTGGAATGAACCTGGATGTTAACCTTAGTGCACAGCAGTCTTCTGAGGGAACTTGCTATCATGGATACATTACATGGTTATGTGCCATTAGTTAATCATTTAAACAGAGATAAGAAATGGAAATTATGGCATTTGGGTCTGATACGTTCTAAAGATCTGCTGACTCTCCTGTTTGAAGGAGAGACTACCAACAGTTAAAACTTTTCTTCACCTGAGAAAATTACTTCTTTGTCTTTCACTCACAGCCAAGAAAGTCTTTCTTGTGAAATATTATAAAAATAAACTATAAGAGCAGGACTAATGTTGTCACTGAATCCAATCTTTGACAGCAAATAAACATAACTTGCATAGAACCAGGAGTTTCACACCTGGATTAAAATTATAGGTGCTCTATAGATACCAAAACTTTAGTAGCTGAAACAGTTTTCCATATACCATGGCAGTCTAGGGTTTGGCAGCATGGCACACAATGGTGATCCAAGTAAAACAGCCTCTGTAAATTTTCTTAGTCTAATTGAAACTTATCGCAAATTCTCCTCAATCTTCTGTACGCAGTGGGACCAAGAGACCACCTCTTTCCCCTTGAAGGATCCTTTTAGCCACACTGGTCAGTACCTGGGAAATAACTGGAGTTGTTACAGTGATGACAGGGCTCCTAAACTGACCCAACCAATACTAGGCAACCTGCTGTCAAGCAGCACAGTGCACTCTTTCCTTGTGAACCCTGTTCGTGCCTTAATAGCACAAATCCACATGAGCTGAGATTTAGATTCTTTTAGGTGACAACCTGAACTTCGCAATGAGGCCACCATAAGTAGCTGGCTTAACGTTTCTCTTTTTAACAAGCATGGGACATGCCAAGACCCAATGAAAAGCAGACAGACTCAGGCTGCTTCATTTCTCTGTGCATAACTGCATGTTAGGACACTTCCCTAAGCAGGAAAGCACGTGGCATCTCACTGCACTGGAGCTCTTGGCAAAGCAATGGTTACAGAGGTCCATGAACCGCCTGCCTCCCACAGGAAGGAAGTGCTATTGGGATTGCTTATGTAGAGAGCTAAGAACAGGAGTAGGACCTCTGCAGTAGGATCACAGCAGTCTTTCTCCCCGGGGAGAGACCAAAGGACGTTGGAACAGTCAATTAACATGAAACATGTAGAAGAAAGACCTGTTCTCTCTTGACCAGAGACATGAAGAGAATAGTACCAATCGCAGGAGCAGCAGAGCACAGGGAGCCTTAATTCATTTACACAGTCAGAGTGAGCACATGCAAATAGATTCAATTTCCATTCTGTAATTGTTTCAATTTTCCAACAAATTGCAAGAAATTCTTCCTGGCAAAAAGATGCAAAAGCAATGAAGCCAAAGTACAGTGATCTGACTGATCCTTTTGTAACTAACCAAACATAAACAAGGATTAAACATAGCTAACTTCTGTTTACTATTCCAATGACAAAAATCACTTTTAGATGAATGTTTACAAAAAGGGCATGTTGGTTCAGGCCTTCTGAGATCTAGCTCTCTGCAGAAATCATTTGTAACAGTCAAATGTTTACCATTTACAGCATTTCAAACAGGGTAAATCCAGGAACCGGAATGCAGCTGGCAGATGGTGAAAGAAATTAAGCTCATGACATGGTTCAGTAAACAGCAAATTATGATATGCTAGAAGTGCTTGCCACCCCAGGACAACTGCTGCACTCAGGAACTTTCTAGGTGTGCTAGTTTTGGCTGGGATAGACTTAATTTTCTTCATAGTAGTTTGTACGGGGCTGCATTTTGGATCTGTGCTGAGCACAACATTGATACCACAAGGATGTTTCAGTTCACGGTAAAACACAACACCAGGGCTGCAGTGAAACACCCCAAAACTTCCCTGACTTCTGTCAGTACAAAGCCAGCAAAACTTAACTTGCCAGGTTACCTTGAGACTGAAACCCACTGTGCAAGCAACTCTTCCCTGGCTCTTCTGTCTGTCCTCTTCACCAGGAGCTGCTCTCCTGTGGAGCCTGGCAGCACTCTCCAGGCAAATAACTACATACCACGTGATTAGGAGTCTGGGATAGAGGCATAGGGGATTTTGCATAGATCTAGAAGGGAAATTGGAGATGGTATTTTCATTTAACCTACTTAAAAACAAAAGGAAATGAAACTGAATGTATTTAGCGTCACTTGGATATGACTGTATGCTCTGGATTACAAGGGAGTGAAAAAAGACTGCTTGTAAAGCATTAAAGGACCAGTTGCCATTAACTGGTTTTCCAGTTCTGGAAATCAAAACTGAATGTCTCAGTCAGAAAGCCTGGGGAGAAGGGACTGATAAAATACTTCGTATTTGAGTTTCCTTTCTCTCCCAAAGAATCAATATACCTCTCCCTGCCCCTTGAAGACCCTTTTTTTCCACTGCTTTTCCTTATCTTCCCGTTGGGTGGAAGCTGCTGGAAAACAGAGACTGGAGGCATCCTTTGGTGTACAGGCAACTAGAGGCAAACACTGTTCCCATCACCTTTCCTAACACAGCTGCGATGCAGAGCGTACAAGGAGTCTCATGGAAGGACACCATGGACTTCTGCACTCCTGGCATCAGCCTGTTGCTACGTTCTTGCACGCTGGTATCCTTTCTACTTATATTTCATATAACCTCCCTATTTAAAATGTTCTGTAATTCTCAACATTACCACTGAATAATACATTTATTAATTTGTTAGTGCCACTGACTGTCCCTGAGGCTTTTCTTGAGAATGTGTGTCAGCTTATTGATTCTAGCCTTCCCCCTCCCTGCACTGCTTTCCTCCTCTGCCAAGCAGAAACATACTTCTGTGCTGCTTCAGGTCATAATTGGAAAAAAGATAGAAATGTTCAATATGACTCATACATTATTCAGCTTATCAGCTACCCAGGAGAAATGAGAAGAGAAGGTATACGCATGTCTATTTCTTCTACTATCAACAGGAGAAATAATTTCCAGTTACACAAAGTATACGTAGTTCGGTCACAACAGGATCTGCAGTTAGAAGGGAAAAATGAGAGACATGGAAGCAAAGAATAAAAGGGCAGTAGGGAACCACACTGTTAAAAGAGATTCACTTATGTGAGAATTCTTGATTCCCCTGAAAGACTGGACTCATGCTTCTCACTTAATATTCAGAATTAAATAAGCTTGCAATTAGAAAGGATAACCTGCTTCTGATCTGTAAAACATCACAGAAATCTAAATAAAATAAAGCTCCAGCTTAGTTAGCTACAAAGACGTCTAATAACAGCCTGCTAAACCCTAACTGTGACTTCTGGATTTAATGTTAAGGCCTATGTTCTAAAGGCAAATTGCGAAGGAGCATTAAAACTTATTGTTATAAAGGATTTTTAATGTAAAAATCAATACATGCTGTGTATTTAGCAGCATGTAACCACGAGGACGTCTATGATAAGCTTTGTCATGCACCAGGGACCACTGCATTAGTCAAATTCTTGAAAGGAAGTGCAGAATATCTGTATCATTCAAACTGCCATCTGAGACCAATTACAGAAATTATTTTAACCCCAAAAGCAGAGGGAAAAATCCAATCCTAGCTGACAGTCTTGAGAGTATCAAGGGTTCCATATTAAATGTGTAATTTTCAAATACCTCTACAAAATTAATGTTAGAAAAGTGATGGCATAACAGAGAAGTTGGGCACCTAGCACTAGTTTCTGGAAGCCATTGAGAGTAAACAACCACAACCAGGGTGCTGAGTTGCAGTATCTATTTTGCCAACATGTAAACAAAGAAATATTAATAGTAATAAAAAAAGTCATATTCACAAAACTGCATTTTCATAACATCATAACATCATAATCTCTATCAGACAATGCAGAAAAATAAGATAACATGACTGAAATATTACAGAGCTGTCCATGGAAAAGTCTCAGAAAAGGGAAATGTAAAACATTTTTTTCTTAAATATAAATACATCGTAACAGAATTCATCTTCTTTGTCAGCTAAGCCAGCATAAAAGGGACGTGTAGCTCTTCATCCTCGCAGCCAAGCTCATAACTCTGTATGCATGAGCACATACAAATTGTTAGGCAGCAAATGTTTCTTAATTTTGCCCATTACAAGGCTGCCCAGCAAGGGGTCGATACTCTTCAGTTTGAGTGGAACACACAGCCCCCCCAGCCTGCAGATCGTTTTTGACCTTATGGGATCATGTTCAACTATCATTACTTCCAATTAAAGGAATTTTCCAAACAGAAAAGCAGACTCGGTGCTTGGCTGCTACTGACTTTTGCTTCTGCAGCTCTTAAACTGTGGGCCCGCATGTCTTTTCCTGTCTGTGGTGTTTCCTAACATTCCCTATTTATGTGGTGGTCTGCATGTTTTACCTCATCAGGAAATCAGCAGGAGCACCATGGACTTAAGAAATACTGTTGTGCTCCTTGATGCAAGGCATGTCTCTGTGGGCCTTTGAACACTTAACACAGAGCAAATAAATTATTAGCCTGTGTGTGCATCTGCATACATATCCACGATACAGAAAGGCAACTACAATCAAAGGAAACAGGAATGCGCATGGAAGAGTTTGGTATTCAGGCATCCAGTATCACAAAAATCCAGTCGCAGGAAGCATTTAAATGCAGATCTGCACAAAAACTGCAGAAAGAGCTCTACTGAGCTTTATGCACTTGCATACATGACTGCAAAGGCAAGAAGTAACAAAAAGAATGCGGTTTTCGTCCCCCAATAATTTTCAAGTCTATAGCACTTGTTATTCTATTCTTAATAATACTATTACTGGAGAGCAAGCTGATCTTTAAGATGCCCCACCTCCAGAAACAAGATACACAATCACATCAGGTATTGAATGATTTCTATGATTCCCATCACCACGGTGCCTGAGCACATTACAGTTGTTTAATGTATTCTTCCCACAGAGCAGAGAGGAAAATATGATTACCTCTACACTATAATGGGGATGGGAGAACAAGAAACAATAGGCAACTTGTCATGTGTGGCTGGCACACTCACCACTGGGATAACTAGTCTCCTCTGGTTCAAAATCCTACCACAATAAACACTGTCCAGTCTAGTTTTTTCATTACTTAGAAGTTTCTACATTAATCTATAAACAACAAGCAATTTGCCTAAGCCTTTTCCTGCTTTTAAGGGGTAAAAATGCAAAGGGTAAAAATCCATTCAGACAAATGCCCCAGATTTGTAAAACTTCAGTACGTTTACAAAATCCTATATATAAACAAATGATAGAACACACTGATGTGTTGGAAAAACCCCACCTTTCCTTAAAAGCAGAAAATAATGCTGACAATTTAATATTAAAAAAAATCAACTGTTCACAAGCCTGTTTATATCTAATAAACTTTTTTTCCCACAAAAAATTAGCAGAAACAACATAGCAAGCAAAATAAAACCTGCTCATATAGCAGACAAGGAGGAAAATCTATTCTTTAACAGGAGAGACAGAATTACAAGCTGTGAGAGCACCGAAAACTAAACACAACTAAACTTCACATCAAATTCAAAACCTGAAGAGTAACCTAAAAATCTATGTGCTGATTTAATCCAGAAGGTGCAGCAACATCAATTAGGTTTCTGACTGTCAGATACAATACTTGGATACCCTGAAGATGGGTATTATATCAAAGCAAACAGATAAGAAAAGTATACAAATGTCTCTGTAGATAGTCCTCCAAGTCAGAAATGAAACCTCTCAATCAGACAACAGACACTCTAAAGAAAGCTCAGAATCTGCAATGCTTCCATGATTGTCTCAAAAATATGAGGTTCTGATATAGGAGAAATTACAGCAACTGATGCAGGAAGAACACAGCTTTACCAAATCCAGCTAGAATATCACCACACTATTTAAATGCAGCACATCAACATGTAGCTGCCAAAGCCAAGTCTCCTGCCACTTAAGGCATGCAAAAACTTCCCCCTTACCTTCTAACACTGTTAACTTGGCACTCGTGTTTATCTCCCCCACACTGTTGGTGGCTGTGCACTCATAGATTGCTTCATCTCGATGAACACGCAGGGGCTGTATCCGCAGAACTGATCCTGATCCATCATCGAACTCGATAACCTTCGAAAACGAAAAGAAAGTACTTCTTTACTGGTATCTTCTGCAACAAACACTGAACGTCAAAACAATCCAGGGGTTGAAAAACAAAAACAGAAACAAAACAAGCCCTGTAAGCTCTAAAATACCATGCAGTAAGTTGTGTGTTCCAAATCCAGTAACACAAAAATTTCAGTGTCAAGAACGTATTTGTCCTCTGAGGAGGCAGAACAAATGAAGATCCAGCGAGGTTCTTTATGGATCAATTAAGGTTGACAAATTACCAACCTGGTAATAAAGATGTGAATCTGACGATTTAAAACATCTGAGCCATATTTGCACTAATGATTTTACTAATCACTGATAACAATTTAGTGCCAACTTTCACCTTGATGGAAGAGGAGAATGATATACTCCTGTGGGATTGCCAGGGAAACAGTAACAAAACTTGAATAAAACCCCAAGCACCTACAGTGCATGCTAACTCCTGCAGAGTGAGGGGTTTTAATGTCCCTCAGCACTGGGAACTTTGCAACTCTGGCATAATCAACAATGATGTAATTACACTTCCTTCCCCAGCATAATAAATGAAGTCTTTAATAAATCATTGCCTTTCCATCCATCCTGCTAAGCTGCAAAATGTATTACTCTGACTTATACATGGAAGAAAAAGGTATTTATTAGTTTGCAGCTGGATCACTATATGCCATTCCTTAACAGCAAGGCTGTGAAGGCACAGCCTCACGCCACTATTACTGACAAATTCACCCTTCTCCTATTACAGAGTACAGCAAAACTTGGAAATACTACCTGATGTGCCGATGGTGACAGCACGAGGGAAAGGCAGAAGCCCCCCACTCCTGTCTCTTGGGAACTGAAGGGAAGGTGAAGAGACTTAAGGGATCCTTCATTCCAGACACAGATGTCAGCCTGGGGCCTGTGCTACCCCCATGCAAAACTTTCACCCTATTTTCAAGGGCCTGTTTAGGAGCACTTCCCACAGCATAAAGATCAAAAGAGAGAGAACAGGAAGGAGGACAATAATGCACCACAAGACTCTGCAGTGACAGGAGAAATAGGAAGAAATCAAAAAGTAACCAAGACCACCAAAAAATCTGTTATTCCCCATGCTGGAAGGAATAGCCCTTCTGTTTGAAGAAGAAACCCCTAATACAGAGTCAGGTAAAGAAAGAGAAATATGAATATCACCATAATACACTTTAAAGAATTAATTTTTTTTAAATACTAATTTTTAAATTAAATATGAAACCGTAACAAAATGCTAAATCTTTACAAAGGACAGGGATATTGCCGAATTTTAAAAGAAGACGAAGTCGGCTACAGAGATCAATTTACTTCCGTGATAAGGACTAAAAAGCTAAGAGATGAAACACCAGAAAAGCTCTTTTGCCCTCACTATCCTTTGAACAAACAGTGTGTGATAGGAACAGAGCTACAACTACGAAGGGCCAGACAGACATTGAGACCAAAATGTTGTTCGTTTGCTAACGATGGATACCTCTTCTGTGTCACAACTTAGCACGTGTACATGGGATTTTTTTCTCCATTTCAACTTAATTCCAATTTTTCCCTAATTAAGACTAATAATGAAGTTAAATTAATAGTTATTTAGAAAAAAAATAAAATTATTCACTATCTCCTGACACAATAAACTATGTATCCAAACTGATGTGAACAAAGGTACAAAATCGCTCATATAAATGCATATAACATGGCATAGCCCTCTGGTCAGCCACAACAAGCACCAAATTCACTATAAAGGTTGTATCTACTTACAAATTAGAATGCTTAAATAGTTACTATACAACAAAACCTTTACTGGGGAAAAATAACAATGTAAAACAAGATTAAAATTGATTACTTTAATCAAGGTTTTCTGCTCACATACAAAATCATGATTAAAACTGGTGACTTGAATCAATCCATTCTGGGCAGCAAAGTCATCTTGTGCTCCCGTCAGAAAAGCAAAAACATCAAAGACAGGGGATTAGAGGAAAGGCAGCAGAATTGTAGAACGGTCACATTTGCAAGGGCAGTTTTAGAGAAGGGAGCCCAACACCAAAAAAGGAAAGCAGAGAAAAAGGTGGAGAAAGTCAGTGAAAATATAGCTGCTATTTAAAATATGTACCAAATTGGACCCTTTTTCAAAGATGTTTCTGATACCTGTTCTTCTCCCTTCCTTTCTTTCACACTTTAGCTCACAGAGAAGTCAATTAACCCTTCACCATTCCCCCTTCAAGTACATTTGTGGGAGGGATAGCAGTAGCTATCACTTAGAAAGATTTCCAGTAGTGTTTTGGCATCTCACTTTTGAATTCCAGTGGGGACAGTAGGTCAAAGAGGTGCCTTATAAATTCTGACAATGAAAACAGAAAAATACTGCTAGATCCAACTCTTATCTGTCATCCCATCTCTGTAAGCCCCAGTCTCCCACCTGAAGGAGGATGCCCTGTTGGTGTGTTTCCAGCATCATGCTCAAAGGACACCACCTGCTCTACAGATTGCATTGCTGCAGGGAAGGAAACCTGCTTTACGCTAAAGCTCTACACTCTGTATTGTAGCGACGAGGAGATACCCAGGTTGCAGTGATGATTATTGTGCAATTAAGACCTGTGAGGATTAGACTGATTACCAAATTTTCGGGTTTGGGGTTGTTTTGTTTTTTTTTTCTTTTTGTAATTACCTCAAACCGCTGAGAACTGACTTTCTTCCCCTTCTTCATCCACGTGATACGAGGTTTGGGCTCTCCTGTTGCCTGACACACAAAAGAGGCCACTCCTCCAGAAATCCCAATCTGATCTTCAGGAGCTTTCATAAACGTTGGCTTGCCTGGAAAAATAACCAAATCACCCCCATGAGGACATAAGATCAGATAAGCATGGAATGTGTCATGTTAATCTAAATTATAAGATAACTGGTGCTCTTACTACAAATCCAGGTTGAGTGGCTTCGGCCACACAAATTCAGTGCAAACTGCAACATGACAAGGACAGTTTCTGCTTGAGTACCTTTTTCTCATGAAATGAATAAAGTCCATCTGGCTTGCCTATAAATGAGGGCAATAGAAGGCTCCCCCCTGCGCCCTGGGCATTCATTCACGTATATGACAATTTGGAACAATTTTTACAGTTTATTTTTTTAATAAATGGATTTTTGCAGGTTTATACCATGGTCATAGCACTGGAAATTACAGAACAGCTGACACACCAAACCTATGAAATGTACCATACCTTGACATTAGTTTTACTGAAAGCTATTAACACAGTCATAAAAATTAACAGATAGGGTTTTAAGTATACAAATAACAACCTTCAGTTTCATTTTAAATGTGGACTGACATAAAAATTCTACAGTGTAAGTATCTGGAAACCTGCAGCGGCTAGCCTATGCTTGTTAAGAAACTAATCACTAGAAGTGAAAGTCAGCAAAGAAACCAAAGTGGCATTCAGGCATGAAAGACTCGACAAAAATTTAAAAAAAAAAAAAAGTATCATATAACATTTAAATAATCAATTAAAACTTCCATAAAAATAGAGCTGTATCTTCGAGATTTACCTAACAGATTCAGATGGATAAACCTATGCATCCAGTTGAATTTTTGTTGAATTGTTTTTGTTGTTTTGACTGGTTGTATTTTTCTTCTGTACTCGCTATACGGGAAAATTTTGCACTATGTGATCCAAGGATCATCTTGAAACATTGCTTTGTCCTCGCGAGAAGCATTTGATGATCCCACATTCCTATAAAGCACTAAAACATTTAACTCCACAGGGAGAGTTAACAGAGTCCACCCATGATGTCATTCCACGCATAGGTCACACTATGGCCATGTTTCAAATATGATTCCAATCAACCACTTCAGAGATGCACCTGACCTATAAACAGGTCAGAGACAGCTGCTGGCATGTAGAAAGGAGCCTGAGTAAGAGAAGAAACCTGTTCAATCGCAAGATAACAAACCCCAGCAGAGCTGCTGGTGGTTCCACACCTTCACATTCTAGACACATCCACGAGTGTGTCCTTGAGGGAGAGGGGGATGACATCTGTCAGCCCAGGTGCTTCGAACTCTAGACAAACCGAGGGCTGAATTTCCCTGATCTAGGAAGGATACAAATTCAGCGGTCCCAAAAGAAGACAGCCTTCAAATGCATTTTCCTAACGTATGAGAGATTCAAATTCTATGGGTGCAGTTGCAGTTACAGCTGAGCCAGGCAGGCAGTGGCAGGTACGGAAGAGCACAGGGGCAGTGCTCTGCTCCTCACTGCCTTCCCCTCCCCGCCTCCAGACGCTGGCACCTGAACCACTACAAGGAGCTCCAGGATCATCAAAGCCTCTGTGGAACAGATTTAGGCTCCTAATCTGGCAGAAAGATGCTTTTTTCTTCTTTTCCAAGCAGGGGAGGGAGTGCAGTGGCTCAGGGCAGGACCAGGCAGAGCTCAGGAGCCCTGAAGACAGCACCTCTCTCTCAGCAGCTGTGGAGCACAATTTCACCCTTAAACTGCAGTCCTGGGAGACTTCGCTGAAGCTGTGGCACCTCCTTGACCACAGTTCCACCTTCTGGTTTAGCCTACACTAACTGCTTACACGGACCCCTGTCCTGGCAGTGCGGCATGGTGTGACAACACGCAGAGCCGCTCAACCAAGTGGACTACTTCAATCCTCCCTGCTTCTGACAAAGCCCAGAAACCAGGCTCTGCCTTGCTCCAGTACATGCGTCCCAGGCCAGGGAGACTGCCAAAGACCCAGGATGCTTCTTGTTTCTCTCATGTGGCACCACTGCCTGTAAGGGGTGTTGGGGTGTGCTGCAAGGTGGTCTTTGTGAGGAGAGGTCAGGGCTGCCCTGTGCTGGACACAGCAGTCCCACCATGGCCTCGCAGCACAGCATAGCCAGGCTTGTTATAGCGCTGCCTCTGCGGTAACAGGTTAAGAAAAGGTAAAATACCTCACGAGTGTGAGCAATGAGGTCAAAAGCGTGAGAAACAGCCTTGTGAGCACCCAGTCAGAGGGGGATGAGGAGCTCTAGGTACCTGAGCAGGTATTCCCCTGCAGCCCATGGAGACACCACAGAGAAGCAGGTATTTCCTGGCAGCCCACAGCCAGGCCTGCAGCTGGCTGAGGTCAACCCCCTGGTTTCAGAGCGAGGAACAAGGCCAGACCAATCATCACCACCTGGAGAGCCATCCAGCAGCTGAGGCCACACGTAGCAGAGAGGGGCTGATGGTGAGCCACTGCAGAGGCAGCAGGACAGCAGAACCCTTCAAAACCTGCAACATCCGATGCTCAACATGGGCTGTGCTCGCGTGCTGGGGAGCCACCAAGCACCCACATGGGGACGTGCCAGCCCTGACCGATCTGGAGGTCACAGCTGAGACACTACAAAGCAGACCTGGACCTGTGCTACTGCTGCTTGCTCAGCTTGATTTCCAAAAGGCCTTGGCGGACAGCAGATCCACCAAGGTCAGCACTGCCTGCGCAGAAGTGGATACACACGCTCTGTCCTCAACAAGCTTCTGTGAAGGAGTATCACAGACCCGGCCTCACCACAGAAATTCCTCACAAAAGTGTACTGAATTTTGTAATCCTTGGTGAAGAGAGCCCCACGACTTTGCTCAAAATCCAGAAAATGCCTTTTAAGACATGATGGCTGCTGTCTAAAGGCTTTGGCACATTGTCCTGACATGAACAGCAAGCAATTATTAAGTCTGCTTGCTTAACTGATGCTGATTCCACATATTTACTCATCTATAATCATGTCTATTTCTACTTAGTTTGTATTTACATATATCTCTGTTTATTCACCTCTCATCTATTCCAGAGAAATGTTAATTTACCATTCAGGCTGCTAGTGATCACATTGTGATTGACTGTTTTGCTATGCAGTGTGCTAAGCTGATGTCTTATATTGCACTTCAGC
Source organism: Cnemophilus loriae (assembly GCA_013397755.1). Lineage (NCBI taxonomy): Eukaryota > Metazoa > Chordata > Aves > Passeriformes > Corvidae > Cnemophilus > Cnemophilus loriae. Next base: position 434,909 of record VZTF01002539.1, on the reverse strand, counting down.
AGCTGATTTGGTTTTCTGATTTTCTGTTATTTACTCTGGGATCTTAGTAAAATAGTGTAATTTTTTTTTCAAATGGCAAACACAGCAGAATCCAAAAACTTTTGTCCTTGAAGAATACAATGCAATTAGATCTCCGACTTTATACTTACTCCCCAGCACATACACTGAGGACTTACTTTACTTTTGTACATTTAAAAAAAATCAATACTATTAAAACCAGAACAAAAGGAAATTGAACGTTCACCTGCAGCAAAACCTAAAAAACCTGCTGCCTTGATTTTACATTGTTGCAATGAATCTTTTTCCCTTGCACATTTAATTGAGTGACACTGATATTCTGGAAACCATCTAAATCCTCTGAGACTGGTCACAGAAGTACACTTGTATATAAACCAAATTCTCAGTCTGAGAAAGGGTATTTCTACAAAGGCATTTTAAACATTTCTATGCCCTGAAGTTTTGAAATGCAAGGAAAGTACTAATTAAGTGAACCTATAATCCTGAGTCCTGGCCCCAGGACAATAGAGTCGGGCATGAGCATACATATTTTTATACTGATTGGTAACTGTTACAGCAAATCCCAAAACTTATCTCAGTGAGAGCTAACACAAGTGCGACAGAGCATCCACTATACTCCTGGTGTCTGTGAAAAATGCATGTTAAGTGGACTAGACAACCTTCACATCTCCCCTCCAACCAACATCTTCGTAACTCTGCTGCCGAGAGGAAGCTGCCGTGAGACTATGACTAGTTACCTCCAAGGGGCAACACTGGGGACAGGGCCAGATCATGGCACAAGCTTCTTTTTTAGCCCATTTTGAGCATTTGCACTTTTAGGGTAGCCCTAGAAATATAGTCAGAAAAAATAAGGATGTACTGAAAATACAGAAGTAACCTACATGTTGTCTTTTCCCTCCTTAAATTCAAAATGACCAGAGTGTCCATAGAAGATTATACAGGCATGAAGCTTTAATTTAACTGTTTGTTGCTCAAACATGCTACAAAGAAATACAAGGAACTGAAGTGTCTTTTGCAGTGAAAACCTGTCCTTTCCCCGACGACCTGTAGACCAAAGCTGAAGCTTTCCTGTTGAAAGTTTAAAAAAAACGGGTGGGGGAATAAAAAAAAAAAAGAGAAAAACAGCTGTTGTATTTTAAAGACAAATCTCTGAAATATCAGCTTGAGAGAACCTCCCGAGCAAGTCTTGGATGACAGCAGGGAGAGGTGCCGGATGGCTGGGTGCCCATCACACCCACCTTCACTTACTCCATCACATGGAGTAACAACTCCACACTGGCATAGCTCCCTTAAGTCCAAACTACTCCAGTCTTTCTCTCCCTAGCCTCTCTGCTCAGTGACAGATCCCTGGAGCATATTCAGGCCTCACCCTCTAAACTAATTCTTGCTCCTCACTTCAAAACCAAGTTCCTATTAGACCAGGAGTAGAAATCACTGCTCTCATTTCTATTCACTCATAAGCTTCAGGCAGGAGAATAGGAAAGCTTTCACCTTCTTGGCTGAAATCTTCCCTGTTTGGTCTTTGTTCAAAACTAAATTATTCCAGAAAGCTTATGGGAACACAGTTCTGAGGAGGAAGACTGTAAAAAAACAGAATATTTCTTTCTCTTGTAAGAAACTGGCTTCATCTTATTTGGCTAGGGGCGGAAAAATAACAACTTGCTCAGACATGCTCTCCATTGAGAAATTAAAAAAAACCCAAAAGACAACATTTCAGAAGAAAAGGACTTTCCTTTCACATTTGGTAGTGTCAAAAAAGCCACTTGCCAAGCAAGCACAGATTTGTGGATAGTCCTATAAAGTGAATCCCAAGAAGGGTCTCTTGGTGTGGATGAGACGCTAGCAGAGGTTTAGGCACATACCACTCTACTGAACTATCCTGGAAAAATAGCAGAAAACTCATGCAGTGTCCTGAGCTGGGTGTGTGACACATTCAAAATAAAAGCTCCTTTGAATTACATTTTAAAAGGTCTGCAACAACACACACACAGAAAGCCAGAGACAGTCAGGTATGCTCTAACCAATATGGCTGCTGTCTGCCCTTCCCTGCAAAACCAAGTGTGATGGGTTTGGAAGGGGAACCTGAAGCCCTAAAAAGACTGAATCTCAGGTTTCCTGGAGAGCCACTGACACCTTTCCTGCAGGGCATCTCAGAGCCAGGTGGAGCCAGGCACAGCCAGCCATGAAGATGCCTCTCTCACCTGTATGTTATATATAAAATCACTGTTGCTCCCTGCTATTCTAGAAAATTTGTTGTGAAACAATTCTTATAAAACAGAAAACCATCTCAGCACCTGTTTTAAAATCTGCCCTACTGAACAGCTGTAGCAGAAGAGTAAAATTTCAGTTCCCTTTTCCAGGTTTTCCTTTTTTTTACGGGAGAAGTTCAAAGTCACTTCATCACATGCATTGTTTTTAGGCTGTGCAGCTTCTTGGTGAACCCAAAAGACTTTCCCAGAGAAAAAAGTATCTCGTATCAGATCTCCTTCAACGCCGAGAACAGAGGTGTAGCCTCTCTTAACTTGGTAAGGTGTCTTTTATGTGAACCATGGTCTTTGAGGAGTAACATATGACCTGCGTTACCTGACTTGAATACTAGCCAGATCCTTGAAAAATAATGCTGGCTCCTGGATATTTAGCACAGATGCTTGCATTTTGATACACGTTAAGCACACAATTGTCACATAAAATATGTTTCCTTGTAATTCTGTAAGAGCTAAAAATTTCAAGTGGCTGAAACATAATACATGCCAATATAAAAACACATAATACACACAAATGTTAACTTGCTTTATTTCAAAGATCCATCATTTTCTTAAAATAAATGGGAAAATTAAATGGAATCCTGATGCATTTTCAGTATTTAGCTCTCACATCAAATATTCCTCATCCAAAAATTTTAATTCAAGGACTGGCAACACAACGCTTCTTCTGTTCTTGTGGATGCCATTTTTCCAAAGGGTTGCACACAGGTTTGAGGAAAAATGTATTATTGAACACATCTGCAATTAAGTGTTCCATGAACGCTCACCTGCTGTGAGAGATTTTAAAGACAAATATCTCTGTCCTCATGGAACAAGTTCTCACTACTCTAAATAGATGGGCAGCCAAAAATAAGATTTGTGTTGTAGGAGAGGGAAGCTTATATTTTTATCCGAAAGCTTTTATGACTTGAGCTAAGTTAAGATTGGAAGTAGACTCCTCTGTGAACAAAAAAATTACAGTTCCAATATAAGATGAACTGGATAAGGACATACAATAGGAATGGGCAATCTTATTTAGATGCCTGGGCTAAATGAATAATAAGAAATTATTGACACCAGAATGAACAGATCACAATGAAATCAGTTCCTGAGCCTGGAAATTGTGGGATTCAGGTTTAAATCCCTGCCTTTAACCTTCCCTGTCACATACACAAAGGCACAACTGTGCCTCACCTTCCACTGTAAAACTAACCTGCTGTTCTCACATGGCTGCTGTCAGGACGAATGTGCGAAAAATGATGATGTGGCTCAGTTATAGCACTGGGAAGAAACCAGCAATGACACAGACTTTCTCATGTTCATGACTGACTTTGAAGTGGAAATAAAGTGGTCTAGAAGACAGAGGTGGCCAAAGCTTTTATATACAGCTAAAGTATTTCTCTTTCTTCGTTTCCTCTATGATCCTGGATGATTGATATCTGTGCATGGATGGATGCCTACTGGAAAGATACTCTGGTGAAAGCTAATCGGTGATCCTTCTCCTAAGCATCCATTGCAGGGCAGAAGACAAGTCAGTGGGGTCTCCATCTATCGTTATGTTTAGCATCCTTATGCTTTCCTTTCAATACACCCACCATTGTTTAAATGTAGTTCCTACCCCTTTGTGATTATCAGGAATAATGTTTGGCAAAATACAGTATTTCAAACTTGCATTTTTTATTCTTGGATAATTTATACGTAGGAAGAGCCTGTTTGAGCCTTGTAATAACATTTCTTTAATAACACCTTACTAAAGCCTCTGTGAGTCTCAGTGAGCACAATGCTAATTCATTTGTTATTTCTCCTATTTTGGTTTTATTTCACTAAGATGACAGCACTTTGTAAATGAAACTTTTGTCCTTTATTGTTTGGTGCAAAGTACTTATTAAATAAATGCAAATGTATGTGGTGGGGTGCTGCATGCTCAGATACTTACACAATTCTCTTTTTAACCAGGGTATGGATCATAACCCTTTCTCCCATCACTTTAAAAAAAACACTTAATTGCACCCCAATCACAGAAAATGGCACTCCGAATTCAACATATTCCTCGGATCAATCTGAATTACAGGTTACCTCATGTTACCTGCATATCTCCTCTTTTTTTATGATCTTATTTTATTACGTTTTAATGCTTAGGAGATTCCCAATAGCTAGGACAAATGATCCTGCTATTTCAATCCAATTTTAGTGGTTGAGTTTTCCAGCTTTAAGTGTGAATGTCCACGATAATCAAATCTACAAACGTTATCTCTGAGCAAGTTGCATTTCTCCTCGCCTTCTTCTCCTGACTTCTGTGAAGCTAGTCAGAGATAACTTCTGAGTTTGTACAAAATGAAATCAAATAAAGTGAATGATTAATATCCAAAATTCCAAGAAGTGGATCTTCTAACATGTTCAATGACCTCTGTAACTTTCAGTAAAAATATTACATTACAAGAATAACAAAAGCAGTCATCCAGCAGGAGCTGTGCTTCTCCCTAAAGACCAACACACTGAACTAAGATTCAAGGCACTCATTTCAGCAGGCAAGATCCACCGTGCTTTGTTTATCCAAGGTAAGCTTAACTAAAGGAGAATGCAAAGGTACATGTTAGGTTAAACATATACTTTTATCAGCATTTGTAATGACTTAAGCTCAGAAATTCTGACAACCTTCAACTCCTGCTTCTTCACCATCTTGGCAAAGAGGCTCTTTCCTGAGCATAAGCACAGTCTAAAGGCAAAGCCTTTGACAGGGCTGAGGTGCCTCTGCAGACACACAGTAGGAACCTCCACACCCAGACAGGCATTTTCAAGCCCCCTTTTCCCAACACAGGATTTATACTCACAAGTTTATGTCAAAATCAAGTATTTTTTAATTTCTTCTTGAAGAAACATCTTAAAACCTCCTGTGTACTTCTAGTTCCATGTCTGGTCAGTTACATATAAATAAACCCTTCATCAACAGAAATTCAGCCTTCCCTGTTAAATGCTGATGTTTGGATAAACCTGCTTATTCCACAGCAATACAGGTTAAAAGCCATTAGCTCACTCAAGTGTTAAGGCCATGATTACTGGATATTAATAAACTACAGCAACAGCCTGTCATCATAGTATTGCACTTGAGTAAATTTCTAATTCTGTCTCTTTATGAATAATGGAAATTGTTGACGAAGTTTAAACGCCTAAAATTAACTGACGATACTGAACCAGAAATGTCTCAGGCAGCCATCACACGAGGATGCTGTGCAAGGCACATTCTGGGTGCTGATTTATTTATGGAGTTTTATGCAGACAACTTAGACCTTAACGCAGTGGGGAGGTGGTTTTTCTCCATATCACTTCTGCAGGGGGCCTACAGATTTTGCACACAGGGTGGCAAATTTTCTCGGTTATTTTTCCAGGCTGTTGTAATTGCAATGTCTTTCTCAAAGTGCCTGGCTGGCTATCAGTGTGAGCTGCTTTACATCTTAGTAAGAAAATCCCTAACTCTGGCTAATCCCTGGGCTGTGACTGACTCTAGTCCATGGGAAAGGGGTGGGGGGGGAAATATATCAATCTCTCTACTATGACATCATTCTTACTTGCTTACAATACCTGAAATAACAAGTAACCAAAGAAAGAAAAATATTCTAAGAAGCATAAAGCAGTCCTGCATACAACTGAAGAATACCGATTAAAAACAAAGCAGAAAAACAGCCCAGTAAAACATCCTTCTAGAACCTGAGGTTGTGTTCATTTCCCATTCTCTGCTTTTACGTTTCCCTAGAGCACTCACAGCTTGTGTGTGCAGCCTGTTACGTATTTTGGGGAAAAGCCAGAGCTATATATGGGTTCAGCTTTAACTTCCCAGCATTTATACTAAGCATTACCCAGAGTAGAAAAACAAAGGAGAGCAGAGAAGTGCTGCTCTAACTGCAGACCTTCCAGCAGCCTCACAGAATGGTTTTCTGCTTTAATTTAAAACTGAAACCTGAAGTCAAATTTCCACCTGGTAATAGCTTAAAGGCACTTCCAATTAACTTGGTAATACACACTTTCTGAGTTAATAAATTTTTCAGCCTCTGTGTTTAATACAATTAAGCATTTGGGCCTTTGGCCTTAGACCTTATTCAGCTTGAGAAAGAATTGCAGGGAGACGGTCTCCAATTATCACCATTTACACAACATTCACTTAAGGGCTTTCAAATGCATACATATAGAACATTCATTTAATCATACACAAAATTCAGTACCTGAATTCAGGCTGCCTCTCTCCTGCACACAATACGTACCAGTGATAAGAGAATAAAACCCCCATCTACGGGGCTCTGAAATCAAGTCATCATCACACTGCCTGATGCAGCACAGAACAGCTGTGCCCGCTCCTAGCAACTTACTTTCCCTTCCATATCTGCATTTTGTTATTTGCAAATTTCTTCAAAACTTCAAAGTTAATAAAGCATATTGCATAGTGTAAAGAACCCGCTAAGATATGCAGAACCAGGAAACAGACAAAACTGAAATCCTGTGCTTGAAAAAACATGAAAATTAATTTTGCCAGCATGCCTACCACCCTACCACATTAAACACCTTTTTTTTTTTTCTTTTTTTTTTTACCCCAAAGGACTAAAAGGTTTTAATCCTTTTTTTGCAAGCAGCTAGTTCTTGATTCAGCAGTTCAAAAGGCTTTGCCAAGTTCAGGTTTTTCCTCTGCTTCTAAGAATTAAAAGTGAGTGCAAACCTTATTTTGTAAACAGATACCATAGTAGAATGATTTTAACAGAACTGGGAGCCAGAATAAGTGACCTCTTCAGAATATTCGTTACTAAAGCAAAGGCATTCTGGGCTCTCAGGAAGGGATCTGCATTTCATTTTAATGCCACTGTATGTTGCTCTGTCCTCCTCCTATAGTAATGAACCAAATTCCTGCCTCATCTACCTGGTAAAGAGGAAGACTTTCTGCTTAATGATAGCAAGTGCATGCTGGCACTTCTGTAATACAGTAATTTTTTTTTTTTCCTATCTGTGTCAACTGTTTTATCATGCAGCAACTGTAGTACAGTCTGCAGAAAACCAAGAAATATAATTTCCACATTTAAATGTTTACCAGAGCACAGAGCTAGGTACCCAGGTAAAATACACTCAAGTGAGGGAAAGAAAAAAAGAAGTAGATCACAGAATGTTCTGAGTTGAAAGGGACCCACAAGGATCATTGAGTCCAATTCTTATGTGAATGGCCCACATAGATATTAAACGCACAACCCTGGTGTTATTAGCACCATGCTCTAACCAACTAAGTTAATCACAGGGTCTCAATCATTTTGACTCTCCTTCTTGAAATTCTCCAAAAAAAAGGTCTATTTCCCCACTGAAAGGTTTCCTCCAAGTCAGACTCCTTGGAAGCTTGCATAGAGGTTCAAAAATGAATGTTTGTACACTTCTGGGAGACACCACTGAGTGTTTTTTTAACCTGGTAATGATGTACTTTTGCAATGGCTAAATGAAGGCAGAAAACCTCACACAAGTGAAAAGCCCTTTGAGCAGAGTTTCGATGTCAGGGCTACCACCTCCAGCTGGCAGCCAGACTGTGCTGACAGGGGGGCTGCTGAGCAATTCCAACCCTCCATATCAGAAAGAAAAGAACTATACAGAGTGTCAGAGCCATGCTGCGCAGCGCCCAGGGGCTGCAGGGAGACCGAGATGTGGTAGAGCCAGGAAAACTCCAGAAGTCACTGTGTCCTGTTCAGGAACCACCCTTGAGTTCTCCCAAAATGGCACTGTATGTGTGTGGAAAACCTCTGATTCCATGTAAGAGGATGGATGTCCAAACTCCACAGTAAGGAGAACCAGTGACACATGCCAGAGATCTGGAGTTTTACAGCTGCCACAACCCAACTCTGCCCAGTGCACAGAGCAGGGCAGGTTCTTCATCCCAGGAGGTGCCCGGTCCCCTCCACCACCCAGGGTTCAGAAAGGACTGAGTTCTAGAAAAGCATCAAAATTAATCACCATCCATGTTTGCTGCATTCTTGATTTAATTTTTCTAGCATCCATTCCTTGCTGTGTTATTAACTGAACAGATAAAATGAAAATCTCTTTTCACTCTAATAACTTTTCTCTGTGTAGACAATCAGCTCAGCCTCTGCTTCTAAACTGAGTTCCTTAAATCTCCATCTACCAGGCATGGTTCCAGATTTTATTTTTCTGTGGCCTTTTACTTGCACCAAACTTTTACTTGATTTCACCCAATTATGCACAGAGTTGCAAGAAATGCAGAAAGTAAAGGTCCATGTGAAGAAGTTACCATTTACCACGCTATAAAAAGTTGCTGTGGCCACCACGTTTATCCTGAAGCCTAACAGATCATGTACTGGGACCACAAGGTGTGAGTTTGAACTTCCAGAGCTGGCCGGAGATGTGTGTACAGACTGGAGGGTGCCCTGCAGAGCAAAGGCTGCACACACACCTGTGGGGCTGGGCACCCACCCCAGCGGGTGGCACGGGGGCTGCTGGGGAACCCAGTTACGCCACAGGCTCCACGGCAGCGCACGGCTCTGCAGGGACTAATCTGTCTAAAAGAGAAAAATCTTCTAAGTCACCAATTATCTCTTTTTCAGCACCCCTGACAACATCTGTATCTCTGGGAAAAGGGAAAACCAGTTAACATCACCACTGCAGTATGTATCTTGGCAAGGCAGCGCATATATTCCATCGAGGAGGGGATATTTCAGACAGTGTACTTTATCCTCACCAAGCCAGAACACTGCCTGCTACTCAGAAACAAATTTCCCCAGTTATAAACACTATAAGTATAAGCCACATTTGTTTAGGAGTACATGTTCCTTGCTCACCATGGAGTCCTGTCACAGACCTCACTGTGACACCAGCTCCTGCAGTACCAATTCCCAGGACACTGGCAGACCAAAATCCAACAAAGCGGTGGCAGGAAGTTACAGCATGAAGAAACCCAGAGAAACTGGCCCTCCTGATGTGACCTTTCAGGCTGGGTACCCTTCAGCAACTGCTTTCCCTGAGACAACTGTACTGCTCTGATTGCACTCAGAGCCACGAGCCATGTCAGCCGGCAGAGTGCCTGAAGAGCGCCTTAAGAGAATGTTTACCAAGCAGGAGCTCAGTACAAAGACTGGGAATGTCTATGAACAATAAAGAGCATCCAGTATCTTCTGCCATTTTTTGGTTTGTATTTTCTCATGCATTGTAACGCATTTTTATACTTTTAGCCATAACCTACTCACAGATAGTACTCCATTCTCTCTCAACCCAGACCTCCAGCATCTTCTTCCACATTTCTCATGTCAAGAGTTAAGTCCCAGCTTTGTGCATGATTCGTATGATCACAGAGGGCTGCCAAGCATTGTGAGGGGTTGACTCCTTGCCATACATTTACCAGGGTAAATCCATCGGGGAGAACCCAGAACTGGGAATACCAGCTCTCACACTGACTTCTGCAGCCTGGAAAGATGTTTGCGCATTTCAGGTTTGGGGACGAACACATGGAAGGTTGCACATGCCACGAGAGCAGAAAACAAGTATGCTGCTTACAGAGATTTGTCATATTTGTATTTGCCATAAGTATATGTGCCTGCACCACTTAATTTCATTTTCACTGCCAGACAAAACTATCACATGCTACAAGCTTAAGGGACACACACACGGATGTCAAACCTACAAGATTCAGCTTGTTTTTAAGCTCTTGGTAGAGACTACAGAGGATATATATATATAAAAAAAATTTGTCCTCAGAGTGCTGTGTCTAAGTCTCCCTTACCCATCGCTGCTTTGTTGACTGCGTCCCAAGATTCCTGGTTTCACACTAGATTTGCTAAACTAAAATCCAGACCAGCAAAGAGGATGACAAGCTACCTCAGAGCAAGTTAACTGCACCTCTCGGGCTTTACATGCAAGAGAAAGAAGGCACTGTTTCACCTTAGGGATATGACATCCCAGTATGTTTTGTGAAGGACATACACCAGGGTAAAATACAAATCTCTGTATGAATCTGAGGCTTGAAAGAACGTCAGCCTTTCTTACCTACTGCAAGTCAGCGCATTGCTAAACCATAATGCAGCCTAGAAAGAACAAGATGAGACAAAAGAGCCTGTCCAATTATGCCTGCCTCAAGTGAATTTTATTAGTCGCTCAGGTCTATTAACAGTGAGGATAGCATACCTTTATATAGGCAAATGGATCTTGCTTTAAGAATTACCCATGCAGGAATAATCCCCTGCCTATCACCAATTGCTGATTTTCATGTTGTGTTTTAAAGTCTGACTTGAAGGTAGGTGCCTGCCAACTCCGCTTGTGTTCTCCAAGAATAAATGTTTATCAAAGGGGGGCTCCCCATTTGCTGAGCTGGAATTAGTTACACCAACAGGGTATCAAATGGGTTGTTGCCTGTCACTGTTATCAAAGAGGAATTTGAAACACAAACACTAAGCAGCAGCAACTGAGCATTGAAGCTTGTCAGGGCAAGCATGACATGGGACAGCCAAAATGTACAGACAGAGGGCTGGAAGAGGCTCTCTCAAGTACAGTCCTGTCCCACGGCCTCACCACGGCTGCACTGCACAACCTTTTCTGTAAAGGGATCATGCACCAGCTTAAAATAGGTTTGAGTTTCAGCCACACTTCTCACCGGAAAACTGTTCCAAAATTATGGTCATGGAAACATTGTGGGGAAACAGACTGGTTTTTACAGTCATTTGTCGTCACTTCTCCTCGCTTATTTGTGTACTAAACACAATCCCTTAGCTGAAAAAGGTTATGTTCCATCTCTGTGCCTTTTCTCTCCTTCTTCCAAAATGTACCTCAGATCCATTTTTACGCCCTTCTTAAAACAGTAAAATGTTTGTCTTACATTACCCCTGAGACTCCACAGGCTAAAGATCTCATCTTATAAAAAGAAGCAAACAACAAAAACAAAAGAGAAAAAGATACCGTGTGTTGATTCTTGCAGAGTTTTCTGAATTTGCTTTGTACTCTCTTCTGATAGAATCCATAATACTTTAGCACCATCATCTTATTAAAAACATACATTTAGGCTTGGGCATCTCGAGATGACCATTCATCATCTTACCACCACCTTTTTTTCTCACTCCCTCTTCTTTTCTTTTTTTTTAAATTAACTTATGCAGCTGGATATGGCTTCTGTTAATTGTTCTGTATAACTTAAACTGAACCAAGAACCCATTCAGTCTTAGTTTAATTTATAAGATCACATTTACAATGTCCTCGTGAAATACAATTCCCAAGCTTCAGGAAAACTTGCAGTTCTGTTGATCATGTGAAAGAAGTGTTTGTTAACAAGACTACTTAGAAACCTACCCTTGCACTTTCACATTCAAGTACATGTCCAGATCTCCATTTTAACCATGATAATCGAACAAAAAGTTTATTTATGACTTGCCAGCAGCCTCAAAGGCATGGTTACTGTGCAAATTCAAAACTATGCTGTTGAGTCATACAGAACACGTAATTCAGCGTTGTTATAATACAATCTCAGATAATTAAATGCAAGATAAAGGTAGAAAAACAGATGAACGGTAATCTGGGAGAACAAGCCCACCAGCACAAGAGCAGCTGCCCACATTCTCTTGCTTAGACCATAAAACCAAGGCTGACAACTCCATTTGCAAAGTGCTGAAATCACCCAACAGCACCAGTCATATCTGAGATGCACATTTACTTCAGCCAAGCATTTTACCACTATTACTGGTGATAAAGCTGGCATATGAATTAAAGGTTTGAGAAAGGATGATGACAGTATGGAAATTAATCACACATTAATTTCAAACTTCCAACTGTCTTGGCATTGTGAAGCCATCACACTGCCACATCCCAGAGAGAAGTGACACACCAGTACACCACCCTAAGGAAAGACAGTCTCCTATTCCAGGCATCTTAAAATCTATTAAGTGTTTTCATTGAGTTGCACCAAACCACATTTCGGGGCCAGTGTTTTAAATTCCAAGTATTAGAAAGCCCCATTGAAAGTACTAGAAATTCAACAGTGACACTGCAGCAGACAGAGATTTATCATTCAGACTGCTGTGATCGTTACTAATATTACAGTCACTTTTGTTTTGCTAATTTGGCACTTCACCTATGAATAACTGAATTTCACGAAATAAATTACATATAGCAATATTAGTGCTGTTCTTACTGTATTAACAGGCATCCATGTATGCAATTCAGGCAGAGTGGTTTCTGACTATATCCACACTGCACATAATACTACTAGACACTGATAGGCTGGCTTGCAACCAAGCTCACCCTTCGTGGAATCCCTCCTGCATAGCAGAACAGCTGACTGGTTAGGAAACCTAGGGCAGAAGGACAGCAGTTCTTTAACACAGATCTAGGAACTCCAAAAGACTCAGGAGGTGCCTTTCTGACTCCTATCACCTTCTTGGATGCAGAGATTTGGTATCTTTCTTTCCTTCTTGGAATAATGATTCTTGAATAACCAGTCAGAACGCTGACTGCTAAAATTAAAACAGCTTAAATTGAATGCAGGACTGTCACACATTGTCAAGTGTGCTACAGAAAGGAAGGAGGACAGAAACAGCTTCATCGCTGCTTCACTGCTGCCCAAGTGTGAGTTTGCAGTTAGTTGCACAGGAAGGAGAAACCTGAATTCAGGACTTGACAAGCAGGATTAAGGAAAAATGCATATTCTTACGCCCCTTCTCGCTTCCAATTCTTTGCTCATCATTTTATTGAGGAATCAGCTCTCAACTGTTTGGGACATCTGCTCTGTAATTCCTCTTTCAGAATTCTGAAGTTTCCTTAAAATCCAGGTTTGTTGCCATTTTGGCCTGGTTTAAAGAAACTGGCTGTAGCTAAATGACTCAGAGTACTGCAAACCTTTCTTGTTTCATTGTGTTGTGTTTTTTTCTTTAACATTGAGAAGACCACTTCATTTATGAAAGAAACAAGGAAAAGCCTTTATTAGGAGTTTTAAAAGGGCCGTTATCTGGAGGAAGCCATAGCAAAGCAGTAGTAGCGACACACAGTTCCTAGAACTTGCTTTTTTCTATCCTTCTACTAACTTTCTATATAAATTCATAGAAAATGATATTGTTAACATCTTAGCCAGTATATCCTAAGTAAATACTAGATGCTTGCAGCTGGATTTTCAAGGGTTTTTTTAAATCAGGAATTTAAGAGGAGATGAGTGGTTTTGTTTCTATCATCTTTCATTAACTTTTGGCGACAAACAGCCAAGACCATGCAGCTGAGATAACTGCTCTCTGAAAGGGCAAGACATTCATTGGGCCAAGAGCAGTTCAGCTCTTCCCATCCACCACCAAGAATCCAGAATGTGCTCTGCCTACCAAAAGTGATACCCTGAACCCTAATTTCCAGTGCTATAGGCCAGGCTGAAAAACAGAGCAAATGTTGAAACAAACCTGACTGTATTTCCTCTCACCTAAGCAAGTGACAGCTTCCTGAAGCATTCTTGTCCTAGTTACTTGAGAAAACTGTGTGTTTCCAGATGCCTTGTGACTGATGCACCTGCAAATGGTGGAAAACTATGCAGCACAAATAAAAGTAAGATCAGATATAACTGTCTTCATGGAGCCTAGAACCACTTTTGCAACAACGTAAGTGAGAAAGGGGAGAAAATGCAAATAATTTTCTTCCACTCTACAGAAAAGACTCCATTCAATCATAAAACCGTAGCTGCGAAAGGACCTCAAGAGGTCTCCAGTATAACCTCCTGCTTGAAGTGCAACCCTCACCAACACTAGATCATCTGAGCAGTGGTGATATCCAGCTGAACCTTGGGAAGCTCTGAGGAACGAGAATAGACCGCCTTGTTGAGCAGCCTCCAAGAGGAAAAGCTCATTTCAATTATTAATAGTGAACTTCAATACAATCTCCTCTGTCTCTTCGCCTCATCTCTGCTAAACTTATCTGTTATGACAGCTATTGAGCAACTGGATGACTAAAGATGGCAGACACTCTGACTGCATGCATCCATCGGAGCCCACGTTTAAATAAACAAACTCACTATTTTCAAACATGGCTAATCACCACATCAATAGACTTATTAATTGGATTCCTCGACATGGTTGGATGCATGTTGCAGCAGCAGGGACCGGCTTCAACAAACACTGAGCTCTACTCCATCCGTATGTCTCAAAGATAAAAGAAAAATTGGAGCGCAATCAAACGCAGTGGATTAAATAACAAAAGGAATTAAACAAAATGGACACTGAATTTGTTTCATTATATACATTATGCGCACACACACACACACATACCCTGCCACAGTTTTGAGCATGTCAAGAGCTTATGATTCATACAACAATTTAGGTTGGAAGGGACTTTTGGAGGTCATCCTTTCCAAACACCCACTTAAAGCAGTGCCAGCTTCAAAGTCGGGTTCAACTTTGAAGCTGGATCAGGTTTCCTGGGGCCCCATTCAGTCAAGCCTGGAGTATTTTCAAGGGTGGACATTCCAAAACATCCCTGGGGCTCTGGTATGATGCTTGGCCATCTTCATGGCAGGTAAATTTTTAAAACACATCGTTATTACAGCTTATCACTATTTCCCATGTTGGTGCTTACGTCTCTGTCGGCTCTCATCATATCACCACAAACCTGCCAGAAGAGCCTGACTACTCCTGCTCTACACTCTCTGCTATACCTCCTCCCATCAGGCAGCTGAAGAGAGCAGTGAGCTCCCATTTCCATCCATCTCATCCTAAGGCCAAACAAACCCATCTCCTCCCACCTTGCCTGGCACATCCTGGTGCTCCAGAACCCCCTCACCAGCTCAGTATCAGTACTGTGTGCCCAGACACCAGTCCATGATGCTGCACTCCTTTCCTTATCAGAAGACAGAATTTTTTGCTACCTGCCTTAAGCAGGAAGGGCTACATTTAGAAGTCAGTCCAACTCTCTCATGTTTCAGTGTCTTCAGAATCATCTACAAGCTCTCTGCTATAAGCATAAAGTATGACCATTGCTAACGAAAGATGACGTCTTACAATACCTCCAAGACTATATGAACTGTGCAGGATACCAACCTGCAAATTTATCTCCCTTACACAGAAATATTACTTGACTAGCAGCCACATCCCTTCCAAATAAACTTCACTTACAATTATTTCCAATGTTTTCACATTTTGCAACCCTAGCTCAGGGAACGGCAAGCCCCTGAACAGTGTTATTCCCAGGTACCCCTGAACAGTGTTATTCCCTGGTGCTTGTCATATTTCTCACACCTTTGGCTAGACAACACATCTTCTATTTATTTTTTAATCAGATTTCTACTATTTACTTTCCCCGCTCCACTGGTTGCGAGACAAACAATTCTTCTGCTGTACTTCCCAATGCTCATGCAGTGCATCACAAAATGTGGGGGTTACAATTGTTACAATCTTTACAATTTCAGAATCCCTGCATGCCGGCACTCTAAAGGAGAAGTGGTTCAATGGGGGTCCCACTACACAGGACTGCTACACACACTACTAACATTAAAACACTTTGAAAGACACTTCCCACTTCTGTTTCAACACATCACCTCCATTTACATTCAGTTATTACGTTAAGTCTATGCACCAAATGAATCCCAGTTGCAACTTCTGCTAAGTAATCAAGTAACTGAGCATTTTAGAGCCACAAACAATAGATTTTGCCTTTTTTGGATATACTAAACCAGCCCTTTGTCACTGCAAAAAGAGAGGTTGACATCTGAGATATAAAATGCTCAAAAGAAGGCTGTATCAGTTAATCAAAAGTGAATGATGACTGCAACAAACTTTATCAGTTCTGACATGAAAAAATGAAAGCAGGAGACCACTATCCCAGACTGGCAATTCCATTAACTCTTTGCATCAGTGTATTTTTATTTATTTTTGACTGTTCATAGGCTATCAATAGCTATGTGGTGAGTAAGAGCAGCAGCACACAGAGGCCAGTGTTGCCAAGCCTGCATTTTCAGAAAACTGCCTTTAGCAACCATCCAGCCCACTGAATGTGACCATGGAAGTAGGGAAAGACCAGGTTCTGCTGCCAGCAGCAATCACAGCAGACAGTCTTTTTCCTCTAACATGAGAATTACTTTAATTTTGCCCATGAGAAACTAAACTATTTAGACTCTGGCACCATCACAAGAACTAAATGCAATAGTAAATATATTGTATATGTTTTTCATATAAACATCTTTCTTCCCGATTTCTCAAGTGCTCTTTCATTTCCCATTGTATTCAGCTCTTACAGACATTTCTAATTCCAATTCACACGCAGGTTCAAGAGCTAATTCATGGACACCAAGGAGTAAACTTTCAACACAGCATTTTTACCACCAGATCTCTTACTATCACTCAAGAAAGCAGGTGAGCAATGACAAGCAGGTACCGGTTTCTCACTCTTTATACACAAGGCATGTGATGTTCTTGCCAGTTTGACAAGTAATGGTGTTGCTGGCCTGCTAACTCCAGTATGAGGGAGATTCTGGAGAAACGTTTTGAGTAGGATGCACTGATGTGAGTATTCAAACAGCACCAACAAAACCAAAGAATCATTCCATCTTTTTTTCTCCCTGCCTTTGAAGAAACTGCATTTAATGGTCAGGGCTCTAAACTTCTCCCTGGAGAAGCTGAGCTATTACTACTTTTCAACTTGATAAAGCCACTTTGTTTTGCAAGGCAGAAGGGGAAAGTTTAGCACCTTGTGTCACACACAGTACAGCACAATGGGATCTTTATGGAGGTTTGTGTACAAGTCAGCAGACAATGATTAGACTGACAAGGACTCAAGTCTGAGCACCGACAAGAGGAACTGTCAATGTGTAACCACCACCTGTTCTCACAACTCTGACTTTTTCCTGGCAGTTCTGGGATCCTTCAGTGGTAACAGGAGGCAGAATTAGTCAAGTCTATCATTCGTGGAAGGGTCCTCTTTGATTAGCCATCCATCAGGGTGCACAGACAAGGGTATTTCCTGTCCTCTCACAATGGCTAACTCCTTGCTCCTTGGAACACGGAAGGGGTTCTGCAGAGACAGCAGAAATGCCCATCTGCAATCTCTGGATAATAACCTACATGCTGGAGGAGGATGTATGTGCCTTGCTTGTCTGGATCCTTAAGACAACCTGCTTTGTGTGGTGCAAGTGAAGAGGTTATTAAATCCTTCAGGTGGAGAGAAATGTTACTGAGACTAGCAGAGCAGCTAAGGCTTAACGTCTTTGAAGCTCAGTCTGGGAGCTCAGACTGAGAACCAGCTGGCTGGACAGGGAGCTGACGAATGCGTTCAGGCTGGGCAAATCCTTTTATTCTAGTACTTAAACACCCAGGACATGGCATAAAAAAGGGCCTTTCTCACCTGCTGCATCCTCCTGAAGAAGGAATGAGCAACTGTCAAGAAATATGTCCTCTCAAAAGAAAAATATTAACTGTAGAAGCAGCATAATAGCTTCACTGGAAAGTCTGGGAAATGAGGGAGCCTGTTCCTACCAATAGCCGCAGCAATTCAACCCCTGCACTGAGGAAATATCCACCATGACAGGTGATTCCATCTAGTTGTAAGGTCAGCCATTAGAGAAAGGCTGCCCACAGGATGCAGCTAAATACAGCAGCTAACATCCATTAGCTGAAGAGCACAGAGCAGCAAGGCAGCAGACTCTGCGGGTGGGAGGGATGAGGAGCAGCCAGGCTGGGTCCAGTGGCCCTCCTGCAGCTCCGTGGAGGAGAGAGCAGGTGTGCAGTAACAACTCCAGACAGGTAACAGTCATGGGCTGTCACCTGTATGTACACAGAAATGAACAACAGCTCAAGGTGCATTACTGGCATAATCCTCTGAATTATTTCCTATCAAGTCAGTTATCTTCTTCTTGTTTTTTCCCTGTTTCTAATGGAATTCAGTGTCTCCAACAGTAAACTGCATCATATTGACTGCAAGCATGCATGGTTTTCAGAAATACTACTAAGAACTATCACAAACTCTGCTTATTGCTGGGAACCTTGGCTACTCTGAGAAAGCAAGTGAGAAGAACAAAAAACACCCAACAACTCCAGCTAAGTGGGAGACAGCTCACGTGAACTGTGGGTGAAACAATTAGAGGGGACACTGCCACTGAGAGTCTCAGCAGCCAGGAAAGGCTAGATGAGAATGAAGGAAAACAAGGTGACGACAATGATGAAATTTATCTTGCTTATGAAGGAAAGAAGGAGTAGTGGCAGCAGGGAGGGTGAGAACAGCCTTTAAGGATCTGGAAAGAAACTGCACGATGAAAAGGAACTATTTTTTCCTTGTCTTTTTTTTTTTTTTTTTTTTTTTTGCATGTCATGCAAATGGTCAACAATTCACAGCCACAAAGCTGCTGAAAGGGAGTTTAAGGTTAGGATGTTTGGGGTGAACTTCTATACCATACTCCTAAGGTATAAATATACTGACAGTTGAACACTGGAACAGCTTGCTGAAGAAATGGTGGGCTCTTCTCTCACCAGAAGTTTTTAAGGACATGCTAGACAAACATCTGTTGTGAACAGCTTAGAGCAATCCTGTCTGAGCAGAAAAAGGCGGGATGAAGTTCCCTTCTACCACTATTTGCTGTAAGTAGAAATCTTCTATTCCTTTTCGAAGTTCAAGAACCGTAGTTTTATTTCAAATTTTGCAGAAAAGCTCAGTCATCGTCACAGCTGTAACCTCTGGGCTGCAATATACCTGCAGGAGGACAGCTAAAGCCGAGGAGATTCAGGTTCCTGCAGCTACAGGCCTGCCAGGTACTCCCACGTCCCTTTGCTCCACAGGGATGAAAATATTTGGCACTGAAAAATGGTAACCTCATATTATCAAGTATTCTTTTACTGCAGGCAAATTTCACCTGCTCCAGAAGACAAGAGAGGTCCAGCCCAGACCAGGCGAGCCTGCAGAGCCACCCGAGCAGTGCCCCTTGCAAAGGGCAGTCCCACACTGCGCACACAGGCACATCTGCAGGCAGCCCACCTCCTGCTCCTCACTTAACCAGACTGCAGCCAAAACAACCTCAGATTTATACCAGATTACAGGAACGGTTTATGAATTCATAGCACTGCATCAGACCACTAAATCTATAAACTATGCAGGGAAAACTCCTGAGCAGCATAAGAGATTATTGAGCTAGAGGGAAAAGATTTCTAATGCAAGGAATCCCATTAAGTCTCCCATGTATTTTAAAAAATAAAGATTTGAAGAGTAATATTTTGGACTACTCATTCAATAATTATCTTAATTCTAAAGTTATTTATCATTTTAGCTTGAAACCAGCAATAGCTTAAACCTTTTGGGTCCAATAATTGAACTTTCTACAAGCTTACCACCACTGTTGTTTCTTAACACTCTTGTGTTCAACATATGCACCACTGAAAAGGAAAAAGACCCTCCTTTCTAGACATTAGAAACAAATCTTGGCACAAACTTTGTTTAGGTGTATGCTACACGTCTGAAGAACATTCATAGTACAACAGGTCTCAAAGTTTTGGGGTTTTTGTTGTTCGGTTGATTTATTAGTTTAGTAGTATAGCTGTTCTTCAAAGCAATCATGGAAACCTTTGTGAAAGAAATAAATAATTGAATGTCAGTTTTCCTCACTAATCTGCTTTAAACTAGACAGAAGCAAAAAACCTCCAAAAAACCCCAAACAGCACAACAAAAGATTTGACTCTCGTAGCAACTCCTCCCGTTTGAACCCTGGCAGCATTAGCTCCTGTTGTGTGCTACACAACACAGCCCTGGCCTCCGACACTGCTGCTCTGCCTGGCCCCTGGGAAGCCCTGGAAGGCTCCTGCAGACAACAGGAAAGCCATCTGAGGAAGGCCGTAATGGCTGACCATCAACACATGATGAACACCACCCATAGGAACTAACAGTGCCCACATTATTGCCTGTTTTCAAGGCTGCTAAGGCATAATCTCAGTCTCAGGACTGACTCGGGTTTGTCACCAAACTCGGGCACTTTGACCTGGATGAACTCTCGGCAGCTTCCCACGGCAATGAGCAGCCAAGGCTTGTAGTCATCCGCAGCTGCCAGGACACGACTCCCTCCCACCCATGCCTAAGGGTTCCCCTCTGACGAGTCCTCTGCAAAAGGCACAGCAACATATGGTTTTTGTGACGATGTAAGAGTAGCCATTTTCTCTGAGCAGTATTTCCATAAGGCTAACTCAGGGCCTGTTTGCTACTTAGTGAAATTCCCAGTACAACTTGATCTATTTAATCTTTAGCAC
This sequence comes from Cnemophilus loriae, assembly GCA_013397755.1. Classification (NCBI taxonomy): domain Eukaryota; kingdom Metazoa; phylum Chordata; class Aves; order Passeriformes; family Corvidae; genus Cnemophilus; species Cnemophilus loriae. The sequence continues at coordinate 414,445 of VZTF01002539.1, read as the reverse complement.
AGCAAAAATACCAGCCCTGTGGAATCCCGAAGTTCTGACCTGAGACCAGAGCTTATTACTCAGTTCGGAAAAGTGGATGAACACAAACCAGTTCTCCAAGATGGAACTAAATCAGAATCATATCAAAGTAGGGTGGGGTTTTATTAACCCATGTAACACTGCATAAATGGTCAACAAAGGCAGATGAAAGTCAGCATTGTCTTATTGAAGGTAACACGCTTTTTAGGGAACAATTTAAACCAACAAAACACTGAACTGGATTCTAAATTAACTGTAACCACTCAGAAAGGCACTGGACTTAAGTGCCTAACCTAGACTTTCAGTGAGATGCTCTGTGCAGTTGTGGTCATGAAAGTAGAAAGAGCACAGACATGGATTTGGAAGAAGACAAAAATACATTATTGCAAAAAGGCAAGAGAATTTTTCAGGCAAAATAATCTAATACCTACATCAACTGGGACTTGCCCTTGGACAGCAGGGTTGACAAAACTCTAGAGAACTGTCTGTGAGAAAAGACTGAGATGGGTATTCCCACTTCATACTTGCGAGAGAAACTGTAATTCAGCTGAATGTAAAAGTGATAAATTCAAAACAGTAAGTCTTTTGTTTTAATAGCCACACAACAGATAATTAACCTCTAGTCAGTGAAGTGCCCCAGAGCAGCGGCAGAAGCAGGAGGCTTGGAGAATCCCCTTACAGGACAACGGCTTAGGGCAGGAATGGCATTAATCAATGACCTCACTGTACTCTATACTATAATAGATGCATATTAATATTCATAGATTTTTAGGACTGAATGGTCCACTCTATCATCCAGCCTGACCTCCATTCTGACACAGGACGTGCTTTAGCCAGCTCCTCCAGCCTCTGGTTTTCTGTTAGGCTTTTCTCTGCTAGGTCAAAAGAGGCTGCTTGTAATACAGAGGCTCTAAGGAGGGTGTAATGCAAATTTTGGCTCAGCAAGATCTGGTGATAAAGCACTGAGCTGAGATCCAAGTGTCAGGAATTAAACAAACCCTACAGTTGTGTCAAATAATCCAAGAGGCAGGAAATGGGAAATGATACCTGAGCATGTGCAGTAGGTGAGGAAAGCACATTCCCAGTTCCTCTCCAGACCCCTTTCAGGGTGTGGCTGCACCTTTACAAGGCCACTCACAAATGCAGTGTGGGGCTTTCCATGATGTACGTCAGCAATATTTTTATGTTACAGATGATGGAATCACACCACTCCTCATTAGCTAATACTTTTGGAATGGCAGTATGTTCAGGCCAAACATACATTTGTTTTTAAGCAATTCTGGACCAGAAGTACCCAGGAAGTAAACAACATTTTTCTTCTTTTTTTTTATTTTTTAAAAAATTATTCTCACCTCTGTGACACTGAAAGAAAAAAAAGCAGGATTTGTATTCCTAATTTTAGAATGGTTCAGCTTTTGGGTGACCCCTTCTTGGAAAAGGTTAATTCTTATGAACTGCATAGCTTAAATATGTTCCAATACAAGCATTAAGATCCACACAAAAGGGATCCTTTCAGAAAATAAGAACCTAAAACTTCGTGGTTTATTTTTTTAATCTATATAGTTTCCAACAGTTTCTAACTCACTATGGGTTTTATGGACATGAAGAGCAATAATTCGTACCCTCATGCACTTTCCTTCAGACTGATACCTCTGTGACAGAAACTGTTAAAAAATAAAAAAGGTCTGCGTAGCTGTCTAAGAATCAAGCAGTAACTGAGGCCCCTACAGTGAAATCCAGGGAGGGGGGAAAGAGAGGAGGAGACTCATTCCTGTATCACAACCCCAGAACTGCAGAGAATGTGCGCCTGCTCCACTGCCTCTACCCCTGTGTCCAGCCATGGCGGAAACCACACACAGGGACATCCATCACTTTTACACCTCTTGGTCAAGAACAAAAGTGGCCACATTGTCATTTGTCAAAGCAAAGCTCCTGCTACAGCAGCAGCAACTGCACCCTCAGATATTGATGACAGCTGACAGACAAATCGAGAAAAAAGTATACTGCTTTAAAATGCTAGCTCCCCTCTGCTGCCTGATCCATAGGTCTGCCTGCCATTCCCTAAGCCAAAGCATGGAAAACCTCACTGGATTTTGACAGGACATGAGTCCAGTAAAAGCACTCGATGACTACAATGTACAATCACGCTTTTGCACTGATCCACTTGTACTCCTACACAAGTCTTGTTGATGGAAAAACTAAGTTTCAATGAACACAGGCAAAAAATTTGTTTCAGAGGAGTCTGGAACGGATTCTGATCTTCGAAGCAGGAATTGAGACCTGCTGATCAGGGCAGGGCAAGTCCCTCCTCTCCACTCTGCTGCCTCTGAAATGCTGAACTTTCTCTCCAGCTCATTAAACACTGTTGCAAGGAAGGGCCTCAGCACTTACTGCCAGTTCAGGAATATATTACCAGTATCGGAAACCCTTTTAATCAACAACAACCATCTGTCCCCAAAATTACAGATGCTCAAAAACGCGGTTCAATTTAAAGGACAACCACTTAGGTCAGAGATCTGTGGTGTGGAAGATATCAGTCTTGGCACTGTGGAGGGATAAAAGAGTAAACACCAGCAAGCCATAACAATGGGGTTCCTACAGAAACTGCACGCTGGACTAGCTGAAGTGTTTAAATAAATATGTATGGGATATGTGCATCATGAAGGGTCACTTGCACCTTGTATGGAGAGGTCCTGAGTATGAAACTTGTGTCCTTCTCCAGGAGATCTCACTAGGCTTGCTGATTTTTCTCCTACTGATGTTACACAGTGAAGGTGTTCATAAATATGGAGGAAAAAAGCTTCAGTCCTGGAGGCAGCATGACTGGAAATCCCTGACAGCATTAGGAAGTCAATAAATCCCATACTTCTTCTACCCAGAGCCTTCCATTACTTTTTTCTGTTGAGGCTTAAACTCGGAGTGTTCACTTCTCTGTTTAAGCCCCATAAAGACATTCCTAAGGCAACAAGGGAAAAAGAAGAAAAGGATCCTTGCATCTGTGAGAGACTGGAGTTTCTTCTATGCTGGCAGGAGTCAGCACAGACCAGCAAGATGCTGCTGCTGCTACTCCAAGAGAACCAGTATTGGCCTGAAGTCAGGACTCACAAAACTAGAGCCTGACACCAGCATAGGAATCCTCCTTCCACTCTGGAAACCACCAAGGCTTTAGGAAAGGGCTAGAGAGTCAGCTCAGGTCCTCCATACAATCAAAAAAACTAATGAACTCTAAGATTCCATAAAAGACTGCAAACTATTTAAGTTACATCCACCACCAACAAAGCTGGCACCATTCGAAGGGCAGAAGACAGCAGGTCTGTTTAATAGCAATGCTCCTAAAGTCAGCAATCCACAGTGGGCTTACCTGAGCATTATCATGAATTATCAACACTGGTGAGCTTTCTCCCACTTCAGACAAGTCTGCAGCAAGTGTGGTGGCTCTGTGTCCTGGCTGCACAGAGGGCAGAAGAAGGCAGTACAGGATATATCCAGAAAAATTTTCCAGTTAAAAACCACTTACCCGTACAAACAGGGCTTTTGCAACTTTGGACTCTGGTAGCCAAAACTTTTTTTAAAAAAAACACAGAGTGTGTTCAATCTGTGTAGAGCTCTAGGCTATTCAATAGCATGACACACTTCTTCAAAAATGAAAAAATCAAAGGTGTTTTATATAGAAGGAATAACGTTCTAAATACTCTCACTGCATGTGCTGGATGTGCTTTAAAAATACATAGTGCTACCATACTGATTCTTCTTACAGTCACTAAAACAATTTTTTCCAGGCTGAGAAGTGCTGTGCTCATTTTCAGCACATGGCACATTACAGACGAGTCAAACATGCCAACACCTCCAATTTCTGCAATCATAGAGTGGATTTTGTATTTCTTTTATTTCTCATCTCCCCTAGTTTCCTTCTTCCCATCGAACACACTTTAGAACTGAGCTCCATCACAACCTACCAGCAGACTTGTCCCAGTCCAACTCTGCAACATTTTTATAGCCATGTCCAGTAATGCTGGCAGCCCCCACCAGGGCTCTCCAGGCTGGAGAAGTCAGGGAGACGGGTCCAACTGTCGTTTCCAAACAGTCCAAGCCACCTGCAGTGTTCCTGGAAACCCAAGAGCCTCTGTCTCACAAGTGAGCAACAGGAACTTGTGTCAAAGAACCTGCAGTAAAAAACTGAAAAACATGGACCAAGGACAGATCCTCAGGCCTATCATCCAAGCTAACTCCTTTTAGCTGACTTTATCTTCACATACACACTGACTGCACAAAGCCATAACAGCAACTGCCAGAATAAGCCCATGCTGGACTCAAGCGCAGGAGCAGGGAGACGCAGCTGTCGCCTCCGAGCGACCTCCACCAGCCCCCCACACAAACCACAAGGACCAGCAAAGCTGACACCCAGGGGCTCAGAAGGGAATCAGATATTTAGCAAGATTATGCTATCTGCTAATCTGATTAGCCCCAGAGACTGCAGATAAACATAACAAAGAACAGCCGGACACCAGCTGTAAAACCCATCCAGTCAAGCAAATAACACAGCTGCCCAGAAAAGCTCAGCATCTGGGACCTGTCGCATGTAATGCTTTTAGGGAAATGACAGACTCGCTGCTCTCACGTTAGACATGGGAAAATGTGTTAATCTGTTTACCTTAAATGGATTTAACCTCAATCTGAAAAAGAGAGGACTGACTCGGATTCACACAGCCAAGATACTCGGGCAGCAAAGCACAGTGATCAGGAGGCAGCAATCCTCAACACCATTTACATGGGTTCGAAGGATCAGGCATGACACGGGTCAAACAAGAAACGCTAAGAGATTAAACAAGCACATTTGTAATTAGGTGTAATGTTGATTGTCTTCTGCCCCTGAAATGATAATCAGGTCCCACATCTAATCACAGCAGACACCTGAGCTTTAGGCTGATGGTGACAGTCTCCACAGCCAGCCCCTTCCCAACAGAAAACACACACCGGGCTTGGGCTGGAGGTGGGGAGAGGGATTTAAAAATGAAAACTATATTTTTATATAAATAAAAGAATAGCACAGAATTAGCAGAGACGCTCTCATGCCTTCCTCACAAGAAATAGGCTGCTGAAAGACCAAAAGCCACCCGATTCACTCGCCATACACTGGCTGCTATTTTCACAAGTGCAGAAGGGAAGGCAAAGACATTATTTAACATGTCCACTTGACGTTTTTAAACACAGGAAAACCAAGAGCAACTCACTCAAGGACTGCATTCATCACTGCCTGCCAATTACAGAAACAAAACTGATCAGTCAGGAGGACACAAGTGGCACAACGACTCGGCACAGCACCACGGAAGCACAAGCACTCTGAAGTGTTCTGTCACAACAACAGGCATTATGGATCTACAGAAGCAGGTCTGAAGCTTTTCAGTCACTGCCCTCCCTTCCTGATTAGCAAACACTTTGCAGTAACCTCAACCTTCCCTACAGCTCTCACTTGAACTTTTGGTTACCACGTCAGATCAGTTTTTTCCCAAATTTGCTCCATGATTCTCCAAGACTGAATTCTTATACACATTCATCTACGCTGAGAGAATCAGCTCAGCTCCCTCTGCTCGGTATGAAAGAGGAAAACCTCTATTTCAGGGTGACTCAAATAACAGCAGAAATATTTGGGCCAGATAACTCCCCCACCACTGGAAGCAGTGTAAGCTCTGTGGTATTGCCACAAAACCTGGCACCAGCAGCCAGGAGAAAGCACAGGATCACCAAAGACAAGGATGCCCAAGAGGGCATCAGAACACAGTATCTCACAGTGTTTCTGGGATGTGGAACAAGAAACAACACTTTTGGGGCCAGCTCAGGGCCACAGGTATCCCAACAGTGCTGGAGACTAACTCTGGAAAGCGCCTATCACTTCAATGCAGACTGAGGAGGAGTTGGGATCTAGAAAAGTTCAGAATGACAGGGACACCCAAAGAAAAAAATAAAACATTTCCAAAGAAATTGTCTAAAATATGCATTTTCTATTTTTATGGCAAACATGACTGGTTGCTAGTATTCAAATGCAATTATGCAGAGGCTGATCTATAAATAATGCAAAACTCAGAAAGGAGAGATCCACACTCATTTACAGCATACCCCATGCTGTACTGAATAATGTTATGCCCCACCTTTCACCATCCTCATAAAACAGAAATGCAGTCAAAAAGCTGAGAAAGAAGAAAAGCATCTCCCCCGCTCCCCAACCAAAAAGGAAGACGACGTTTGAACCAAGGTAAAATTTAAGGTCATTCTATTCAGTACTACTTCTAGAGATAGAAAGCTTTATTTCTGCATTTCCAGCTCACCTGCTCTGGTCACCCAAGTGCCCCCAGAAGCTGCAAACAAGGTATCATGGAAATACATCACACCACTGCAATGCCCTCTGAGTAGATCCATACAGAAGCTCACAGCATCAACAAAGTTGTGTCCCAAATTTCTTAAATGAACTGTCTAAGTCTCTTGCACACAGCAGTGAATAATTTAAGTTGGAAGGGACATGTGCAGGTCAGCTACTCTAACCTCCTGCTCAGAGAACTACTAACTTTAAAGCAGTGTTTAAAGTTATAAAAAAGGTATCTCAGGACCTTGTCCTGCTAAGCTTTGAATATCTCCACAAATGAAGACTCTCAAGCCTCTCTTGGTTCCTTATTCCAACTGAGAATCACTCTCACCATCAAAAAGTTTCCCTGTATAATCATTTGTATCATCTGGCTGCAAACTGTGACTTTTTGACTCTTATTTTTCAGTATGCACCTCTAGGATAAGAAGCATTTCCATTTCCCCCCAAAAAAATTTTACTTCTTGATTCCAACTACTGAATTTTAAAAACAGTTCTTTAATATTTTTTTAAAATTTATTCATCTAATATCCTTACAGCAACAATACCTTCCCACACATCCTCTCTGAACAACCAAATTTATGCCATTTACATTGAAAACTAAGGGTTTTTTTCTCTACTTATAGCTCAGTTAGCTTTGTTATAATGTAGTTTATAAAATTACATTTAATGGAGAAGGGAGCAGGTAATTTGTTTATTTCTGAAATGTGATGGCTAATGGATGGGGTGGGAATAATGACAGAATATATATTATGTTATGGTCGAACAATACAAGGAGAGAATGCATGACCTGATAATTTTTACCCTTCATTAAATGGTCTATTGAGCTGCTTTTTCTCCATATCAGCTTTTAAAACAGAAAAAAACCACTGCAAAAAATAACATATTACTTCAAATCACAAGATTACTCCTAATTAAAGCAAAAATTACTCATCTGTTTCTTAAATTCATTAGCAGTAGCTGAAAACATACCTAAAAATAAGGAAAGCAGCATAAGGAGACTAACTGCAACTAGCCTTGTTAACTACCTTCCTCCATAAATGCTGAGACATTTTAATTCCCATGTCTGGAAGGACAAATAAAGTCTGTGCCACTCCAAGCATCCTTGCCAAGTCCTTCCTCCTCCCAGCAAGCCAAAAGCAGAGTGGGAAGCAGAATCCAAAGCTGCCTGCACATCCAGATGGAGCAGTGTCACCTGAGCTACATCTGCTTTTAGAGACTCTTTGTGGCTTTTCCAAGAAGAAAATGGGTCTGTACAAAGATGGATCACTTGAACTGACAGTCCTGGTTTTCATTTACTTTCTTCAAGGAAGAAAATGGATGAGCTATCAATGAGTTTATTTGTGTTTGGTACAAGGAGCTGTAATGCACCCTGGGCATGTGCCTTGAGCCCTGCCTGGGAAAGGGCAATGAGGGAAGAAGTTCCCAAGGACACATGGAGAAGGGTACCCCACCATGCAGTCCCCTGCAAGGGGAATCCCAACCAAAACAGAACAGCTTCTGAGACTGATGGGTTGAACCTGGCTCTTTAGAAAGTTACCAGTGTGTAAAAATCCATAGGAGACACACAGGTTTGCAGATTATGTTAAAACCCAAGCTATATGACATGCAAATAGCCTCCAGTGCAAAGTAACACATGACGGAAATATGGAGATAAGGGAGCAATGTCAAGGAAACCCCATTAGGCCCCTGGCCTAATGACGGACCATTTTCATTTCCTGCAGGGAAAATGGCTGATATTGGTCAGCGTCAACTGATAAAGGGCTGGCTACTATGGGTTTCAAGAGAACTTTGATCTACATCTCACATCCCATTAATAGAGACAATAAATTACTCTCACTTTACATGAATAAAGAAATAAAGCTCACATGTTCAAATAGGACAGAGCTCCTTGATGAGTAAGAGTGCTAAAACATCAGCAATACATCAAAACCACTCAAGTTCACATGCTACAACTCCAAAAGAGCAAAAATAATACCACTAAAAGGACATGCATTCAGTTTTGCAGAAATCACCAAAAGAGAGTTTCTTCCCTAAGAAGCTCCCTTGTATTCAAGTTCCTTCTATCTCTGCCAAGTATGCTCATATGGCAACTGAAAAAACATTTGTGGCATTTGATTCTCAAAGTCCATATGTGTAAAGAAAAGTTTTCCCAGAAAGTGCTTAGATAAAAGTCCTTTTCTGTGGTTTAAGCAGAAACACCACTAGTCAAAGTAAAAACATGGAGCTGGCTGATGGGCAAAGAACCAGCACTTTGAAGCACTGCAGAGGTCACATTGTGGCAGAGAAATCCTGCTTCATAAAGCTTTCATGGAGAGCAGCTCACAGAAATACCTTTGTTATTTCACTGAAGTACATTGCTGCTAAAGCCTCTTTCTTACTCCGTGTTAAATAAGATGTTATTGTTCTTTAATATTAAAAAGAGCATTAGTTTCTCTGTCAGCATTTCAGGCAAATGTGCAACAGGCAATACAGAAGGTCCTCGGAGGGTCTAAATTGAGTTCACATTCAATAGTACCTCATTGACTGCCAAACAAAAACCCTCAGTCAAAACCAGCCTAAGATCATCTCAAAGTCACACCTTCCACAGCAGCACCACAAAGCCAGGGTGATAAACCCAGCATTCAGCGATCAGGCAGTGATGTGGAGGGACAGCAGCTCACCTTTCCACTTCACCCACCTCTTGCTTTTGACTAAAAAGGCTTTCTCTTCATAGTGTAAATGGTGTGATTCATACGTATAGAAACACACACTGGAGTGGTTTTTTACATGGTGTCTCTAGTGAAGGTTAAACATCGGCACAAAAGTCTTGTTTTGGTTTTAAAGTACTGTGGAGATCCCCATAAAACCGTTTCTCAAGAAAGCCACCGCAGTGGTTTGAACACCCTGAATGCTCACAGTTGAGAAGGAAGAACATCTGCATCCATTTTTATGGTCCACTCAAACCTTAAGTGCTTCCAAACACACAACAGCTACAACAACGCTTTCGATTTAAAAGACAGAAGCCTATAAACAGCCCACATTATGAACTCCTCAATTTATCTAAAATTTCCTCCACTTATATTTACCTTATCCAGTTCCAACAACAAACTCTTCAATTCCCTAGTCTCCTCCACCCTCCACAAGAACAAGAGTAGGCAGAAAGCTAAAACCCTACCAAAACCTGGAATAATTATTTGAAACAAGTGAATTTGTCCTAATCCCAACTGACTGCCAGTACAGAGCCCCTGAACACCACCTGTCCAAACCAGTCAGATTCCACCCTGCTCCCTGAAGCTCTTCCAGCTCATTCTCGATTTTGTTTCTTTTCACTGAACTTGTACAGCTGCAAACGCACTCCTACAATGTGACGGCTGAAGTAAGACCAGGAGAGTTTTCCTGAAACATGAAGGAAGTTGGTGGGGGCGCAGGACCGGCACCAGCTGCCCATCAAAATTCAGTGTGTGCAGCTGCTCTCAGTGGCATCCTTGGAATTCAGCTTGGCTGGGGAAAAAACAACTGTCATTGCTTTTTTTCTGAAATTTCACCTAACTGCTGTAACATGCCTATGTAGTTCTCCCCAAATTCTTACACGTGTTTTAAACACTTCAGTGAAACAGTTAAAGCCCAACGTTTATATTGCAGGAGTGCCTTGTTTGTACCTTTCCCTTTGTTGCCATCTGTCAGACTTCCTCATTGAAGCTTCTCACAAGGAAAACATCAGTAATGGCAAAACAGCAGGAATTTTGGCAGCCAGCTACCTCCTACTCCAGCCCTTAAAAGGTTTGAAGTTTGTGTCTGTGAAATTTTAATAGGGGTCCCTTTTTGCTCCAACACAGCCACACAGACTGAGCACAGCATCAGCCTCAACTAAATGGTGCCAGTACTTCAACATTCCACCTTGCATTTTTTTCCTCTAACCAGTCTAAGGCCTTCTCATTTTCCACTTCCTTCCAACCACCTACCCAGAACCCCCATGGCTGGCTGAAGCAAGAACGTGCAATCCAGAGCTGTGAGCCCAGCTGGTGAAGCAGGATGCCCTAAATCATATGGGATTGCAGGGAGCACCCTGTTCCCACATATGCACAAACGTTAGCAGACTCACAAACTCCCCTGACTGCTCATAAATGTGCTTAGGAGAAAATAAAGGATTTAAGAACACTTGTTACCTCAGCTTCTTCTCTGACTCAGTATCAGTGAATGGCCCATGCCCCCCTTTTCATGTTTTGGAGCCAGTCCTGCAGACCAGCCTCATACGCCATTTCAGCACAGTCCACCCACAGCTCTCTTTTCCTCTTTTTTTCTGAACTGAGAGACTTTGAGTAGGACTGACTGTGTTACAACTTTTCTGAAGTGCTAAGCACTTCACTTGAGCTATGAATCATCAACTGTGACAGCAGCAGAAACATCTTGTCATAAGCAATGAAGAAACTTCAAATTAAGTATCCCACCAAATAATTTATGAAGACTGCTTATCCACAGTCAAGAGAGTTTGCTTGTAAAAATAATTTATAATTTAATAATTATTACAGCGACAAAAATGTAACTACCCAAAGAACTTCAAAAATGTTAAATGACAAGAAGCTAAGAGGGAGGAGGGATGTGAAGACAGGAGATGAGCATCTCTGAAGCACTTCTTAGGGCTCTAAAATACAAATCTTTCTCACATACCTGAAAGGTGATCCATCTGCAAACATGTTGAGAAAAGGTATTTAAGTTTCCCCAGGCAAATGCAGTTTTCTCCTCCTGCTCATCCTTTTTGCAGCTTAAAAACTCGATGTTCACAGCCTAGTCTCAAACTCTCCATAATTTTTATCAAGTCTCAGGACAGAATGCAGCCTTTCACTGTTTTTCCAAAGGACTTGCAAGACACACCTCAGCATTGACATTAACACGATGGCAAGCACGGGAGACAATCTGGAACTCTTTGTAACCCAAAAAGTGATGCAGCTGTGTCCTGCTAGTAAATGCTCTCATGGTGTAAGCGGAATAGCACCATCTTCTGCATTTAGGTTACATTTTACTACTTTTTAAAAAAATTTACTGCCCTTTGACAATTACAGGCAGGTCCACGCCTTCTGAAATTCAAATCTCTGAGACATCAAAAACTGCTTTAACTATGAGACTTCTCCCTCCCAGAGTCCCAGCACACTCCTTCCAGCTTCTTCAGCTAGAAAAACTGGCAATTCAGAGCACCTGTGTCCTTCCCTGCACACAGACCATTCACTCCCAAAGCCCTTCTCCCTCAAGCACTGAATCAAATAGGTATTACACACAAAAAGGAGCTGCTATCACATACTTATTGTTCTCAGATTGTTCAAAAAATACAATTAAGCTTGAAATGTGTTGGCTTCCTTGATTTCACTGCAGCCAGCTTACACACATACCCAGACTATGCATTCTACATGATTAAAAGTAACTTTCTATACTCATATCTTGCTGCCTCTAGCTATAATCCAAAACCAGATTGATGTGCTGACTATTTCAGACCTAATGAAAGTATCCCTCTGGTTTCTGAGCCCTTTCACCTGCTTTCAAACCTCCACAAAGAAGGGATGTCTTGCTACTGCTGCTTTTGCCCTCATCACCTCCTGGGAAAAGAAAAATCCCACTCATATCTGGTCCTGGAATCTGGATGGGAGAAATTTTATTTGTTATTCACTATTCAAAAGATGCAATTTCCTTTTCTAGTAACACCTACATGTGCAGCAGGTACTAAAAAGCAGGAGAATAAATTATTTTAGGCATGTGGGTGTGCGTGGACACTGACCTTCTGGTACACAGTCTAATGAAGATCAGAAACCATCAAGTGCGCTGATACAAATAACCTAAATTCTCGTATGTATGCTTAGTAAAGCATTCAAGTGACTTCAAAGACCTCTATCAATACAGAAAAGAACTGCATTAAAATTCCGAGCCTCCAAATCTATTAAGCATTTTCAAACACAGGAGGACGAGTACCAGGATTTGTTCAGCTGCCCTCAGCGTTGCTCTCAGGGAAGGAGTGTGGGCTCAGTCAGTCAGCACAGTGACACAGCCCCCTTCCATCAGCTCAGCAACTGAACAGTCAGTAAATCTAACCCATGTTTTCCATCTCGCTTGTAAAAACACTGTTTTAGCTTGGTGAAGGCCAATGTGGTACACTTCTGATGGGCACCAACACTGAATGGATCCTTCCCCAAACGATACTTTCCCAAAATGCGCCCCTGGCACTTTGGTCCCGGACATTGCAGAGCCAGGAGTGGGTCATGCAGCTCCTGGGATGCACCAGCACTGGCAGGGATATCCCAGGCAAGCTCTGTCTTCTGCACTGGGGTCATGAACCAGTCATGGTGGTGAAAGTCTCGTCCTCACCATGATGGCCCGTGGTCCCAGGCGGAGCTGCCAGCAATGCACGGTGTGTTCCAGCAAGGGCTGTCCTGGATGACAGAACTCGGCGGAGGGGAGCAGTGAACACACAGCCAGTGTGTTCAAATGGGATTCATTAATCAGGCTCCAACTGCTCCACTTCACTAGACGGCAGCTCTTTATAGACACTGCCTCATTTATTTATTTTTTGAATGCCCAGATTAGTTTAGTGTGAAGCTGTTGAGAGATATAATTTGTCTGAGCAGATGATCTATAGATCACTGAATGAACACTAACCAGGCTCTTGCAGTCCACAGAAGAAACACACTGTGCACTCTCCCATGGCTGCAGCATAGGAAAGGTGAACCCTTTTTTTCTAAAAATTTAGCCTCCAGCAGTCTGGAGGTCGAAGAGCTGGCACTTCTTCTAACATGCTCAGCCCTGACTGAGGACAGAGCTGCAGCCTCTGCCTATGATGAGCAGGGCCCTCAAATCAGAGGGAAATCAGCAAGTGATAACTAACCTGGCATTCTGCTGGGGACAGGCTTTTCTCACACAAACAGCCTTTTCTGCTCACATCTGTGAATATATGCATATTTAAAAAATAAATTATCTTTCATTCAGATTAGTTACTAGAATATCTCTTTCTCTGCTGAAGCAGATTTGTTCCGATGGTTGTATCTACTGCTATTCTGGGACTTGGTATTGTTTTCCCACTATTGCTGCAGAAAATGTTCAGCAGCTAATTGCACAGTCAAGTCCTTTCACATAATTTTCACTTTGACAAGAGTAATTAAAAAGCTAAACGGCTTGAGAACCAATTGATTAGGTCTAGAAGCAAAGCTCTGTTTAGGCAGTCCTGAGATGCACGTGTACAGAACAGCAAGCGTCTGCAAAACACAATTAGGAGCGTGTTCCTCAGTGCTGATGGTTTAGTGTGATTCTTGCAAGATTTCCTTTTTGCCCCATTTGTATCATGCCATATTCATATATGTGCTGCACACCGACCACACTTTCAAGAGTTAGGAAAATTGACCTTACAGGACAAGTTACAGAGTATTTTCCTTCCATCACCTGTATCTGCAATCACCAAATAGCTGAAGTTTGCAAATGGACTAAAACACCTCCCATCACAGCAATGAACTCCACAAGTCTATTTTATCACTAAATTTCATTTGCTTGCCTTAAAATTGCTCTGAATTCTCCGTAACAGGACTTCTAACATCATTACATTTCAAACTACCTAATTGAAATTATAAAGTAAAGGGCTCCAAAATTACTACAGATGTACCAAAATAATGAGCTTATGAAAGTAATGAAATGGAAACTCTTGGAAGCCTGAGGTTACACAAAAACTTCAGAGATGCTCTCTATGACTTCTATAATAAAGCTAATAATTCTGTTTTTGAAAGAGAAGTTGAAAACGTTTTCTTTATACCACTTCCTTCTCAGTGAAGTTTGGTCAGTTACTGACTACACATTTGAAAAATTGTCATGAAATGTGCAAGGTTTAAAGCTAATGGGAACTTGGAGCAGCAGTTATGAGAAATTCCCTCTCTGCATACAAATAGCGATCAAACACCAGGTCCTCTCATGCCACCTGATGAGCAAGAAAGTGCTGGTGCTCCTCAAAGCCAACAGCTCTGGCCTCTGTGTGAGTGTGGGGCATCAGACACAGGTTAGACAACAGGTTCACAGAGAAGGCCAACAACAAACATGAATAAATCTTAGAATAGAGCTACAGCAGCATCTGAAAGAGAGCTGGGTGCACATGTGCCTGCCTGCAGAGGGGTTTCAAACAACGGAAATCCAGGGCCAGCTCATGGCCTTTGGGTCCCACTCTGCAACAGCACTGCACACCATTACTCCAGGCACAGCAATACCGCCAGGACACAAAACCCAAACCCAAAAACTCTTTCTTCGGTACAGAAAGCCAAAGGTTGACCTAAATTTTCCTGCACGAGTAAAATGTCAAATCTTTTGAGGGAAGTCAAAGACGTAAAGAGAATTGTGTCATTACGTAAGCAGATATGCTGAAAGAAGCCATATAAGGTTCCACACATTCACAAATGTGATAATTTAGACGACAAATGTAGCAAATTAAACCCAACTTGTTAGCTAATAGAATATTTAATTACATACTATGAATGATCACTTGCATATCTGGGAATTTAAACAATTATTTTTGGAAGGGGGGAAACGTTTCTGAGAATGAGGGGTTTTCAGCATCTCAGAGCTTTTCTCCTGCATTCCCTTCCACCTTACCTTGTTTATAGCTCTATTCAGTAATAGTTTTTACTTGTTTCCTCAATGTCTTAATTTCCTGCAATAATACATCTGCCATAAATAATTAAGCAATGCATTTGCTGCTCGCTGAAAGCTGAACAAGTGCTATAAATCAGTTCTGGGACCCTCTGCCAGCACAGACACAATCAGAGATCTGCTAATGTTGGCATTTCTTTCTGCAGGTGAGAGGAATGGAGCACAGAAACACTCAAGGAGCTGCTCAGCAGTGCCAGGCTCCCTCACCCTGGAACTGGCATTTTGGGAGAGTGCTTGTCTGCATCTTCTCCCAGGCAGCAGGACTTCAAAGACTGTTTTGATGAGGGACAGTAAACTTAAATGTTCTGTATTCTTCACATTTACTCCCATCTCACATTCTGAGGTTGTTCTCTCTCTTTTTTTCACTCCGCAGTCAGGAGCAGAGCAGAACATGTCCTCAGTGTGCATTATTCCCTTCTCAGCACCAAAATGATGGACTGCTGAGGGTTCTTTGCTGTATTTCCACCTTATTTCTCCTGCTGCTTGTGGTTCAAACCAGGACACTACCGGATGGTAGCAAAGAGCTGAAGAATCATCTGTAGTCAGGCCCATTACAGCCAGTGAAGGTTTATCTTGCCGAGTCACACTTGCTCTCAGACAGCTGGGCAGGCTGCATTTCTCACTTTTTGTATATGAAGATGGAAGATAACAACAAGCTTACAAAAACAACAGCGATAACACTTCCCTTCAACATTTCCACTCGCATCCGTATCAGGGGAGAGGAACAGTAAAACAACTTTCCACTACCAGAACAGGATTCACCTTTTAATTGGATGAGGTTTACAGTGCAATCACTTCAAGCTCAGCTGTGGAGTGTATGAGCCTCTCCAGCTTGGCAGAGCAGGTACACTAGAAAACTAATCAAGACCAGGTATCCAGCCAGGCCTAGGAAATGTCAGGGTAGCCATTACAATTCCACATGTCTTAATTTGAGAATCTCTCCAATTCACTAGAAGGTGCAGAGACTCAAAAAAATTTTAAAGGTCAAAATGTAGAACAATTCATCACTAAATTTCCCTACAAAACAAACCATGTAATGTTCCTGGTTTTAAGTCTGTTGACAACAGATTGCACATATTTTAAAAACGTAATGTTTAGCAGCTGTGCTGCCAGTCTGCAGAGTTTGCATATATAGCTGTGATATTACCATACTCTATTATTCATAACAGGCAACAGACTTCATTCTTCATCTTGTGAAAAATAATTGCAGTCTGAAGTCAAAGTCTGATGGCAAAGAAACACCCAACATAATGGCTAGAGTTTCAAGAATTCAGGAACTCATGTAATGGCCTGCATTTTGATTTAAATCAATTCATTAAAAAGACAAATATCTTCTGATCTGTACTTCTTCAGCAAGAAGTACATGGCTCTTTTATGAAACCCAGGAAAGGAAAAGTCTAGGTGGGTAAACAGCTTTTTCTTATCCACAACAAACATGCAATAAATTAACTGTAATCTTTTAACATGAAGCATGAGATACTCCCATCTCATACAGCCCTGGGACCTCACTCAGACAGAAATTCATGAGTTGATATATAGCTATTCATAGCAAGAATGACTACTGGAAGGAGAAGGAAAAAAACCTTACCCATCTTCCCTTCCACTACCATTAACATTAAAAGCATTCCATACAAATACATGCTTTTAATACATTTTCCCTTTCATACACATAAATAAGCATTTAAACATATTTTAGTCAGAAGGTCTTGCAAGACCTACAGCATCCTTTGCAATTGTTTCCCAAAGCATTTTGTGCTGTCAGAAGCTGTTCCAATTTCCCTCCCCCAAGAACTGCTGGTCAGAGCTGCTCCGGACAGCGAAGCAGCATTGTTTGCCTGGAGTGGTCCACACGCAGACCCTCCAACCTGCTCTGCGTTATATGGGCTGGCACAACCATACTGCCTCCTTAGGAATATCTGACAGTCAATGCAGAATAGCACATGTGTTTGGTGCTGTGAGAGAGATGGGTTCTTGCACACCACAGCAGCAACCAACCAGATACACACCAGAGCCCTGCCTTGGCAAGCAAAGCCTCTGCAACCATCAAAGCTCAGACACAGGCCTCCGAACAGAAGTATAGCATGGTAAAGTCTCAGGGCAGACAACTACCTACAGATAAATACATAACATGTACTGAAAGAAAAAAACAAACACGGAATTACCTGCTACAATTTGCAGAGCCGAGTTAACTCTATGGCTTCAGAAGATGAACCACACATCACAACAGGCAGCTGACCTTTAGTCACACACAGGTGTGAGCAAAAAAGATAGCAAACCTATGAGGGTTCATGAGAAAACTAGCGGATGTTTGCAAGCCTCATATTCTCCCCTGTATTTGCCCAACAGCTCCTTTAGAGCAGAGCTACGAAGTCAGAGAAGGGCACTGAAGAGAACTAAGGACCTGGAAAACACTTTCACACAAAGCTACGTAGTCTGAGGAAAGACAGTGATTGTCACTTGAGAGGAGGATGAAAAAGGACAGGATAAAAATATAAGAGTATCAGGTGACCTAAAGGAGACGGGCTACGAGACTGTACCTTTCCTGGTTCATAAATGAAGACAAAGAAACATTCATTTTAAAAAATCACACTGTCTATTCAGAACATATCTGAGCGAACACTTTCTGTTTGCATATGAAATTCCAGAAATTCCTCCGGAAATTCAATTCCATGCCCAACAATCCTGCATGTCTGTGAGCATTGCTTAGTGCCTGACCTGAACTTCCCAGCTGCAATTCAAGCACATTATTTCTTCTCCTAGCAGTGGATGGGAAGGACTGGCTTCCCCACAGTTAATCCTTCCATTCTGGCAGTGAGATGCTCAAGATAAGATGTTTCACCGGAGGCCCCACCCATGTGAGCAGAGCAGAAAGGCTATCAAACGTGTCTTCAGGATGGTACTCCTCATTTCTGCCTGTCACTGTGATGTCTGTCCTCCTCAAAACACTACTGCTTTGTCGATTCCTGTATGGTTTATGATCCATTAGCACTGCAAGACCTTTTCTGTGTACCAGCTGTCTAGGCAGTTGTCTCTCATTCTGTATTTATGTAGCTGATTACTCCTATTTTCAAACATCTATCCACATTTTTCCTTATTGACATGCATCCTCTCAGACAGTTTCGCCAATTTGTAAAGATCATTTTGAATTCTAATGGTGTCCTCCAACATGCTTGCCTCTCTTCCCAGTTTGTTGTTGCCTGCAAATTTAATAAGCATGTTCTCTATTCTATCAGAGAGATCATTACTGCAAATGCTGAATGCTACCAAACTGCCAAATACCCACCCTACGAGCAGATGTTTCACAGGAAAAAGTCTCATGAGGGAGCACTGAAAGCTTTACTAAAGATAAATGACATCTACTGCTTCTCCATTCACAAAGCCTGTTAGCCTGTCATTAAAGGAAATTAGATTGATCTGACCTTGACAAACGTACATTGGGTATTATTCCTTTACCTATGTGGATAAAATAATATTTAGAGTTGTTGCAATTAATAA
This sequence comes from Cnemophilus loriae, assembly GCA_013397755.1. NCBI lineage: Eukaryota > Metazoa > Chordata > Aves > Passeriformes > Corvidae > Cnemophilus > Cnemophilus loriae. The sequence continues at coordinate 395,928 of VZTF01002539.1, read as the reverse complement.
AGCTTTATAGAAGCAGTAATAGAAGTCCAGTTTGTGAGAACAACTTCTAATTTTACATAGGAAATGGGAAGCAGTGTGGGTGGGGAGAAAAGGCAAGAGTATGAGATGATCTTTGTAAGTTAAGTGGAGTTTCTTAAATTCCACAAAATTACACAGGAAACTCTTCTCACACAAAATACTACAGATTACAGACAATGCCAGAATTTTTGAGCTAAATTTGCCTCCAAAAAAAAATCTTTATCTGCAACAGAAGGCTGAGTGTCTAATGGAAAAGACGTTGAGCACTGCATAGATGCTGACTGAACAATTCAGGGATTTTTGTCTTAATGTGTAAAAAAACCCCAAGTCATATTCTGCTCTTAAAATAGGGCACATGACTCTACAGACATATGAACAGTGCTGTATTTTAGCATTTGAGAAAAAAACAAAACAAAATTTTGGCAGTTAAATATGTTAAATGTTCCAGGCGTTTACTAAGGCAGAGTGAAGGTTTGATAAGCATTGCCAAGAAAGACGAGACCAAGCCCCTGTGGCCTGCAGTACAACCACAGAGCAACTTCAACAAAAAAGCCTCTCTATTTCCACAACTGCCTCAAGAAATACACAAATGCACTAGAAGAGGAACTTCATGGTGTCGGTGCGAATTAATTCTCTCTGCCCAAGTTCCAGGCTGGGCGCTGGAGCACCTCTGCTGTGCACCTCTGGCTCTTGGGAAGGCTGAGATCACAGCAGCTCTGGCTACACGCACAGAATGAATATACAGGCAATTTAGTTACACACGAGCTCACACAGCATCCATTACATACTGATCCAGCATGAAATTTCCTTTATATTATTCAGCAGCCTGTTTTTCTATGGGTCACTCCTTCCACAAATCAGGTTCTGTTCTCTCTGGACACTACTACAGATGCGCTTTGGTGGCCAAATGTTTTCACAGGCATTTTAGACTAGAGATCTATAAATAACACCACAGTCAGCTTTAAGGGTACAAAAGTATTTTTCCACTCTCTTTGTTTTTAAGAGCATTCAAAGACAATTCTGCAGAAAGAACCAAAACCAAATGTCTAACTCATAAAGTACAGTCCCTCAACTTGAACTTTGCCTGAAGACCAAGCAGGGCACATTTCAGCCATGAAACAAACTCATAAAAAGCTGAAACGAACAGGTTATAACTAAGGAACTTTGTGTTAACCCCTGATAAACTGTGTGTAATGGAGCGTAAAAAAGGATACTGGAAGTCTATATCCAGCAAGTATAAATGACAAGTGAACAACCAGGACCATTACCTGTTACATCAAACAAGAGTAAAGTGAGCCTTTCCAGGTCTTGGACTACCCTCCTCATCCTCTCGAGAGCCATACTAAACTCTGTACCCACCATGCCAAGACTGAGAACACTGTCTCAGGACCAGGCATCCCAGTCCTTTAAACAGGAATGTGTAAGTATTTGCTTATCAGATAAGTTTGCTTCTCTAAGGATTTTCCTGTGTCTCGGAAAAACTGAAAGCTTCTGTTCGATCTGGAAGAAGATTAAAATACATAGTCGTCATCATCATATCAGTTTTTTAACCATTTCCAGCATGTAACAAGAATCGCACTACTCATCATTCAGTTCTTTCAATGAATCTTTCCTCTTGCAAATTAAACGCTCTATAAGTACAATACACTATAGCTGCCTCACTTCCAAGATGTCTTTTTTCCCTAACTGCAGAGATTGAAACCCATTCTGTAATCAATGCATGGTACCTCTCGCATTTACCTCAAAAGACAAAATTTCAACTCCAAGTTTGAAAACCAAGGAAATGCCCTGACTTAGGAACAATGCCAAAGTGAGAGCTTTGCAACACACTGTCTCTCACTCACACAAGTCCCCAACTTTTGACAAGTGGGTGAAAAGGAACAGCCCCACCTGCCAGGCACAGCTGCGCCAATGCAGAGGCGCAAAACGGTTATTACAAGTGGAGTTTTTCAGGGGCAAAACCCCTACATGTGCAAAGCTGCTGAGTATTTCCGGGCCTCTTTAAAACCCCTTTTCAAAACACCTTTTAACAGAAGTAACACAACAATTGAAGTGGATTTGGCTAAAAATAAACACAAATAAAACACTAAGGTGTTCTGAACCCTTATAACAAAGAGTGGAGGCTCAACAGTCACTGTCTTCTCTCTACGTGACAATTAACTACAAAGGGCTTTTATCACCCACCTTTCAGATGAGCCAATGAACTTATCATAGGCAGACAGAGTTTGTAAAAAAATTTAAAAGAATTTGCAAGAAAAGCAGCAAAAGCAAGCAAGAATTCTGAGTGATTCCTTTTAAATCTGCCATATTTACTAGTGCTTACAGTGGATTGATGATGGTCCTTTCCATGAGACCTTGGTTACTTCCAGAGAATCCACTATCAGCTCAAGTAGAATAACCTCATGTAGCAAAGATAAACCAACTCCAAACCTCCTCCTGACATGCTGACTTTATTCAAAGCACCAACTCAGAACAGTCACTCTTGGTACAATTAACCTCTGTTGGAAAATGGTGGCATTTCCATTTATTTTAAGGTTTGACCAGGTACTACCTATATGCCTCAATCCAACCTTACAAAATACATTCCTGGAAATTCTATTATTAATTACTTGGAGGGGGAGGAAACAATGAGTAATATACGCAATGAAGGGCCATCTGAAAAGCACAGCAGGACTGCCAAGTCATTCCAGCCTGTACTACATGAAATGGAATATATTCTGTAATTATTTCTTTTTAATACCATATGAATGCCCCTTATTGTGAAGGGGCTTAATGTTACGATGCATCAGAGAAGGACAAAACTAACAGACACTCAAAGCTCTAGCATCGCAGGCTACAATTCATATACAAATGTAAAGCCATCATCCATTATAAAAAGTGCTTTGATTTAATTCAGTGATCATATGTCAGTAAAGTGTGCAAGGCAAAAGACATGTCTATGACTTAAAAGTTTCAATAAGCACCCTACAGTGTTTTCACACCAACAAAATAAATGAGATTTGTCTCTGGCACAGACAAAGCACTGATTCTCACAAGGGACTAAACACAGCATTCAATTAAGAGTACACCACTGCTTTTCAGCTCCTGATACATAAAGATAGACAACTTACCAGAGAAAAAGCACCCATGAACAGATGCTCTTTTTCCCACTCCTTTTTAAACCAGGCATGTTCAACATCAAAAAAGATTGACTAACATTTTGAGCAAACAAATTTCATACTCTTGGTTGTTCACAAAAATAGGCTTGATCATCTTATATTACAGTATCATTCTGAAGCACCAGTATAATGAAGAGATAATCAAAGAAACAAAAAAAGCATTCCTATTACCACATCATTGCTTTTTACAACTGCTCAGCTAAAACACTGAAAGCTCCAGCAGATCTTGTACTTCTTCCCTTTCTGACATCAGTACTAGTAATAGCCAAGAGCAGCACGACAAACCATATTATTTTATCAGTTTTCTGGCACTCCTTTCCATCTGCAAAGAATGTTACCATCACTACTATACGGTATTTTAAATATCTCCTTAAAATACACACAGCAGCCTCTGCAAATAGCCACAACTGATTAACAGCTGTGAACGAATACAACTAACTTGCAATTAGATTTGGAAAGTAAAGCGTAAGCTTTACCAAGATTGGTAGTCGGCTGCAAACAGAAAGGGAAAATTACCTTCAAAGAATTACTCAGATGACTAAATGAGCTCGGATCTAGCAAAACACATTTTAATGTACCTAGGGGCACATATTCATGAGCAAAAAGCCAAGTCACACTAATGAAATACGAGTTTGCATCCTGGGAATCAGAGGTCCAGAAAGGAATTCAGAGGTCAAAGTGGAGGACCACATTCCCAGCTGAATGCTGTAGGTAAAAAGGCTAAAGTGCCATTGTACTGTTGGAAAATGCAGCCACTTGTCTTGGTCCTGGTCCATTGACTTTAAAAAACATATTGAAAAGTCTGGAGGATTAGTAAAGAACCATAAAAATTATATCTGGTCAGAAAAAAACAAGACAAGCCCATTTTTCTACAACAAAAAGGACAAACTTTCAGGTTCTCTAACTCCTCCACTTCAAGTTGCTTCTCCAGAAGATTGCATTAAATAGCAGGAGTCTCCAGCCTCACTGACAGATGTTCTAATATCCAGTGTCTAAACCCTAAAAATGCATAAAAGGAGTTTGAAATAAATACAGATTTGGAGAAGTAATGATTACTTGCCATTTTTACAAATCATACAGGAGACAGGTAAATTCTCTATCATTTAGTTTTCAAATCATGATTTGATAGCCTCCCAAAAGCTACGTGCTAGCTCATCCACAGATGTTAAAAGTAGACGCAGAAATTACTACTGAAATTATACAGGCTGTGCTACACAGGTCAGAGTAAAAGACTGCTCTGATCTGATTTCTGGCCTTAAAATCTATGAATCTACACTGAAGATAAAATTGTAAGCAGGCAGTTCTATCAGTTTTCTGTACCACCAAGCCAATAAGCACATGCTCTCTCAAAGAACAAGTATTAAATATATCATCCCCTCAACATTTGTCACTGTGCTGGATAATTTACACGGATACTTAAACACAAGAAGTCTCTTGTGAAGGCAGGAGAGGAACTCCGGCTGCACACTGCCGAGTCCGAATGGTGCAAATGGCAAGTGGGGTGCTTAGCCCTGCACAGCAGCAGTGAGCGGCTTAAACAAGGAGCCATGGAGCAGAGGCAACCGTCAGAGCCTACGCCGTGGTCTCCATGCAAACCACTGCCCGCCAGACATCACTGCAGACTGACCACATGCTCAGAGTTGCCTGAGACCAAAACCCAGAGCAAGCTTGGCTGCAGTTACTACAGCACCTCTTTGGGTTCAGGAGCCACCACTCACCAAGGGCTCCAAGAGGAGAACAGGAAGAGATCACTGTATTTTTATTCTGCTTTTACAACCTCCATAGGTCTTTGTACTGACCACTACTGGATGAGGGATTTGGGGCTAAGCAGACCTTTGACCTGGCAGCTGATGTTGATTGATGAATGCTGTTCGCTTTAACGATAAATAAAAAAGACAAATCATCATGCTGTGATTTGTTGTGGATAGCAACCCAAACAAATTCACGCCTTCTGCAAGTCCTGGAGCTAAAAGGGCTATAAATGCAGAAAAAGATCCGTTGTCTACTCTATACATGATGTTTGTCCTCACAGCATCCCTTCTACCTTGGTATCTGCAACATTTAGCTATGAGCAGGCAGCATTTAGGTATTTTACACAGAAGTGCAGAATCCATTCCTACTTAAATATATATATTTATATATACGATGAGTAAGGACACCAAAAAATAAACACTGCACAATAACTGTGGTTAATATTTCAATCAGTCCCTTAACGACACCACCTCAATGCCTCAGGTACAGGGGTTTTCCTAAACAGTATTTTCCATGTTCTTTTCGCTGATGGAATACGTCAAGCTAGTCAAGGTAGAATTGCAGAAAATTAGTATTTACCTGTGCTGCAATACCTGGATCCAGTCGCATCAATTACACATAATCACTACATGCAGTGTCTGGGGGCAGGCATGCAAACAGGAAACCTGGAAACAGAAACTGATGCAAGGCAGCAGTGGAGAAGGCTCATGTCCAGCTTTTGGAATGGGATCCTGTTGCCTAGCTCTGCAAAGTAGCCTTCTTCCAGGCTTGCACAACATGAAGTCTGTCCCACAGCGTGGCCTGGAGCACCCCTGTATTTGGCCCAATACCCCTGTATTTGGGGTTGAGCTGTTGTTGAGGCATCATTCAGGTTATGAAGTAAAGGCAGCAGAGCTGAAACAGGGAGTCAAAATGAGCCAAGCTGGTCTTGGGAGCACAAAACAGTACGGGCAGATAGCAGAGTTAGGGGCAAGGAGAACCAAGTGCCGTAACAAATGTTCCCTCCAGTGCTCTTCCACACAAAACCTCTGGACAGCACTTCAGGTACAACGCAAAATCCCCGGCAAAACAGAGCTCACCTGAAGCTAGAAAGGCCATCTTACTATTCTTGGACTCTGAAACATCACCGTATCTAGAAAAGCCACCTTAGTATTCTTTCTTTTCCCAACCTTCCCAAGCATCAGCACCCTACCCTTCTATTTTCTTTTTTAACGTGTCTCCTCAATTCAATTAGCATCCAAGAAAGACTGATTGGAAGAAAAAAAAAAAATAAACAACAACCCAACACAAAAAACCCCCTCCATGTACAAGATGCACATCATTCGGATATAAATCAACTCTTTCTTTCAGGGGTAGGGCAGCCTTGAAACACTTCAGGCTTGGGGTCCCTTCTGGCCAGGGGTGTTGGAAGCCCGAGCTCTGCCTTAACCACGCCAGCTCACTGAGGCACATTTCATCTACTCCGTCAAATAAAAGCCAAGTTTGCTCTACCTCTAGAAATCAAAAGGTGCAAATTATTTGTTTACCAGATATCAATTCACAGGTAGTTGGCCTAATTCTGCCTTAGTTCCTTCCTTCTACAAGGTCACTTTTGAAGTGGTTTTATCCCTTAAGCCCTTTGAAATTCTGTGCAAGACAAACCAAAATATACTGCGGTTAGAAAAGACCTAGGATGGGTCACCTAGTCTCTTCCTTTGGCTAATGGAACCCGTGCCTAGGACTTCAAAAACAAAGCCTAATTTCTAAAAAACCAAGACGACAACAAAAGACATTGCTGATGATTTCTCATGAGAGTATTGATTTTCCCCCATTTTCTCTGCATTTTGTTTTGAGAGGGGATTTTTTTGGGTTTTTTTTTTATTTTATTAGAATAAATGACACATTTTCAAAAGCTGAAAAAAAAGCATCTTTTAGTTGACAATTGCACTGAACATTAAATGAAATCTGCAAAGCCATTTTTCCCATGCACAATCAAAAGCTGACAGACAGGGAAGCACAGAGTGTATAAAAAAACCCACACAAGCAAGCTGAGAGAGAATGGGTAAAACAGCCATCCTGAATCAGCTCCGAGCTGCTCTAATGGAATTAGGGTCACCCTGACAGAAACACAGTCAGATCACAGAGAAAATTTAATAATTTCTTATTGCAGTCTGTAAAAGCCGGGGAGGATTTGAAAGAGCTTTCTGCCAGATTAGCACTTCTGTATCCATCGTTCATGCACATATGCCCCTTCCCACTCACCTTCTCCTCCCAGCACCCCACCAGAGAGCCCAGGAAACCACCAATCCCCTCCTGCTGCCAGGGAGGCACCCACGAGCCCCTCTTTTTCTGACACTGCCACTCAGTTTAACCTTTGGATGCCTCTTCAACTCCTCATCGCTGACATTCTTCACAGCTCCCATGAACTCAGTTCCAGGGGAGGCACCGGCACAGCCCGGCGCTAATCCCACCAGGCAATACACACTCAATCTGCTTTATTTCAGGTGTTAACATCCAGCTTTCTGCCAGCTGCCCTAATCGTCAGGAAGCTACGGCAGCAACACTGAGATGTGTTACAACAACAGCAGGTGGAGAAGGTGGGAAGACCCAGTCGTGGGTACTGCCTGAGCACCCAGCCATGAGCCACATTGCTGCCAGGGATGCAGCACAGCCCATCTCCAGCTGTCCTCTCCCTGCTCCTATAAAAAGCTATTTGGGGACTGAGTCCAGAAACTCCAGGGATAACCCTGCTCCCATCATCCTGTTGCTTTTAGTGGGTGAAATGCAGGAATGCTTTGCAAATACAGAGCCTGCCCATCCCTCCACTGACTCCAAGCAGCACTGCAATGGGGAAAAGGAAGAATCACAGCGATTTCTTGGGAATAGCCATAACCAACGTAAATAAATGCTCTTTCACTGAAGCCAACAGGATGCTACGGGAATCAAAAAACCGAGGAGTGTGCAGATGGGGTGCTCCTTTCACAGCATCCCCCTCTAGGTTCTACTGGCAGCTCCAGTTTCCATATATTGTCATACCTTCCCCTCACCCTTCACGACTGTCCTGAACCGGGGCTCTCCAATGCCAGATTCACTACTGCATCACTTGGTCTGCGTCACTGATGGCAGGTCACATAAAATGCAGGGTTTGGGGGTGACATTTTACCCCTGCAGAGGCACAGAGCAGGCAGGTCCTTTCACACAGCTCCTAGCCTCTGAGGGTCAGTGGTAAGATTCAGTGGGTAAGATGACAGAAAAACTCTAAGTTGCTAAATACACAGAGCAACACTTTCCATCCTAGGAAACTCTTGATTAATCCACAGTGGCTGTGGTGGTTAAAAGGTCGGTGCCCTCCAGAGCAGCCTTCCAGATTGGGAAAAAGCAATTCAGAGTCAGTCTGCACCACAGGAAAAGGCATACATACAGATAAACTTGCTCCTGAACACAGATATATTCCCCATCTGAGACACCACACGCAAACAGAGCCAATTTTGTTAAATTTAAGCATGTGGAAGCATTCCACAAAATTAGCAAACCACCTCCACCACAAGTCATCCTCAGGCCAAGAACTGTCTTAGGACATCTCAAGCTCCACCAGCTTCTGCACCTCTGTGATGTGAGCGATGCTTCTCTCCTTTGCAGGAGCCAGTTTAAAGATAATAAATTTCAGGGAATTTTTATACACCTCAGAACACTAAACAAGTATTTCTCTATGCCAGATTCCAAAATGGGCTACAATGTGCAGACAAAGCGATCTGAATAAGCACCTTTCAACAGCACCAGCAGACAGCAAAGTAAGCTGAGGAAGGAGACAGCTGCTGCCCCCAGTTTAACTGGGCAGCTCAGACTCATACAGACCCACACAAATCTGCTGCCTGTGCAAGTCATCCCTAATGACAACAAAAGAAGTGAATTTGTATGTTTCTTCACATCCCTCCTTCACTCTTCTCTCCAGCTTCTCTAAATTTAGTCCTTCCTTTCAGTCAAGGACATTTAGGACCCCCCAGTCTGTTTTCTACATTCAGCCAGGCTCCTACCAACATGAATCAAGATCTCCTTCAACTTTCACAAAATTACATCTAATTATAAGCCTGGTGACTAAAGCTGCAGTGAGAAAGAGATGCCTGTTGGCAGCTCAGGAGGTGCATCACGGTCACTTCAGCTCCAGCTCAAGCATCTGAGGAGTGCTGGGTACTTTCAGAGGCAAGGTGAATTCACAATTGCCAGAGCCAGTGATGAATGTGCAGATGTTCGGACACTCAAAATCTGGGTACAGGTTAAAAAAAAAAGGAAGGAGACCTGTACAAATACTTGGGGGATTGCCTAACAAACACATACCCCAAGATTATGCAAAACAGCCATGAGGTTTCCTGCTCTCTGCATAACCGATTCCGTAAGACATTCCTACCATGAGGTGTTTTTAGTACGCTACCATTACTCATGTTTCTGTCCTCCTGTCTGTCCGCAACAGCATTTTGTGCACATATTTCCCCTTGGCTGGATGGGGCTAATTAAAGCCAGTCACAGCAACCTTTTGGGACTACCTGGACAACAGCAAGGACACAACAGCTTAAAGTATGACCACAAGGAAACATTGTACTCCAATTCTGCTGAAATATAGGTGTAGGAGAGCTATAGCAGAAGGTAAGAACTCGCACCCTCTTCCCCAACAGCTTTCTCCAACAGCAACTGCCTGCTGACTCAGGAGAGATGTCTCAGTGCTACACAAATTACGAGAGCTGGCAAAAGAACAAGGAAAAAGTAACAGGGATTACTGTGACCCCAATACTTCCTTCTTCCTCCGCCCCCAATTTTCTTTACTCATCTGTGCATGTTAGAAATCAAACTGTCAGGTTTTGATCTCGCAGCTACTACAGAAATTCTTCCTGCACTTGAATAAATTTTGTCAGTCTTTTTAGTTCTACTTGTGCCCCTTCACACACACCCTGTTTATCTGCAATGTGCACACTGGGAAATAGAAGACCGGGGGGGAGTTGTATCTTAGCCCTCGGTTTCCAGTACGAACAAAGAAGGTTTAATATTTCTGGAAAAAAATTTTGCAAGGCATTCAAGCTTTCCAAAACCAAATGTTACTTACTGTCCGCTCCTGCTAAAGGCAGCATCAAGCAGCAGAGGATGGCTGCTGGCACAGTGAGTACTGGCATGCAGAAGTTAGGCACCATATTCCAAAGCAGAGCAAGTCCTCTTCAGTCTGAGGCAAGTGGTCAGTACATCCAGTGTCACAGACACAGACTTACTCCTGCAAACCAAAAGAGGAAGAAAATGAAAATTATTATGACACACCTATTAACTGCCAGTATCCCAAACTACATTGCAAAGACATCATTACAGATACTTCTAAAGAGAAATTTACCTATCTTCCCTGCATGAGAAGTGGAGCACCACACACACCTTCAAATTCAGTAAGCTCATTTCAAGGCTCAGGAGGCATAAACGCACCTGTCTCCAAGTTTACCTTCATGTATAGTCTGTTTTCTGGCCAATTAATGCATCCTTTAGTTGCTGTTGTTCATGACAAATAGTTCTGAAGCTGCACATTACATACAAGAAACAGTCTTAAGCTCTTGTAACTCTCCTTCCATGTGCCCTAGACAGACGTGATTGACTGCATATGTAGGGAGGTTTGTGATCAAATTGCATGTGAAGCACAGCCTGGACCATCCACCTGGGCTGGTGTACACCAGATGAGTCTCAGCGGGTTCAAGCAGAAGAAACAGAAGCTGAATAGGATCAGCTGTCAGCTCACAGGGTACCAGAGTCACAGCAGAATGTTATTAGGGAAGTGTCTATAAAGAGAAACTTTACCCACAGCAAACACCTCAGCTTCAAACTCCCCAAAATGGAGGCAATGACTACCTAAAAGGGTTCATGATTGGATATTCCTTCTCCAAAACAAAACAAATTATCTTGCAAATTGCCTTAACTTGGGCATCTGCTTGAATATTGAAATACAGAAAATTCCTTGAAAACCAACCAAAAAAAGGCAAGTATTTAAAAAGAATACAATTTCTGTGTATCTGCCTTCTTTATCCTTTAATCAGAATATACTCACTGTATTTTGACCTCAAAGTCTAAGGTCTACCTGTTAAAACAGACTTTAAAGGAGCTAGCAAGCCCCATGCCCTCAGCGACCACACTCAGCAGTGACAGGGGCTCACACTTTCAGTGCCAGGCATTTCAACGCAAGCCCAGGAGCTTTTAAAAAGTTGATGTGATTCTCCATTAAGCTGCAAAAGTTACCAAACTTACCAACACAGTAAGCATTGTTTTCATTATTAGTGAAAAAATCTCATGCTGGCAGATGCCAGCCTGAGTGGACCCCATGAGTATCCTTGAAGTGAAGTATCTGCAACTGTGCACGCTGTTCATGGCCCAATGCACCACCCTTACTCATGCTGGCAGACATTTCAAAAACATCTTCAAGACTGCTCTAACAAAGATATTTTTGAATTTTGCTAGGTTTGGAAGCGTATTGTTTTTCTGAAAACTGCTGAGCTTTTGATGGAAGTATCACAAGTTACAAACACGTCTACTTCTGACAAAAACACAGTGCTCAAAGAATGCCGGCAATGATCGTGCCTAGGGAAATCCACAAGAAATCTCAAGAGAATCTACCTTGGCAAATATTTACATGGCTTAGTACTAACAAACAGGAGATCATGATTCTTCTCCATTCTGTTACTGTATTTGCACAGTAAATCTTCTCACGTTATAATATCGCACAACACAGAGAAATCTTTATTTATGCAACATCTTCTGCAGCCAAGACATCTGAAAATACTTTACAAAATAACCTAGTTCTAACCTAGATGCAGAAAGAATACTGATCATCTCATCCTGGTTTTATTGTCTCAGTTGGAAGGCATAAATCAAACTAAGTTCAGCAGCAAAATTTTGAGTACTGCGGAAGAGGCTCTTTGTACCAGCCACACACTCAGTTATCTTTGCTGCCCTCGAACTTCCTATCCTCACTCATCTCTCACCAAAGGATTACTAAAAGCACCATTAACATGTCTTACACAGCAAAGACAGATACAGGTAGTTGTACCTTTATAGCTGCATAAGCTCTATTCCAATGAGAAACTCTGTTCAGTCCCCAAGCAGCTGGCCCAGTGTGAGCCAGCTCCCCAGATATGGCCCACACAGGAATGGAAAAAAATGCCTGGATCAAGAGTGATGATTATGTTTCAAAATTCTGCATGTACAGGGGTAACTTGTGCTTCCTGGAGAAGGGAACCCACTGAAGCACTTTAAGCAGCATTACACCTGGCTCAACAGCAGCCAGAATCCTAAGAGGCTACTCTTCCTGGGGAGAGGGTGGGAAACACCAAGGGTTGAAATTACTGTGCCAAAATTAACGATGTGTGTCAAACTCTCTAAGATTAGGACTGAGAACAAGTTTTGCAGGTGGTGCTGAAACATCTTAGGTATTTGTCAGACCACACTGGGGATGAATAGCTTTCAGAGAGCTTTTTCTCTTTCATTCACTCCCATTAACAACAAAAGTGCCTCATCTAACAGTGGATCTTGAGCGCAGATTGCTCAGAGTCGTGTCAATGGCACCTCCACAGCCCTCATTCAGAAGTAACTCTCAGGAACACAAAAACCTCAGTTAAAGAATAGGTCTGTCTCTTGATTTATCTCTTCTTTCAGCAAATGTGATCAAGCTTCTCTCCAGTTTCAACAGATTTGTAACTTTCCTCTCCAGCCCATGAGATACATACAGCATGCACTATGCAAAACTGATGAATTGTCAGATACCCTACCAGATGCTTCATAGACTTGATCTTTTTCAACTGTTTAGTGCTCTAAATAATTTACCATCTGTTAGAAAAGCCAGATTTTCTTATGCCAGACTGCTGTCTGTCCCTCCAAAGTTAATAGACCACCTTTGGCCTTTAACAGGATCAAAATTTGCCACTTCCTCTTTCCATGGCTGCTCTGCCTATGGAAAAGTTGTCTGCATTCAATAATTAAAGAGCTTTAAATTGGAATGTTTTAAAATTTTATAAATCTCAGTAGCTGTCATTCTCTTTTGAAAGTGAAAATATTAAAAAGCTTCTCCCAGTGGTTCAGCTTTCCCATTTTTTTTGAAGGGACGATGCTCTCTCCCAACAAGACAACCCGATACTCAAAGCAAGGAGACCAGGTGTCAGCTGAAGCTCAGTTAGAAGAGCCGGTGTTACCCTGACAATGTTAAACAGCAATCTTGAACCAATGCCAAAGGTTTCCTTTCCTGGGGCAAAAGGCAGCCTAGGATGGAAACCAGCTAAAAAAACAGATAATGCTGGTAGATTTCGGTAACAAGCTAAACAAATACAAAGTCGGTATTGCTTTGGCAAAATCAAGTACAACAGCAACTGACCAAACAACGCTTCTATGATTCTTAATGTGTCTTGTCTCCACCAACCTCATGCCTGTTCAGGCTGCTCTCTCTTGCATCTGGAATGATGTCCTGTGCACCAGATGATTTCAGTCCCTTCATTTGAAGGCCTCCTTTAATCTCACTGCTTTGGCTAGCATCTGACAATGAGTATTGCATTTGGAAGCCCAGACACTGTACAAGAAGGTTTTTCAAAAACACACATACATTCTCATTTCTTCTTCTGCATCTGGTCCTGGCAATATTATAAACTCTAGACTACATAACCCAAAATTAGGCTGAGGCTAAGCACTCCAGATGGCTTTGTAAAAACAGCTTTGAGTTTAGCAAGCTAAACTCCTGCCTCTGCTCCAAACTCAGTGTTAGAGCTACCGAGAGCTAGTTTGGCAGAAAACTAGAAAGCAGGGAAGCACAACAAAAAACTAACAATCTTCATTTAAATATATCAGTTTTTGCTGTGGGGCAGGTGGATGGAAAAGAGGCGGTCTTGAGGACATTTTCTGAAACCTACATGGCTTGATTCTTTCAGACAGGCAGAAAAAGCTGGACTCATTTAAAACAGAGCCAAGAATACCAACAGCTCATATGGTACTAAGAAATTCTGGCAATGAGTACGTCTCACAGGAGACGGCAAAGAGATTAGAAAAAGCAGTCAACTTTAAAGAGTCGAGAGGAATTTCAAACCAGCACTGAATAGCTTATGTCCTCTATGAACTCTTCTGTAAGATAAACTGAACTGAAACACATGTCACATGGGTCACCAGCCAAGACTGGCATGGTAAAAAAAAGCAGCCCCCAAGCAAGCCTGCCCATTCCAAACCAGGGACAAAAACACTGCACTAAAATAATTTTTTAGGTTAAGCTGCTTTGCAACCCAAAAAACCTAAGAAGTCAGCACAAAAAAGTTCCCTCCAGGAAGCCCTGTAAATCCACGGAACTGCCAGGTTTCGTTGTGTGTGCGAGTACTGACACTGCCTTTGCTGTGAAACACGCTTAAGAGACTCTGGAGAAACTTATAGGCTGGGAAGGTGAGCCCAGTGCATGAGCAATGTCCTTATCTGACCCGGAGACGTAACAGTGTCTTTCCAAAAAGGAACCTGAAACAATTGTGTTTGTTTTTCAAGGTGGAAACTTCCTGAGCATTCTCGAGGTGAGCCCAAGATGCAGGTCAGAAAATACCAATTGGGCACCACCCAGACGAAGGTGAAGACAGGGCTGAAACTATATCAGCTTCTCCCAGCGCTACTGCATGTGCAACACAATCAATTTTTCCTTCTGGACCCCTACCCACTACTTTATATTTTACACAAATACCTAAAGGGAAACCAGTGGTCCAGAGGGACCCAATCAACACAATACCACCCGATCAGCTCCAGGGTGTCACATCAGCGAAGGCGATCATGCACCATGCAGAGCAATACGGCAGCTCTTTATTCTGTTAGAAGTGAGAACAGTAACTGGCTACCGCTCAGCTGCTTCGCTCTGTACATAATGCCTCATCTGTGCTCAGAAGGAGGAACAGGAAAACCACGACACACCGTATAACTCAAGATCATCATATTGCACACATTAAAAGTTGTGGAAGCAGTTACACACAAGCTAATGACTTTTCAATGTTTCACTTCACTACATTAGTATTCCTTTAGCATAGATTTCTTTGTGCTTTTCTGCAAGAAATATAATATAAAGAGACTTGGGGAGTACAGCAGTATGGCCAAAAAAGACAAAATGAGTCTCACTTCACTCCGAACTCCCACATGCAGGGAATGTATTAGAGAGATTCAGTGGGGAGATATATGAAGATGGCGACGATGGCAACACTGGAACAGATTTAGGGAGGAACTTCCTATGAACTTGCAATACAATAAAAAGGCCAAAAGCTAAAGAGACTGCCACATGAGCAAAGGTACCACCTCTGGAACCTAGGTGTGAGCAGGCCCAGAGCATCAGCCTGGTGCTCTCAGTTACTAGACTCAAACCATCTGGAGAGAACGGATGAGCAAAGCACTTCAAGAACCAGGAAGGATAAAAATCTCTGTCAAGTCACAAGCACTAGACAGACTGGCTAAGGAGTTGATAGCTATCTGTAAGTACACAAAGGATACAAAACACCAAGAAAGGAGCGGAGGAGTATAATTAGCCATGGCCACGTAACTGTGAGAATGAAACAAAGCAAATGAAAGTGTACGTTGAATGTTCTCAGTAAACAGTCAAAAAAAAAAAAAGAGGGAAATACACCCCTCCCCAGAAGTATTTTTCCCAGAAGGAAAATGTTTCATCATCTGTTTGAAAAGAAAATAAAAATGGGGTAGGAAAAAAACAAAAGGAAAACAAAAAATATCCCATAATCTGGGAAAAAAAACCCAAAACAAACCAACAAACTAACACAGGCAGATTGGTATGGAGCAATGTATGTAACAGCAAGAACAACTCAGAAGTACATTAAAAAGATTCCCCTTACTCTGATAAAGCATGAGAAAGTGAGAAGTGTTCAAGCACAAGCTGGCCCAGCTACAGGTCACTGTGATCCTGAACATGAAATCCCAACTTGCCCCAAGGAGAGGAGCAGAGCCACTTTTAAGCAGAATACAAGCACAACTTGAATATTCCTGTCAGCTTTATTGGCTACATTTGGTTCTGAAGACATTAATTTCTGAAGGTGTCATTGCCTGCAGACAATACTAGATAAGAAAGAGGAATTTTTCCACTGGAACAAGGATTATGAAGGGCCCTGTTAAATAACTATGGAGATAAGTTAAAACATCCACTTAAAATATAGATCAGCCTTGAGCCTCACAAGCCCAGCTATCACTCACAGTGAGCACTAAGCACAGGTTGCTGTAGATCACCCTACCCAAGTGTAAAGGCTCCTAATGCCTGCTGTAAAGCCTCCTTAAAAGAAGTAAACTATTGCATATCGGCCTTTCAACAGAGGTCTCTTACATTTACAGAGTAGGCCCAGCACTGCACCCAGATGCATGAATTACAGATTGAGGGCAGTAAAGTCCCACAGAAAATAAAACTAAATTCACCTATTCCTTAACTATCATATCCTTAACTATCAGCAAACTCTGCTAATGTGAAGAAACGTGCTCATGAGTCAGGCATTTCCACAAAGCACGAATTTCCGTGCTTTTTCTACAAATTACTGTAAGTGGCAATATATTCCTAATACAAATGACTGTGCCATAACAGGCTTGATTGAATTCAGCCCAACAGAAAACAGTGGAAGGACTAAAATCACACGGTACTAAGTCCTCTCCTCTAAACCCAATTCCAGGGTGTTAAGTTCTGCACATCCAAGGCGCAGACAGGTGATTTTAAACTAAAGGGAGGGACAGCTGAGAAACAGAGTCCTTCTGGGCTTGCTGCTTATAACACACCACAGCTGAGTGCCATCAACTGTCCAACTGTGGTCCTGTTATTCCCGCATCTGGATCCAGCAGTGCCAAACATGCTGGTTCTGCATCTATCAGACTGACAGAAAACACAAGGCAGGGCAGACCTAAGATCCACTGAGCACCAGAACTAATTTTAACCAAAACGGCAAGAATGCAAATGATTGACCAGATGAGAGGTAATCTGTCCTTCTGTCCCTTCAAGGATTTGCATGGTGTCTAATGGCTTGAAGCCAAACTAAATCCTAAATCAATTCCAATTCAAAATTAAATCAGTTTCCTCTTTATAAGAATGCTTTTACTCTATCCACATATCTACCCAGCTTCCTTAGAGGCCTCGGAGTCAAAATTTTTCAGAGACCTCCCAGAATCTGAACAAGCCCTTTCTCTGGCTTGGAGGTTTTGGGCAACTTCTAGAAATTTTCTTTAGCAGAATCCATCAAAGTTGGACCCTGTGAGAACATGATCTTCAGGTATTGTGTTATTTTCTCAGTAATTTTTGCTTCAACCAGAGTACAAGGTACACAAAGAACTCTCTTCTGGGGAAAAAAAATAAAGTTGTTCTTTTTAAAAAAAAATCCCTTACTTTTGCTGGAAGTTCAGTTATGTATTATGTAACAGAGCATACTATTGGGGTCTGCTCACTTAATGCCTTTCAGATTAACAGCTTATTCTAAATCTGCTTTTGCCAAGACCTCAATTTCTGGAATTTGCTTAGCTTTTACATTTAGAAATACTGGGCACAATACTAGTACCAAGTCTTCTACAACATTTTCAGTGGTTAAAAACTGATGTAAAGTAGTAATTTCCCTTTTTGGCAGCACACTCCTCTTCCTTAACTGCCTTCCTTAACCTCCCATCATCCACCAAGACAAATTTTCACACAAGACAATGGCACTGATTTGCCTAAATTATTTATCTTCTGTGTACAGTCAGCAGATCTTCAAAGCCCACCTTGGATCTTTCAATTTTCCTTTTATACTTATTATACTTTATACACTCTACTACTGATAAATGGGAGTTGGGTTTCCAAATTTTCATCTCAAACAGCTTTTCAAGCCTGCCACCTACCTAGAGTGAATTACTCCCAGCTAACTGCTTGCTAATTTACCTGCTTTTCTCCAGCTTGCTTTCTTATGTTCCTCTATTGATTTCAAACCACATCAAGGAACTGATTCACTCCCCCTTGCACCCTCCCTTTTTCTTTTCCACTCTTACTTTTTTGCAATCATAATATTAGGGATGCTTTGAGTAACTTGTTCACTTTCTTGTAAGTTACTCTTTCTAAAGTTTACCATCACTCTCAACACTTTGATCTTTTTGGCCCATCTAAGCTCAATGATGTATTCATGCCCTACAACCACCACAGGCATGGCCACTCATGAAGACGTATGTGAGGAGCTCACAAATACCTTCAACCTTGCTGAGGCTGCTGCAGCTTGAAAAAGACAGGAGTGATTAAATAATCCTGAGCAACTACTTGTGTCTGCAGCTATTTTAAGCCAGGCTTTGGAAAGAACACACATGCTGGTGTGACAAACCCCGCACCCACTGTCACACGCGGCAATCAAGTAAAAAAGGACTTACTGCTCTGATCCTGCTCACAGAGACAATAATCTTTTTCCACAGGTCCATCAGGCACGCACAAAGTGCCAAGTTCTCAAATACATCTTGGCTGCCATCCGTTCTAGACATGGGCACCACCAGCCAAGGAGCAGCATGGCTCCACCAGACGAGATCCCCGTCCATCCCTGTCAGCCAGCACTAACCCGTGCAGGAGAAGACAGCAGCAGGCTGCCACCGGGCTGGCTTCTTCCTAATGCCATCATTTAGCAGACAACTTATGCCCTACTGGAGGGTTTATGTATCCAATTAAACTTCCTGTAATTCTCATCTTGTGAAACTATGAACATTTTCAATGCTAGATTTTAGAATTATTCTCTCCTAAAGGGCTTTGAAGTTAATTATATCATAGTTGTTATTACTGTCTCAGCCACAGATACTGCTTGAACCCCATTATTGTGTGTGTTACTGAGGGCTAAAATAAGAATAGCTGGTGTTTCGGTGTGCTCTGGAGCTAGCCTTTCCTGCAAACTGCTTCTATAACCTTTGCCCAAACATTATGTATGCTCGGTTTATATGCAGGTAGTTAACAGAGCCCAGTAGGGTAAACGGACTTATTACATTTATTAAACTGAATTCTCTCCATGCAGAACGCCTCCAGCATC
Organism: Cnemophilus loriae; assembly: GCA_013397755.1. Taxonomy (NCBI): domain Eukaryota; kingdom Metazoa; phylum Chordata; class Aves; order Passeriformes; family Corvidae; genus Cnemophilus; species Cnemophilus loriae. The sequence goes on along the minus strand of VZTF01002539.1, from coordinate 376,994 downwards.
CTGCAGTTCTCTGGCTCTGGAGGCATTTTGGCATTTGGAAGACAGCACCCAGAAATTCCCTCCGTAACTAATAAGCAGGAACTATGAAAGCACAAGTTTCATGCAATTGGTTTCTGTATGAAAAATGAAAACTGTTTCTGTAACCTCTAAAGAAACCAAGATGCAATCAAGCTTATTGTAATAAGATGCTAAATTTATGATTATTCCTTTTTATTTTTTCCTTATAGTAAGGCCCCCAGCTTTGCTTCACCGAAAGAAAACAACCTCTGAGGTGGCATATACGACATAGCACCTAAGCCATATTAACGAGATGTAAATAAAAAAAGCCCTAGGTGTAATATAATGCTTATTGAAGACGAAGAAACCAAAGGTCTGCAAATTGTCAAATCCTGAATTAATGGTAGCAAGTCAATCTTAACTCTTTGTACAAAAATTTCTATTCCTAATTTTTTATTCCAAACTACTTCTCTCCTTCAGTAGCACTACAGGCTAAAAATCAAATTCAGGTTTTTTGCATCACATTCTGTACAGTAAAACACACAAAACATATACACATCAGATTTTGTCTCGCTCAGATCTGAGGCTGTGTGTTCAAAACTGTTTGATGGAAGAAAATCAATTAATATATTTTACAAGTCTTCATTGTTTGTCAGATCAAAGCATTAGCTTCCTAGTTACTTCCTATCCAAAGGGACTGAGAAAACAGCTGCATCAAGGCTGCAGCAAATCCAACACTTTCTGGACAGACCAGCTATCTTCCATCTTTCATGCCACAAAGCAAATGCCAGGACTCTTCAAACAGGCCAAAATCTGCTTCCACACTCATATTCTGCAAGTAAATCCTTATGTGGGGACCACACACAAGTGCTGAGCACTTACAGGCAGCATATAGGAAGGCTCTACATGGCTGTGGATCCACGCTGCCTGACACCTTATCAAGGATGCACAACCCTCATTCTGCTTCGGATTAGAAAGACAAGAAAAGGTGGGAAGGCTAACAATATTCTGCACATGTTAATGAACCTGTAATAATTGCCTTTGCCAACCCCACTAAGAAATCCAAAACATAAAGCAAAAGTAAACACTACCTCTCAGGTAAGCTGGGTACATCACCACCCCTACACAGCACTTGCTGCTCCTTGCATCTTGCGTGATCCCGAACCTCCCACGGACCCTCCTCATCCACCATAAAATCCATGCTAAATTTATCACAGATTATGTCTGACTTTGCTTTTTATATCCAACAATTTTCTGACAACTAGAAAAGGCATGCTTTGCTAACCAAGGGTATTCAGTGCACGGCAGTTATGTAGCTACTTCCAATGGCTTTGTTATTTCTGCACTGGAGAGGCAGCAGGAGACATCAGTTCTCACATTCAGCGCGGCACTCACATGGCACAGATAGATATGAGACATTCTTCACCTCTAGGTGTACTTGTCCTCCATTACATCCTATGGCTCTAAAAAAATTAAGTTTTGCAATTCAACCTTAAGTATTCAATGGAAAAAAGGCAAACAAATTTCACCATTACAATACTTCTGCTTCCACAAGACAGTAGCTTGCCTTTGATTTTTGTAATTCAGTCTTAAAAAGTTCCTCTTCCTCAATCTTTGAGAGCATTTCCTATGTAACTCAGATCTTGTAACTTGTATGCATTCCCTTTACCAAGAGAATGGTCCCATACCAATGGTCTGAGTAGTCAAGATAAAACTGAATCCTTATAAAAGATCAACCTAAAAAAGAAATAAATTATGTACCTCACACAAAACTGCCCTTTTCTAATGGAGACTTCTGCCAATAGCAGATGGAAAGACCTTTGAAAAATAAGACATCGCATATGCCATCTGCAGCAACTTTGAGCTTTACTATTGAAATTATTCACTCTTTCCTTCCAGGCCTCCACCTTTACATGACCTTGAGTAACACATAAAGAGGATAATACATAATGTGCAGCTTCTTGGGATACTATTCAGCAAAACCTAAGGAAAGAAAATTACTGCTAGCTGTTTTTTCAATCCATTCGTGCATTAGTGTGCTGAAACGCATACTTGGCGCCGTCGAAATCAGATTCAATGTACGTTTTAGCGTACTTAGGAGGAAAGCTATTTTAATTCTGTTAGTTGCCAGAATGTAAAATCCTGAAGGGAAAAAAGCTTCCAGCAGAAAAACAGAATAGATCTTAAAGAGGAAAGACATTACTAAGCTTCATGCAAAACAAAGGAAAGCTTAAGGAGGACCAGGTTAAGCACAGCTCCAAAAGGAACAGCCCCTTCTTCCTCCACATGGCTGATGCTGGCATGGGACTAACAACACAAAATGCAGCACCTTGTTCATCAAAACCAAACATATTAATTTAACAGCGGCACAGCAACTCCTCAGCTGCCAAAAAACAATGGCTCTGAAGCTCTTAGTGACGTATGGGGAACATGCTCCAAGTTTTAAGCATTTATTTTTGGATCTGCAATGCCACCAGATGTCCAAGCTTTTTCTTATGTGTAGACTAATGCATCAAAGTGGCTTTGATAATGTTCCCTCTCAAAGTTCGTGTGCTCCAAGTCTGCAGCTCTGTGTCCATCACATCTAGATGTGTGCCCAGCCCTTTAAAGTGGACCTGAGCCAGGCATGAGCAGAGGGGTGGTTTTACCCAACCAGCAAGAGCACACAACACCACATTCATGCCAGTCCTATGTTTAGTCAGGCTACAGAAAAGCAGGACAAAGTCATCCGATGCCAGAGCTCATATCCCTGGCTGCTTGACCTCCAGGCAGTGCACGGATTCTGCATCACTCAAACCTGCTTTGGTTTTACCCTTGTGGGTTTTAATAATTATGCACATACACAGAGAGCTTGCAATCAGTGTACTCTGAATTAAATTTTAACCAATAAATGAAGTATTAAAAGCCACAAAATTTTTTATAACATTTTAATTGTGTATTACAGAACTCATCTGGTAACACCTAATTATAATTCTAAATGAGCAGCAATTAACAAGCTATTTTACGGTGCTGAAGTCCAAAATAAACAAGGTCAGGACAGTCCAGCAGAAAAAGCTGCTAATATGCACACTGCAGAAGTGAGACCAGTCTATGGTCGGAATACACTCATTCTCCAATTTCTGCATCAAAGCATTAAATTTTAGAAAGCGTAGGGAATATCTACCATCATGTACAGGACCTTGCTCTACCACTGGATCCTTGTCAGGAAATGGGCAGCTCTGCTCCTGGCATACCACCCACAATGCCAGTGTAAGTTCATGTGAAGTGACACATGCCAACACTGTGTCACTGACGGGGAAGGTCGGAGGAGGTCCAGTACAATCAAGTGCTCTCACCCATCTCGTGTAGCAAAGACCCCAAAATGGGATGGGTTGAGGACAGAGCAATGAAGAAGTCTCTCTTCTTCACACAGAAGCCATAACACTCCCTGCAGTAAAGAGAGCCCACTTATTGCTTGAAAAAATGAGTTAATCTTTCAGAACCATCCAACACTTCTAAGCAGCAGAAAGGCAGATACTGCAGACAGAACCACAGATTTCAGGTTAGGAATTCTAGGACATTTCCCAGTGGCCCAGATGCTCTCTCAGAAACTTCTTGGAAGAATCTTGCTTCTTTACTCCATGTCTAGTAAGTCAAGTCTTTCTACCTGAAGCATCCACTGAGTGTTCCAGAAATAGTTATAGCAGGGAAGTACCCCACTAGCAGCATTTTAGGGGTCAACCAGCAAAGGTTCAAAGCCCAGAGGCTTTATATCAGAATGCATTACCCTTTGCTGACAGGTTGGGTTTACATTTTATTTTCATATTTTATCCTTTAAAAAGAAAAGGTCTTTGAGAGTTGAAGTGTGAGGAAAAAAACTCAGCCTATATTATATGCAATGTACAAGGTAATTTTCTCTTTTCAGAGGACAGATGAGGTTTCTGAAAAGGGCTTTGATACAGACTCATGCATCTGTCTTTTGGTTTTTCCTTCACCACTTTTTCCATGTCTTCTACTGAAAACGAACCTCAAACCTCTTCCATGAAGAACAGGGGCCATTCCTGACTCTAGAGGAGGAGGCAAAAGAACGAGAACTTGCCTGATGCAGCTGGTATCCTCTCTGTCTGCAGGAGCAATGCATTAGATATTCTGAACTAACAGCAAAGACATGGAAACATTTGGGAAAGTATCAATGATCAGCTTTTTAAGCAAAAGAACAAAGTACCCAAGGCACTGTCAGGGCTAGGTCAGCAATCCAACTCTAGGAGATGCTGGCAACAGAAAATGTGCTTTATGTATGCAGGTGGTTTATGAGAAATAATTTGTGTACAGCCCTTTTAAAAGAACACATGAAGGAATTTGAATAGCTATCCCTCATGAAGCACTGCTGTTCAAAATAAAGCTTATTCTGTTCTCCAAGCTCACAGACAACGTAATTCCTGACGGATTAACCTTCTGGGTCACACTGAGGACACCAGCAGTATAAGGCTGCTTAAGGTGCTGCAGATTTCCCCACTGCTCTGGTGTGCTTCTGTCCTAACCAGAGAAGCACTAAAGCCTCACACCAGATGGGTCATGGTGGCGTAGATCTCTGCGAGAAAGTATCCTGGGCTTGCTCTTCCACCAAGACTTACAGGCTTCAGACAGTCAAGTCAACCTGCCTTTGTCCAAACAAGTGTGCCTGCGACCTGGCATCTCCTAAGGAAGCCAGGCTGATCTGTTGTCTGATAGAATTACTAAAAACACAAAATAAAAGTATGTCTCTTCCTTGACAGTGTTCATTAAAAACCAATTAAGATTCAGGGCTAGCTGAACCGAAGTGACCATTCCTGGCAAATAGATCTCTTTCTGTGCAAAGGCAAGAGGAGAGCTCCCAAGGGCTGAAATAAACAGTCAGGACTTCACATATACAAACATCCCTCCGTACCTTTCTCTGCCAGCAAACATGGAAAACCGTATCCTCTGATTACATGACAAAGCTTTTGGATACACTGTGGTGTCTATCACTTACAAGTTCACCACTGACCACCAGACATGTAACGATTGCCACATGCCTGTCCTGACAACCTTCGCCAGGAAGGGATCCACAGCAGGACTGTGCCCCAAGTCCTGTTTGGTGCTCAGCTATAAGATCAATCCAGACTCTGTTCCACGGCTGGGAGGAGGGCATGCTTTCAAGGGCCTGGCAAACTCCATCACACAACCTGCCAGCGCCCATCCTGCAGCCTCCTCCAGAGCCTTCGCTGCCCAGCAGCACCAGCACTACAAGTGGAGCCAGCAGGACTTCATTTTTTCACTGTGTAAACAGGAAAGGAAAAGCTGATCAAACCACTGCCTGAAGGGAGGATGCACCAGGAAGGCCAAGTGAAACTATGGGCACAGCAGACTCAGAGGCAGCAGCCGTCGTTAAGACCAAGACTGAATAACTACCGACAGTCCTTTGCACGAACCAGGCAAAGCTGATTATTTTTTTCCAACAGACCAACTACCCTGGGAAAGCCCACCATCCCCAAAACCTTTTCCATCAACTGTCCAAAGGAGTTGCTTGCAAATTACTGGAGGCACAAAAGCTGCAGACACTTGGGTCTTTATCTTTGAAAGCACGTCACTTGAATTTATCACACTACATGCAAGTCAAACTTTATTTAGTTGAACGAGAATCCTATAAGCCCCCTTTTCCTCACCAGAGAGTGAGAACAAGCAGAACAGCCAGTGCCTTCTTGCTTTACTGAATTCATTATATTAAACCAAAAGCAATGTCATCTTAACTTGAAAGGACTTTTTAAAGAGCTTGAAGCAATTCTGCTGCTGTAGCATTTTTATATTTTGGATTAACTACAAGCCCTCTTAACCCCTCCAAGTTTGTAACAGCACATACCCATATCCTCTCAAGCCTTCAGAGCAGCCTGCAATCTCTGAGCTGTTAGCAAGCTGAGAGTTAAAGCACACACCATGTACAACTATCGTAATTTGACTCCTCTACAAGTTAAAGAAGTCCAAGTTTTAGACATTTTTGTCCACAAGAAAGAACCTGCAGAATCTGGTAAATTATCTCAGACATTCCTCATGTCTCATGTGCAATTTCCCTGATTAATAACTCAGGCTCACAGGGGCAATGAAAAGGTCAAAATCCTACTACAGACGACAGTGCTAAAATATTACTAAATGTTACCTTTAAAACATTTCCAATTAGCATTAATATAGAAAGATTTCTATCAAGAAATGTTCTGTAAATTCATGATTATCATCATTGACTTTTTAAACTGTTTTTCAAACAGGATTTTTTTTTTTTTGCCAATAGAGTGTATTAGAAGCTATAGAAAACACCTTAGCAGCAACTTTCTTAAAATGAAATATTAAAAAAAACACCCTGCTACCAATAACTGGGTCTGTTTGATGTAGTTTGTCGTTTTTCTGGACAGCTGAAAGCCTTAGGCAAATGTGCAGGGAAAAACAGTGAACCATCTCATCCATCTTTTGTTTATTAAACTCTGAGTTTATTCAAGTGGCTGTGAATCCTGAACTACACAAAGTCTTCTGAACCATTCCACGCTCAGCAATTGAATCTACGGGGCAGAGAGAATGCAAAATGTCCTTTACGTTTATTAACTTCTGGAGAAAGCATGAGATAACGAACCCTTTCATCTCAGCTGACACAGCTGAAGAACAGTGAGAAACAACAGTGGCCAGAACCAGATCAGCTCCAGCATGATGCTACCAGAAAATCCTTGTCAGGTGCTTGACAGAACCCCTGCTGAGAGCACCTCTGTCACCCCTGGGCTCTCTTACCCTGCCTGTGGGGGACACCATTTACAAAACAACCAAAGAACTGTTAATAAGCACTTTCCAGCTTTTTTCTGACTCTGCTGTGTTTTCAGAGCAATGGCTGCATTTCGGGGACAGCCATACATGTGCTGGAGAGGAAAGGCTGCCAAGCAGTGCCAGGTTATCTCAGACTAATAGTATCTCGGGGAGATGGAGATGGACAGAGTCACAAGATCAAACTGCAAACACTCCCAGTTCAACACTAGTTTGAAAAGGGCTGTCTTTACTCTGCCCATTCACAAAAACATGCGGAAGAGAAAAGCCATTTTTATATACAAAACTGTATTACCAGAGTGCCCTAGAGGCCACTGTATCTTTCATTCTCATACTAAATTCAATAAAAATACACCGTTCTTATTTAGATTAAACAGGTGCAGCACCAAGGGGTCTTGCAGCAACATTTAAGACCTTGTTGAGAGCATGCTCTGCCCTAATCGAGGCAACCAGCCTAATCGGGAAGCCGACATGGGCAATTTGACTGCAGTAAGTCCAGCCCCAGAGGTCCCATACATCCCTCCCTATGCCTGCATTTCCCCTCCCTTTTCTATCTTTTCTCACACCTTTCCTAATGCTCAAGTGTATACCAAGACAGTTGAGAGGATGCAATTTGTAATCTCAATTAGGCACAACATGAGGTAGCCAAGTTGATTAAGAAAGAAGGGGCCTAAATTAGCTTACTGCCCCTTTACAATAATTAATTTCTATTCCAGCAGTGCCCATGGTGGTGTGTCCAGTCCAAACACATAACAAGGTAAACAGATGCACTCAAGAGAGACTGACATTTTCCATGTGGCATGGCAGGGGAGCTGTGTGCCTATGAGGGTGCATGCACTTCAGCCTACCTGATCCATTAGCGCTTGGTCAAAGACAAGGGAAGTACAGCCTTTCCTTCTCTTAAGTAAGACACTAATCTATTACAACTCTACAAGCTAGCGTAATTAATCAAAAGTCTATCATACCATATAAAATGAAAATGGCTCAAAGATGTGCCTGTTCACACCAATTAATTATTAAAGGAGCATTAGCTGAAGCTTTTCACCAGCCATTTAAAAGTTCAGGCTAACATGACATGACACACATACAACCACTGCAGCACAGTCTACACCTCCATGCACCCACTCAGCTACCCCAGTTGCACCTGTACCTGCTCTGCTTCTGCAAACTGGTTCCAGTACATCCCAAGAGCAACCAGAGCCTGCCTGCTAGGGATGCTCAGTACGTGCAGCTGGGAAATCACTGTGGGGAGTCAGCAGGTAGCCCCTCCAAACGGCAATCACAACAAGCATTTGCACATGTTTGCCTGACATTTCCTCTGCTGTTTCAAAATAAAGTCCTCAAGCAGCAAGGCAAGGGGTTGGTAAAGGTAGCACAAGCATTCCTAGAAACCACCAACCGTGTTGTTTTCAGCTGTGTTCGTGCTGCTGTAATCAATGGAAGCACTTAGCAGTGATGAGCACATACCAGCAAGAAAAAACACCCCATCCTTTATGCCATGGTTGTTATCTTCTTCCAGACCAACCAATGAATCAAGATCACTGACTGCACTAGGAGGCAAAGCACTGGGAGGGCTGGTGCTTAATTAAGCTGAAGTAAATACACCCTGGCTCAGGAGCAGACTAGAATCACCTCCGTAGCACATAAACCAAGAGCAGACACGAGCATAGCAGCATCAGACCTGCTCATATTTCTACCACTTATGACCCAAGCTTTATTCTAATTGCACAAATTGAAGAATGATTAGCAGCTGTGTGGACATTAAATGCCCTGCTGATGTAACCAAAACAGATTTGCTTTATTCAGAACGATTACTTAAGGCCATAGCTGTGAAACTAAAATGATTCAAAACAAAAATATACATTAAAAACACAAAGCATCACCTCATAAACAAGGGGGATGGCAAAACAGCCTAAGTAATAATTTAAAAGCCACACTCTAACATCATGGTTTCTAAAACTGGAGATGCAAGCATCTTTTTCATGAAACACCATAAATCCACTACAGTGGTGTTCTCATCCTTTACAATCTTTAAAATTAACTTTTATGGACATAAATACTAACAAAATTTACCCCACCTATGTTTTGCACCAGGCTGCTATGCAAGACTTCATATCCAATTTTATGATGAATTTATATTTCTGCTGAGAAGTGTTATGCATAACTCAAGATCAGCAGAAATACTGGGTCAAGTTAGACATCAGCTTCCATGAGCCGTGGGAAGTGAGTGGTAAGTGCAACTCTGACAGACCACAGCTGCCTGTGCTGAAACAACTTTACAGTACACTACCTCATAAACTACCAAACAGGCACCAGCACTCCTGGTGCCGTTTGGAAATTAAATAGTAAGCTACAACTTTAAACATTTTTGCCTCACCTCCCATTTCTCACAGATGCTCCTCTTCACAGCTTATCTTCAAGTGGAATGGTGAGAACCGGGGGTCCCCAGACTGGCTGCCAGCCAGCCTTTTCAGGCTTCATTTTTAATACCATTACCTATGAATACATTACATTTACTTGGCCTCCAGTCACCTCATTAACCCTGGCAGCAAAGCAAGTAACAAATACAGCTAACAATATCTACTCGATAAGAAAGCCTCACATTTTTCCTTAGCACTTCATCTGAAGAGGTAAATCTCGGGAGGTAAGTTTGTAGATGTTAACCAGCTATTTCCCTCTCCCCACAGAGGAAGAAATTGTGTTTTTCTCTGACAGCAATATATGATAGTACTGCCATTACAGCTGTTTTAGAACAGCTTTAAACTACACTTGTGCTTCAGAACTACCTGCCAGAGCCCTTGTTCAAAACTTTAATCTCTCAATATATTGTTTCAAGGGAAGCTTTTAGTTTCAACTGTCCAAGCCATCAAGTATACAAAAGAAAATGCATACTTAAAGGTAGATGATACAAACCCACTCACTGCATTCAAAATACAATTCACAAGCTTCTTGCCTGGGGCCTTCCCAGACTGGATGACCAGATTTTGTCCATGCTATGAGACAGCAGCACAGGGCTGTAAAATCTCAGAAATGGTTCCCTAAAAGCAGGGATGGGCCAGTGCAGGAGATCTTAGGCTTCCTCTGCACTGAGATCGCAGCCTCAGCCGCTGTGACTCCCCACATCTTACTTAACCAGCAGATCTCACTTCTTCTACTTGACTCCAATAGAGATCTGCTAAGAGTTTCTTTCCAAAGGACTTTTAAACATGATGTGCACACATATTCACATATCATTTGTGTGTATTTTACATCTGTATATGCATATTTCTATAAAAATGACACCATGCACATATTTTATGCTGAACACAGTGTAATTTTCTTTTGAAAATCTCCAACACCCTTGTCATGCTTTGCTTTTCCATCTGATGCAGTGGAGCAGACTGGCTGTTTTCCCAGAAGCCAGGCAGATCCAGAGCTCCAACCCTGCTTTCAAGTGCAGTGACTCCCGAAGCCTTGTCAAGTGCCTTCATCTCTGCATCTTGCACTCCCCAACTATAAAGTGATAACATTGCCTCCCTGACACTATTTAGTGATAACAGATTTTAAAAACCAGAAAAATAAACAAACGAAATCCACTATGAAACTCTGAAGAGCAAATACTGCTATCTTGAAAACACAGATGCTTACTCCAGTTACCAGGCTTCTCTAAAAACAAAATTAACCTGCAAACATTTTCTGGACTAATTTTAATCTTAAAATTCCACTAAACCATTAGTTTTAAGTGCAACAATTTATACTACCATTTTGGAGAGAAAGGCTGCAAACCATTTGAATTCTAGTTTTTCTGCCTTAAGGAAAGCCTAAAAATATACAGGTTCTCTCTTATAATTCTGTAGCAACAAGAGGTTTTGCCCTAGCAGAACAATGAGATACGAAATCAAAATAGTCATCTATCCACTGATGGTGCATAAAGACTGTATTTATTAGCACTTCTGCATACTGATTTTAGACTAACCTCTTTCTCACAACAGTAACAGCATAAATGACCATTTCAAGAACACTGTCATCCAAATGTCACAAAACAAAAGAGAACAAATGAGACATCTACTTCCCCGTGTCTCCTCTGGCATTTAGAAGCTGGCACGCGAGGAGAATAATCCAGCTCCCATGCCTCATCTCACCCTTCAATGCCAAGGCAGGCTCCGGGACAGAGCACCAGGAGGTCCTGCCAGTAATCCTCATCTCTGCAGCAGCTCCTCCATTTTGCAGAAGAGGGTCCAGTCAGCACTCATCTTCCTAATTACACACCAACAATTAGCTGGAATCTTGTTGGACTGTGCATGTCACCTGTTAACAGAGCCCTGTGAAAAAGGGCTAAAACTGGATGTGGCAGATGGAGCTATATATCCTGTCCATCTCTGGAGAGCAGATTTGTAATGCAAAACACTGAATTCAAGATGAGACCCATGGATACAAGGAAGCAATCAGAACCAAACTGATTAAACAAGACCCAGGTCTCAGCACAGCACACAGAATACTAAACAGAAACAAAGATACCTCGGAGAAGGAAACAAACCACAAGCCCAGCCACGCACCAGCCTGGTCTTCCCTGAACCATGTGGCTTCCTCTTCAGAAAAATCAGACCATTCTCCTAAAAATTCATCAAGGCCAGAAACATACGCATTGCAATCACTCCATCTCAGATCCACACAGACAGAAACCTTGGGTTCTTGAGCTGCCTGTTTTATAACGGGGAAGCCCAGGGCAGCGCTGCCATGGTCCACACGGCCAAAGACAACTGCGCTCGTTGCGCAGCCCTCCAGTTCAGTGCCCCAAGCCAGAAGACTAGTCTGGATTATCACCCTAGCCTCTCACAACCCTGGGCACACGACATTTCATGCAACTACCACTATCCTGAACCCAAATCCTGTTTGACTTGAGCAAATCTGGACTCAGTATGGGAGGAATCCGGACTGATGCCCAGTACAGACACCACGACATGGAAGGGATGCACTACTGTCTCTGCCCTGTCGAAAGACCCTGAGAGATATGCTTTGATTCCAGCCCGAGTGCTGCTGGCTCCTGCACCCAGTCACACCTTCTCGCTCTGCTTTTCATGCAGTATTAAAGAGGGTTTTTAAATCCTTGCATTGGGAACTGCGTTCTCCCTTATCAACACCGATCCAGCTTCACAGACCTCCCACTCATTTTGCTTCATGGGCTAATGGAAGAGGAGAATTAAACAGACCTCTGAGCTCTTGCAGCTGCTCTCTTACAAATACTCCACTAACACACACACATTCCTCAGCAACACCCATGCTCAAAAAATAATCAGGAAAAGTGTAATTTAGACTTTTAATACTTTCTCCAATGAAGTACAAAAAACCCAACCACCCTTAAAGCTGGTTTTGTTCTGCTTTCTCTCAGCAAAATGCTTACTCCTCGGACAGCTGGAAACAACCTCATACACTATTCTGCTGTCTTATACCTCCCTGAAAAGTGGATGATGTCACACAGCCTCATAAGAATAAACATATTCTGATACGCACCGAAAAATGAACCAACTAAGCTATAAGCAAGGACTGTTTACGTAATGTTTCGCAGACACCTTTACACTGCCTGGGCCTCATAGCCAGTTTTGTTTTGAGCCTTTTTTTTAACCCAACGTTTAGAGACAAGAAAAAAAAACTTTGAAATGCTAGTACAGGGTTTGCCCACTGACTTAGCAAAGCATGTACTGCCAAGCTGCTGCACAGCTTGAATGCCTCAGTGACCAAGCGCTTTTGGAAAATTCTTGTTATATGCACACATACACACACACAAAAGAGCAATCTAATCACCAAAATATTCAGAGACACATTATTCGGAGACGCTCACGTGGCCTCTAGAAGCATACTTCTTGATCTGCGTGAACTGACTTTAAATATAAAAAGATGATGCGTCTTCCCTTCTCCTCTCCTTCCCTGCAGATCTCTTCAGGTTTTGGGGGTTTCATTTTTTATTTATTGCCTTTCTCTTAGCTTCAGAGAAAGTTTCTGTTATTCCACCAGATTTTATCCCTTTCTGTTTGGCAAATGTTGATTCTCCCCCATCCTCCTACGTGTCTCACATGAAACTGCTTCAGCTTCTTTTGTGCAAGCCAAAAAAAAAAAAAATTGTGTACCTTTATCTTACCCCTAAATCTGCTCATTCAACAACATCAGCACTGCCTGGCCGTTAGAGTTCAGTGTCTAAGCGAACCGAAGAAACTGCAGCACACTGTCCTTCGCAAGCCAAGGGCCAGCAGAGCCCTCCTCCATCGGCTGTGCTGGCGCTGAGAGCGCGCCAGAGCCCCAGGTCCAAGGCCTGGGAGCAATGGCCTCGTCCCCCCTGAGCCCCCTCAAAGCACATCACTGCTCCCACACCACGTACAGAATTTGAAACTGATGCCCCTACAAGCTCTTGGCTGATACGACCATAGGGGCATATAACAACACAGCCTTAAAATATCTAACAGGTTCCCCCCACATCTAATGAAGGGGAGAATGAAGGAAAAGCAACAATAATTCTACTAATGACCTGCAAACACTAATGCCTGATCTTTCTTTCAGGAGAATGGAGCAATAGTGTGAAGGAGACGGGCATTGGTGGTGGTACCTTTACTCCACAGGCTTCTCCCAAGTAAAGCATCATGCTTTTGTGCCAGGCACTGCCTCAACACTCCAATCCCAAACAAGACAAGATTTTAAAAACAAACAAACAAACAAAAAAATTCATTGCTGCTCTTTTAAGACATTCCTTAATACTGAACATGCTGCTCCACTTCTGCATTCCAGAGCTCTGCTACCTGTAAACAAGAATCAGGACCAGTTCTTCGCAATGCCAAGTTCAGATTTTTGGATGGGAGGTAAAAAGCAAAGTAATTTTACAGAGTACAGTATCTCTCATATAAAAAACTTAAAAATCACCATTTAATGATAAGTATCATGAGGAGCATCACGCACAGTATGACTCTGACAAGGGAGTGAGGAGCTGATGAAAATAAGGTGTCTTCTTTCTTGAAGTTTTTAATAAAAATGTAGCAATGAGGCTGAGTTTATTTTTGCTAGGAAATCTGCAGAATAAAATGATTGCTATTACTATATCCAGGTGCTTTACACATGTATGAGTCTAGTCATTTGAGATTCAGCATAGATCTGCTCTCGAAGTTAAAAAAGCATGTTCCTACTTCTTCTTCAAGAGAGGGCACAATCAGCCAGCTTCCATTTAATATGGACAAATATGATTTCAGCATTATTCATCACTCCAATTTCAATAATGAAATTAAAATTATTCCTCAAGCTAAAAGTTTAAAAATCTGACTACTTCTCACTATTTTCCAGTCCTCTAGAAGAAACTAAGTTGATGTCCTCCAAGAGATTTAATGGACAAAAGACTCTTCACTGCCCATCTCAAAACACTAAGACATTATTCCTGTAATGACCAGTTGTCTCCTTCGATAACACTGACAGCAAGACGTAAATGCAGCCACCAGTGCATGCACTTTCTGTAAAAAGTACCTGCAATATTTCTTCAAGTTGAAAATTTTATCAATCACAAGCCTTCACTGCAGAGCCAGTATATCAATCTGTTTTGAGGTTACCCCTTTTATACTTCAAATATTTTGAACAAAAATCTAGAGTTCATCCAAAAAAAGCTTTAAGCGATAGTATCACTGGCAAATCACTGAGAACATTACTGAAAGCCAACTGCCCAATATCTACAAAGGAGAGGGGGAAAAGAAAAAAGGAATTTTCTTTTTTTTTTTTTTTTTTAGACTTGACTTCATGGTGCCAAAACTCGTAAGTAAAATAGGTCAGTACTAGCACTGATACCTTTGAGAGTGTAACCATGTGCTTTCAGATAGTTTAACTTTTACTTCAATGCTTTCAAAACCCGTAGCAGGTTCTTTTAAGAGAAGCAGAGGACTCTTGGACATTACCAGGGCTCACTGCTACCCAGGGCACATAGTCCAAGTTGTCACAACAGTCTCCAGTGTAACATAGCATATTCATCTCTTGTAAACGAGGCAATAATTTGCTAGGCATATCTTTCAGCAACACTGAGGGCTTAAGCAGTGATAGTGTCCAAGTCCAGTCACCTCCTCAGCTGCATCAATAGTTTTGTGCCATGGATTAGATCAGGGAACCAGTCCAAGTTAAAAATAAATAAGAGGGAGAAAAAGAACACAATTCTCTTTGACCTGAAGCAGACTCCAGATTTATTACCCTGCTGCTAGTGACAAAACAGGTTTAGAGCAAGCAGGAGGAGACGAGCAGAGACTGGTGAAGCCCAGATCATCTCTGCAAGAAAGGTTCTATCTACCACAGCAGCCCAATTATTGCATATTGCAAAATCTCTAAAAAAATATTTGAAGGCAGTGTTTTGATTGATTTTCCTTTGGAAAACGATCTCCCACCTAGGGTCTGTGGTCACATTTCAATAAAATCAGAAAAAATGATTTAAAAACCCATGTGCCTCTGCAGAAAACAATCTTTAAGGAAAACCCCAGCACTCTTCCACAGCCAGAACAATGCTCTTCCCTCATCATCAACACTTCCAGGAGGTTAAAGTCTTTGCCAGCTTTTCAGAGGGAGAATCTTCTGGTAAGTGTTGTGTTTCAGCAACTCACTCTATTTCTCTTTCAGATCAGCCACTGTCACATGCTTCCTTACCTTTTATGAGAAACATAATAAAGAGACTGCAGCTTTCAGAATTTACAGCTCACCTGGACCAAGTTCCTTCAAGTAGCACATGTAATAAAGATCTATTAATGAGGATAGCCCCTCTTTGAAAAGATACCTTTGAGGATTTGTCTCCTTTCTCAGCTAGACCAAAGGCTGTGTCTGCACCCTGTCCTTTGACCCATGAATCACAACTGATAGCAGCGCAAGACAGGACCTGTAGTTCCCTAACAGCTGCAGAAAATAACAAAGAACAACCCATGGGGAGTGGATTATATTCTCAAAAGTTCTTTAAACATTTTCCCGTTTATTCTGAGAAGTGGTTCAGCGCAAACTGTTCATCAGCAAACCGACAAGAACATGAGGTGGCACATGATTCACATCCGATCCTTAGATGTTGCTTTCTAGACAACAAGAGTTCAAGGCAACAAGGCTGCACCCTACCAAAATGCTCATTTTTATAAAGCTTTAACAGAAGGTTAAGTCATGATAATTAGGGCTCCTATCCCATTCTCAAAGCCTACAAATTGCTGGTCAACATGCAAAAAAAAGGTATTTTTTAAACTAAATAACTTGGAGAATATTTTATTTCTCTCTTCCTTTACTAAATGATTAAATAGAGAGATCAGAGGCTCAGATTTCAGCAACAGATGCTTTATTTTAAAGTCTTAATTCTTCCTGGCAAAACTCTGATACAAGATTGGCTTATTGATCAAAACAAGAAAACGTATCCCAGGTAACTTTTGTTTTGAAATAATGAGATTGTAATCTGACTTGCAACATAGTTGTTATTCCTGTATCACCAATGAGCACAGTCTTTTATTATCAGCTTCTGAAATCCTTTGTACAATCTGGTTCTTCAGCACTGTGTGGTTTGCAGTCACAGTGGCACCAAAGCGCCTCCTCTTAAAATGCCATTCCCAGTTCAAAACTGTTACAATGTATTTAAAAACTATACAAGGAAAAGAAAACAAGCTGCCCTGTACAGCTTTCTTGCACTCCGTAATTGATTTAGTAATTTCCATAAACCCCAGCGAGAAGTTACCAGTTTGTCAATCTATACTCTTCCACACAGCAGATTTTGGGAAAATGCTTTGAAAAGGCTGATTTACTAATTCTGCCCTAGGTGCCACTTCAGTAGCAGATGTCATCTAGCCCAAGGGAATCATCTCATTTAGAAGAGCAAAATGCAGCTACAAAGCTAGTCTAAATTTAGATCCACCACCAAGGAAGGAACATTTATGAGGACATGGGAAAGGTCTGTGTTACCAGTACAGATGCAAGCCAAATATCTCACCTACACCAACATGAGTTGCTACTAGGTGTAAAACAAAATACTGAATTATGGATATACAAAGAGCCTACTATATCTTGGTATGATTGCTAGAAACTCCATTAAGGTCATAAATACAGTGATAGCTGACAAGAAGCTCAACAGAAGGATAGATGTTCTCCCAGTAGGAGAAAACGCTCTTAACAACTACCTGTGGGATTATGAAAATAGGCTACTTAAGTATCTGCTGCTATTAGTGATACTGTTTTGTCTGCCAGATCTGCAAGAGTTTTCATTTTGAATGCATGCTTGGAATGCTTCTTCTTTTATCAAGGGAATAGAAACACCAATCTTTGGGGAGGACAGACAAAGCCATCTCGCCAGCACGGACAGCAGACACTCTAGCGCAGGAGGAGCATTAGCAACTTGTAGTGTCAGCACGTTACAGAGGACACAGTCACTAAATCACTACAGTTGTCACTTGCGAGTGCAAGCGGCATGGACAGGGGTGTCTGAACACAAAGACATCTCCAACCCAGGGACTTCACCAACTACACAAAGAAAAGGAGATTAAGTGTCCTGGGAAACAACGAAGGAATCCTGGAAACACCACCGCTGAAAGTGTTCAAAGGAAGAAAATTCTGCCTAACCATCACGCGTGACTCTTTTCCCTAAAATTACACATTTTTCTTGTATTTGTATACTAATTTGGCTTTTTTTTTCCTTTACTTGTGAAAGAGTTAATATATTCAAGTGTTTGCAGAACTCACCATTTTTCTCACTCTTTCACCCCTGCCATGTCACTGTCATAAAACTCCCTCTTCATTCCGAAAATACTTTATACAACTCTGTTGGGTTCACATGAAGACTTTGAGGACCATCAATAAGATAAAGGAGCAAAATATGCCTCCACTAAACCAAAATTACAGACTGCATCTTAGGTTTCTAGAAAACAAAGGTTTGAGTGATTAACACGTAACGATTTCTAAAATTAAATAATCACAGAGAAACAGTGCTGCTTAAAGAAACCGAGAATTCCATGCTACAAAAAATTAGAGGTAATTATAATGTGTATGTAAAGGGCACAGCATTCTGAGTGTTAAATCACCTTTAATTATGTTTTCTGCATTTGTAACACTGACATTTGAATTCCTAACACTGCACAGATACACGACGTTAAATCAAACATGCCAACAGCTCTATTCTGAACCACCTTGAAGGCTTGCGAAACAGAGCTGTGTTTGAACACATTTATCTTTTTCCTTACACTCCTTCAGCTATTGAGTGAGATCACAATGTATACTTCTGGAGTCATAACTGGTCACCAAAGCAACAGCTTGGATGCCAAAAAGCAGGATTTCAACTCGACTGCACAGGGTGGTGGGGAGGGAAAGGTGATTACAATACCTCCATTGTAGCCTTGATCCTGTGACTCAGACCCTCGGTGAACTACAAGTCGTTCATGCACTGAATCCAAAATGACTAACTGGGAAAGCAACTGAAAACAAGACTTTGTTTTCTTTTAACTTCTGTTCCTTGTACTAATGGCCTTTAAAGGGTCTGGGCATTAATCCTGGATTGCAACAAGAGAGATGAGAAAGATCCCTGGCTAGATTTTCTTCCAAGTGGGCCAAAAAAAATGTTTAAAAGAAAATATTTCCTCTAATAAATTCTCTGGAAGTTGTCAATTTCCTATTTTTTACCAACCCTTAGAAAAGGAGGTCTGCACCATGGTTAGTGCACAGTACTGACAGTAGATCCAGAGTTTCTTCACCACAAGGTAAAACCAGACATTTACACACCAGCAGCCTTTTCTCACGCTGTCAGCAAACTGTAGCTGTATGCATGGTGAAAAAATACCCACTTCTCATAATGTTATTGCTTAACCTCCTAGAAAGAGCTTAGGTTTCTTTCCAGCTGATATTCTGCTATAAGAGGACTGAGACGGGATATTTGTTTTCAAGTCTTTTCCCCCTTCTTAGTGATGCCCTTTTCCTCCCATACGTAAAGGCAACTGTTTATCAGGTTTCACAATCCAGCTAAAAGAGGCTAAATTAAGGAATTTCCTCTACTTGCCTCCTCTGTTTTAAAGGTGTTACATTACTCCCTTTGCAGTTCACGGTTCAAGAACTGCAGCTGTTAGGAAAAAAATATATTTATGCCCATAAACACATTCTTAAAAATATTTACGTTAATTCAATTGTGACACAGAATCCTGTCCAGCTAGACCCCTGGTCACTATGGCTCAGCTGCTGAAGAACTGGCAAGCCCAGGGCAGAGGATGGGGAATGTTTCACCAGCACTTTTCCTGGGTGCCCACCCTGCCAAAGCACCAGCACACTTGGACCACCCCTAGCACCCAAGCAGCAGCGAATACCCTTCTCCATCAAACCCATCCATATGCTCCGCTGCTGCTGTTAGGGAGTAAGGAGGGATGAAGGGAGATAGCACTGCAAGGGCAAAGCATCCCTCCAGGCAGAGGTCAGCAGCAAACTGGGCATGCAGAAAGACAAGACCAGCAGGGCTGGGCGGGGAGCTCCAGGAGAAGCGAGGCCCTGCCAAGCCCAGTGCCCTGCTGGCCGTTTTCACCACTGCCCTGGGTGTAGGGAAAGCACTGCCTTCCTACGGACCTCAGGCTGACAGCACAGCTTTGTGAAAGGCATCTAGCATACAAGGTATGCATTTCCAAAACCTCCAAGCAACTCCCAGCTGCTCCTTTCAAACCTGCCACTGCCACGTGTCATACATTTCCTCTGTTTCCCACATAAGAAGGGGGCTGCAGACTCGCAGCATCAAATGCTGGAGCAGCAAAAAGCTCCTGCTGTAACAACTCAAAACAAGAGAGTAAGAAAGACAGTTTGTCACAAAGTGACCGATGTTAACCCTGACTGCCACAGAAATTTCAAGCACTGAGGTACAATATGAAGAATTAAAAGTCAATCTCTAAAGATCTGAGAAGTGAACTGCCCACAGCTTTGCCTCTCTGAGGTTTCTACATGTTGAAAGCACACGGCCTTAACTAACAGAGCAAGACAAAAAAGCAAAGCCTACTAAATATCTCCATAACAAATCTGCAAGAGTTGTGGCATGTGCTGTAAGCGAAAGGCAGGTTAGGCTGAGATTTCTCAGTTTCCACTTTGTGATGACCTAAAAAAGATGAGTTTTACCCATATAGATAAGAAAACAGGCGTTACCTCACTCATATGAGTAACACTTAATAAAGATTTGATTTGACCTCATTTTAGCTGCATTGGAGAAAGGCATCTCAACATCAGTAATAACAAAACAGTTAACACTAGTACTCACTGAAATGCTTCTTTATCTGCCAACCCTAAATACCTTACAGTCTGCAAATGGGATGGTTTTATTGTTTTTAAATACACATAGGTAGGTATTTCTTAATTATACTTTAAACCAAGAACAAAGGTCACACATATGCTCTTAGCAAGAGGCAGCTATCCAGTCACTATGTTCTGTAAACAACTCCCATCACTTCAACCATTACCAGTAGACCTTCAGACTTCTGCATCTCTTGGCCCCTTTCATACTGGAAAAACATCATTAAAACAGATTAAAACTGCTATTCCAGTCAGACCATTTATCTAATGCTTAAAGCAAATGTGTACCTGCAATGCTCTCCCTCAAAACAAATAATAAAATTGACTGTTATTTCAGACTCTTAATCTTGGAAAAAATATTCTCTCTAATCAGAGACTACTAAATCTACTCTCTCTTCTATTAAAACTATATATTTGCATAATAACAGAAGTGCTTCAAAGAAGCATTTTTAGGATGGATACACAGAGCACTCATATATGTTCATACATGCTGAATTAGATTAAATAATAAGAAAAGAGTGTACATAAAGTACGGTTTTACAACTAACATCTGCTTTATCTCTTTTTTGTAATATGACATTTAAGCTATACGCATGTATCAGAGCCCTTTATCTCACAATGCCATTTTCCCCCAGAGCATTCATGTCTCACTTCAATAAAATATCAGCACGCAAGGGCTTGAAACTGGCTTTACCTGCAGCAGAGACAATTCCCAGACTATCAATTTGTAAAAGCACTGGAAAAGCAGTAAGAACAATATTGACAGATGGGCTCTCCCACACTTTCCCTGCAAAAGCCTCTGCTCTGGAGCCACCTTCCCCACAAATTAGTCTTTGGAGAGTTAATTGATAACTATCTGTTTCAGTCTTTGAGACTTCAAAAAAGAGGACATGGGGTATTTTGGGTTTTGGGGTGGGTTTTGTTATTGTTTCCCCCATCCCCCTTCTCCTAAAGTAAATTAAACTTTGAACCATGCTTTCAGGAAAAGATAAACTTAGCCATCAGCACAATTCACTTCTTTCTGTGAACTTCAATAACATTCAGGGTTTTTACTCGATGTGTAAAATACCCAGAGCTGTTTCCAGAACTCAGAAGATCCAACCCATGGGCAACGCTCATCCACAACCGGCACCTCGGGTGTTTGGCCATGGAAGCTTTGCCAAGTCTGTGCACCACAGCATCACCAACCCTACACTTTTGGTTTAAATTACTTTCATCTCATTTGCACTCCCTCTTTATCTCTGAAGGAACACACATAGCTTTGGGTCTTCTCGCAAAAATGCCCTGTTGTAGCAGTACAAAATAAAGGGCAAAAGAATACCAACTCAGTTCAACAGGACAGTATCTGCCCTACTTACAATTCTCAGGAGGAAGTCAGGGATGTACTCGGGGAATGGAGCTGTCCACTCCCACCTTATCTGTGGACTGTGGTTTTAACCTTGAGCCTACACTTAAATTGAGGGCTCATATTAAGCAGCAATGGGCACTCCCAACCTCAGGACATCACTGTCCTCGGCAGCAGAAGGTACAGCACGTCTCTTGTCATTACCAGGTGTGCTTTAATTACTGCTATTACCAGCAGCTAGGGAAGGGCTGCAAGGCAGGTACTCTTCAAAGAGAAAAAGCAGCACAGAGCAGCAGAGATTACTCCAGCAACTGTAAACACTTTGCCACTGCAGAGTCACTGGTATTAAATAACAATATTGAAAATGCTCATTTATTCCCTGGCCATACCACGCACACAGGCACCTATGCTGACCATACTGCCATGGTATCCTCAGCATCTCCACACCTGACTGATCCTTGGGCCACACAAAGTAAATACAAAGAAATGTAAGCAGACGCACACTCACGGGTGGAGCAAAGGCTCATCTATACATAAAAACAAACAATACTTCAACCAACTGTTATTTTTATCCACATGTAAACAGAAGCACACAGACAAAGTAAATCTTCTGCCCTGCTCTTGCTGTAAGACTACAAGAAGAGAATTATCCAGTATGGCAAAACAATGTAAATTTCTTAAGAGCTAAGCTGAAAATCCAAGCCCTGCACAGAAGGTGGGCTGAAGTACACTGGAGTGTAAGACACCAAGCCATGGAAACGGCTCCTGCAGATACAGTGATTTTCAATCAATTAGGCCACTGTATAATGGATACAGCTGCCAGCATCTGCTCTCATGCCAGGAAGCAGCAGAGGGTTTGGAATCAACATCAGATCACCAGATCTCTAGCCAGTGCTAGGGACTGCACTGAAAATGCACATGGCTTTCAAAAAAAAGTTGTATGAATTTCTGAAAAATTCTACAGTATGGTACCAGGACCAATAAATTCAGTGAGAAAAGGTCAGGGCAATTCAGCATTTTGGAAAAATCCCACTTTAGTCTCTGTCCAGGCCATGGACGAAAAGGCAGAAATGCCAAGTGCTGTCTGCCAGGCCAGGAGATGCAAGAAGACCCTTCCCTACCCTATGCTTGGGAGCAGCAGGAACCTGCAGCCAGCAGGGGCTGGGGAAGAAGGTGACGTGGCCAAGGCAGCTCCAAGGACATCCAGAGGGGTGAAAGCTCCTGGATCATTAAGGGAAGCCTTGCTTTTGCTGCCAAAATTAGCACACGTTAGAAAACCGAGATTCAGAGACCCTCTCCTGTTTCTGAGCAGGGATCAGGGCTTTTTCTCTTCACTGGACACATGACTCGCTCTGATCTGATTCAGCTTTTGAAAGCCCATCAAAAGTCCTGACTTCCAAACAAGTAAGTTTAACAGATCTTCTGTGCTTCAAAGTAGGTGGTTAAGCTACAAAGAATTATTCATTCTCCATAGTTACTGGCCAACGCCATTCCTTTAACCGTGGGATACCCATCTAACACATACAGACATCAATATGCATTAATTTAATCCACAGCTCCCTCTGCCCCTGGATATAAGGTCAACTTTAACCCTATGCTGCTGCTAGAAGGACAAGAAAAGCTCTGGAGGAGTAATGGAAAGAACTTGTTTCTCCACCTGAAAGCACCCATAATTAGGAAGTGATGGATGTCGCTAGTAAAAGTGAGTGATGTTTTTCAGGAGGTCTCTCATCTGTAACTGCACTGCTTTCAGATAAAATAACCCTTTCTGTCAGGTAGTGTCAGGAATGTCTACAGCTGATCAGTCACTGCTATCCAGAAAAAAATATGACGTTTTTGGCATAATATCTGTAGTGTACATTGTATCAGCCCTTCTTCATTGTGTGCCTCATCAGTCAGGGTCTCCACCCCGGCAACGCCAGTAACCAGTGCTCCTGAGATAAACAGATAAATTGAAATTTTCAAAAACCTCAATCCCATTGCATGTGTTACAGAACTCTTTTTGAACAAAACACCTTTTACAAGATCATAAAATCATATTTGCCATCTGGAGTTAATGACTATCAAGTAAAACTCAGGACGAAGACCTGCTCGCCACTCCCGCATGCTGGCCTACAAAGCAGAACCACCACAAGGAACAGCTTGGAAGGAAGTCAACAAGATAAGCGGGATCATTTCCAACTCGGACACCATAAAATTTCACACTGTAACAACTTCATTTACGAGACTTTGACAAACATTAAACAAGGAGAACAAATATCTAACACAATTAACTGAGATTACACATATGGCCTAAAGTCTCCCTGCCACTGTGCAACTGCCAGGAGAGACTGTCCCAGCAGGGAAAATGGGGCAGCTCCATTACTACATGATCCTACAGACTGTCACAGTATCACAGAAAATAACCCCTGGACTGTCACACCTCTGAACAAGGTGGCCTTGTCAGCTTTACAGCACTAATTCAAAATCAAAACAAAACAAAAAACCCCATCAACATGATTAAGGAGATGGGACAGATGAGCTAGACAGACCCCGAGCCTTTGGAAATGCTTTATGTGATCCCCGTCAAGCAGCCTGGCTATGGTTTTAACTGATTAAATCAGACCTTGACAGAAACCTCAAGTGTCACTTTCTCAATACTCTAATAATTGCATGGAATTCTTGCTAAGGTTCATGCAACAGACGACCACTCCAGTGATAACACACTCCCTTTCTACAGGTCACCTTACTAAATTCGGTGGAGCTTAAGAGAGTTAACGCTTCATTACCTAAGGAGCCGTTCTTGATCTTTAAACACAGCCAATGTATATTAATATTTAACCACTGCATGTTAGAGATTACATATCACCATTACAAGCTCATAGCTATTACTTTTGCAAAACACTAAGAAAAAAATAGATGCTGATGTCACTGATCACATATTTTCTATTTATTGTGATGGGAAATAATCAGCTTCTCTGATTAGGTACATGTTTATTATATTACAAGGCAACAGTTTCCTTCAAGCACCCAATCCAATCCACGTGCTTGACACAAACGTTTCTTAAAGGCTATGAATTTAAACACCTGTGTCCTACAAAATACACTGGTGGTTCTAACAAAGAAAATGCAGAAGTATAGAAGAAATTTAAACATTTGATTACATTGTTTCCTCTTGACGCCTGATTGAGAAAACAAACGTTTTTACGTTATTAAGAGACACTAAGGGAAGCAATCCCAGTAGTATCTGGACCTTCTGAACCACTGAATACCTGGAGAAGCACTTCCACTCAGCTGAGACACCTATCATTCAAAATTTCATCCTCTAAAGATAAGGAGGAAGGAAGTAGTTTATAAAAACTCTGAATAAAGCAGGTGGTAAAGGACCTCTGCATATCCAAATCTATACTCAAAGCAGGAGTAACTCTCAAGTCAGACCATGCTGTCCAGAGCCTTGCCCAGTTGATTTTTGAGTACCTTCTAAAATGGAAGCACCACAAGCTCTCTGGACTCTTGCACGGTACTCTTTCACTCTGAAGCTGAGCTACAGGAACTTTCCTCACTGCATCCTGTGCACTTTCCCTCTTTCCCTTTCACCATGCTCCCCATGGAAAAACTGGATACTGCCATCATCCCACCCACCTGCCCAGGGTGGGTAACCATGCTCAGACCCTCCCTCCCCCAAGTTTGGGAACCACTGCTCCCCTGGACCCCACTCACACATCTCCTGCTCCAGCCCCCAGCCACCCACACAGTCTTCTGCCTGATTCATCTGGTTTTGGCACCTTGCTTGACCTGCCTTCCTCATACTTGTGACCACTGCTGCGATTAAAGCTTTCCCACAAACGAGGGCCACCTCTTATCCATCCCTTGGTTGAGATGACAACTGACCACCTGGTCTCCTCATTCACAGGCTGGTCAGACCCAGCTCCAACAATATCCACTCCTCATCCTAGTCCCCAGACACATCCAGGGATACCCACAGCCAACCCACGTTGCCTGATGCACCATCCTTGCAGCTGGACACAGCACCTCGTCTAGGGTCTCAGCAGCACTGACAGCAGCACCATTACCTTTAATTACAGTCCTGTGCATACACTCCAGATGCAGCTTGTCCTCTCCGCAACGGTCAGCTTGTGCACAGATGGTGATCCAGCGCCTGTCCCAAAGCAGTCTTCCTGCGCTGTGCAGCCCTGCCGCGTCCTCACCGCTTTGTATTTCCTCATTTCAACTCATTAAGTTGTAAGCGGCAGATTTCCACATGCCTTTTCAATCTACCATAGCCATTTAACTCTGAACTATGCTTCGCAGTGCTTGAGCACCTCTCAGTCTGGACTTACTCGCAGATTTAGTTAGTATTCCCTTGTCCATACCAGTAAAGAGAACAGCAAATAAAGCTCAGCCCAAGACAAACATGGGTGTATTCACACAATTCCTCATGCCATCTCCCTTCTTCCCCAGATTTTCACAGTAAATTATGGGTAACTACTCTTCAAACATGGTCCTTAAACAATTATTTGTTTACCACATAATTAAATATATATATTTCCTTATTCCACAGAAACGCCACAAGACATTTTATCAGAAATTACTGAAGTCAAGGTAACATCACAGGTACTGCTATCCCCACGTCCTTATTTTATTATCCTCCAGATTCCTAGAAACTGATTAAAAATTTTGCTCCAATTCTCTAAGCACTGCAGTTAGACTAACTAGTCTGTAATTCCCTGGATCTCCCTTTTTCAAACTGAGGTAATGCCATTGCCCTTTTCAGTCCTTCAGGATCTCTCCTGGCCTTCCCAATTTCTAAAAGATAATTGTAAATGGTTCAAAGGTTGCTTGGCTAGTTGCTGATGTACCCTAGGGCAAATTTCATCAGGCTCTGCCTATTTGAATACACCTATCTTATCTCCTTTTTCTGATCTATCCTTTCTCTACTCTGCACTTTACTCCTATCACCTTGTTTAAATTAATTTGAATTAATGTGAAGACACGCTCAAGCAACACAATAGCTACACGATATCCATTTAATATTTTATCTTTCAGCTATAACGTTAGCAAAAAAACAACTCCACACTATTCATGTACCATCACTATGGCCTTGTGGAGATACACAGGAACATTTAGAAAGATTGGTCTGAGCTAGACTGAAGACTGCAAGTGGTTTAGACCAATCCTCAAGCTGAGGTGTCTGAAGGAAAAACACAAGAAACGTCAATAAACTCCTTGTTCCGTGCAGGAACATTTAAAGAGAAATTTTAACTGCATTTTAGAAGGGACTCTTTCAATGACTAAATCAGCCTGGTTTGGTCTTATAAATTAAAAAGCAGAAAAAGCATCTGACACTTCCCCAGTAGATAAAACATTTGATAATCAAATGTGCAATTTCCTGTTGATTGCCTAAGTTATCCAGCATTGATCACTGCCGGGGTAGGGTACTGAAATAGACTGACCACTGGTCCAAACCAGCACAGCAAGTCCCATTCCTCCTCCACGAACACCGACAGGTATCTTGAAGCACATTATGATTTTAATGCATCCACCTGTTCTAGACATAATTTACCTTTCATCAGCTGGAAATTACAGGAGATCTCACCTTCATGGCTGAGACATGGCAAGATACTACAGGATCATTGCTAGTCTGCTTCTATGCGAAGCAAAACAGACAGCCTTAGATCATCCTCTGTGATTTCTATTTTGTTTTTCAGCAAAATGAACTAGACATGGTTGTGTGCTGTTACCACATTTCAGCTGAAGCACAGTAACTTCTTAAACTGCTTCATTTCCATCCTCAAAGACACATCAAGGCTTTGTTCTGTGATCCCCTAGGCAGAAGATGCAATGTTAATGAAGATTCTGGCTGTCACTTTTAAAAGTAGTTAGTGATTTGAATGCCTCAATTTCTAGTGTACTCGACTTGAAGTATTTTACAAGGTCCAATTTTCAAGAAATGATGAACCCTCAAAAACTGCTGGGTGGCAGATCCCACTCCACTTGGTGTTTAAATCCAGAATCCATTTTACCTGGTATTTCTACCTAGAAAATCCTTTCGCAAGACTAAAACCCTAGTACTAGTCAAAAGAAGTGGGAAAATCATTTTCTTTTGCTAGCTATGATGAAAATGCGACAAATCCATGCATTCTTCCAGTCACACAAAATACAGCAGCCTACCCTTGAATATGGATCTGTGAGTATTTTCTTCCAGAGTGATACACTGAAAACCTTCTCTCACAAAATACTACAATCAGCTTTTGGTGAAACCTACTTTACTGGACATAATACAAAGCTTGATTTCCAACACTGTCAGGCCAGAAAACCACCCCGTATTTCCAATCCATATATTGCTGGTACTTGTCCCTACTGCAAACGCTACCATCAGTAATCCCTGTCTTGCTGCCTGCCTCCCCTGAAAAACAGATCATAATTAACAGAATCCCTGGATCTCATCCTTGAGTTAATGATGAATAAAAACAAGGTATGAATAGAGAGAACAGTCAGAACAGTGAAATACAGGTAGTCTCTCTCTGTTGCTGTTCCTTATTCCACTAGTGGAAAAATGCAGACTCTGTTTTAGTCAGAGGAGTTTGGTGTCATGCAATTGTTCAGTCACAGCTCAGCAAACCTCATTATTTCAGGCTTCTTTAGAAAGACAGAGTTTTGCCCGAGAGTACGATCGGATGCGTATCCGCTTGGCGTGGCACTCTGCCCCAGGAATGGCACAGCTGGTGCTCATGCCTGGCACAGCCCCGGGAGCTGGCACAGGCACCGGGAACCCCAGCACAGTCACAACTCCATGCTTTTTAATCCATCACCCTGCTGGGCTCTACTTCAAACCCACAGTTTAACCAATACTGGCTGGTTTCAGCCAAGCCTATGCTGATAGCAGACAGAACGAAACCAAGTTAATTAGAGTCAAATGTAGCCTCAAAGGAGATCTCAGCACCAAAACTCCTTATGCACATTAACTTATATAGCATGTATTTCTAATGAGTTCAGCACTTGTCTCGAGTTTAGGAAACACACACATGGGGTGGCAGCTATTCAAAGCCGTTGCGCCAGAGCATAAGCAAGTGCTGACTCTGCGAGATGACAAGGTTATGTTGCCAGTTATGGAGATTTCTACCTTTATTGCACAACCCTCAGATACCTAAATTTAAATTAAACAGGCGAAGTGACAACACAAAAGCCACCTACCAATATACTGATCATAAAATAGAAAAGGAGATTAAAAAGACCAGAGGGCTAAAGCTCATGTTCAATTTTGCAAATATGGTTAAATCTTGTAACATCTCCAGCATCTCCTGAGCCTCTTTTTCATAAATAAACTTCTGAAAATATATATCCCTGTAGACAGCTAAAGCAAACACCTTCAAAGCAGAAGGGAATTTCACAAGTGCAAATTTGGAGCTTTAAACCCCACCCTTCCATCTCCACATGCATTCTCCAACACTCATCATGTGAAGCCAGGTAAATGGCCAATAGTTGTGCCCTTTGGGTTCTAATATATTAAAGCAATCTACTTATTTGTGAGATAAAAGGACCTGCAAAGACTCTTTAGTCCAAAAAAGATATAGTCATATATAAATAAAGCTGAATTATGCCAACAAATTCTGCCAATGCCCTTTTGAGCCTGTCATTTAAATATAGCCAGAAAACACTGTTCACTGGATTACAGTGAAAAGTAAAGCGTAACTCACTGTTTTGCATTAATTATTAGTATGTTCCAGCCAATGTGGCATTAACCAACAATTAAATCATTTTGAATCACAGAAATTTTGTGCCAACATTTCATAGAAATACGTAACCTCTATTACAGAAAACAACCCTTCAATTAGAATATGGTATCACAACACATTTTCCAAAATGTAAATAAGCTAAAGAATAAAAATGTTCAAAGTATTACAAGAGGACAATGTGACCCAATGACAACAGTTTTACACTTCAAAGTCAGAATGAAAGAAAACTAATCATGTAGAAGTCTCAGTTTCAACTGCAATTCCAGCGGTAAAGCTACTGGTATAAAAATCCCGCAAACCATGATCACATAGATACACAGTATTTCCCTGGCAATAGCCAGTTCAAATGAAAAATTTTAACTTTGTTTTTCTTTTAATCTTTTCAAGCAGTATTCACTTTAATAAATTTCTTAACTTCATGACTGTAACATTCAAATGGATAGGTATTTTTGTATATCCCTGAAAATGCAAGCATATAACAATTTTAGTTTAAATTAATGACAAAAGACTGCTTCAGGATACAGTGCTGTCTCAAAACTCCTGAAAACTTAATCTGTATTCTGCTAATCTAGGTTACAGTTTATCTTCAGGGGTTCTCCTGTAACATCATTCCTTGATGCTTTAGATTCAGCCTGACATGATTGAAAAGGCTTCCTTTTCTTTTTTCTCCCATTCATCCACTTCGTTCCCAGGCTCCCCTGTCCCCTCCCCCAAAATCATTATTAAGGAAATTATTTTAAAAGAAAAATCCTACAAACAAACTATGACCTAGAACAGGGAGATTCTGCCCAATTTATGTTCAAGAAAGTTGATTTACTTTAAAAGATATTATCACACGCCATTCAAACTGTACTTTCAGCCACATTTTTTATTGACTGAGTCTGTCATCTTTTCTTTCCTAAAACCTGAGTTTACTTTAAGAATGACAGAAGACTTTCTCAGGGTCAGCTGAAAGCATTCATAACTGCACATACCAGAAAAGAAGTGCTATAGAACTGAGAAGCCCTCAAGGACAGCTGTTTTGCTGAGGAGCTGCATGACCAAGCTGTTGCCTCAGCTCCCATGTTATGTCAATTCTCCTGGTTCAGTTCTGTCACCACATAGTGCCCTCCCAAGGGGGTGGCTATCTCTGAACTAAGACTGCTCTAGGATGCTTCCAAACACAATACAAAACAAAATGCAGATGATTAGCTAAGAAATGTGAATTTAAGAAGACCGATGCTAACATAATTCAGATGCTCTCCAGGTTTGCAGCTCGCCGAATCAGCCCATCACTGGGATATATACTGGGCCCTGCTGCCCACTGCTAGCCTGGTTTCATGCTGACAGGTCCGTGGAAGAGGTGAGCCTGCAAGGAAGCTGGTGGGGAACAGAGAATCTGACCTGTCTGCACCTCTGCATACTCAGCACCTGTTCATGTCCTGTCTCCCGAGCTAAGGAAGAATGGGATGCAGTATTCAAACTCTGTTATTCAGTGGGCACAGCAGCCCAGAGCCTTCCTGCTCACTCTCCTGCCTGCAGCCAAATGCAACCACGTCAACCTGGGCTCACCTCTGAGGAAAACCAAGCACACCATACAGCACACCAACACATCCTTCCCTGCCCTGCTGCTGCTGGTTTAAACCCTGCACAAGGTTTCTGAAAGCAGCCCTCCCATTGCGTTGTCTCTGCATAACCTCTCAGGCTGCACATCCCAAACCCTGAGCACCACCTCCAACTGCACCTGCCAATGCCCAACCCAGCACCAGGTGCTGGCAGGATCTCCTCCACAAGGCTCTGAGCCCGAAAGCCCAGGAGCAGCTTTCTCCTCACCTCACAACCACATCAGCAGTACTTTCAAACACACATACACAAAGACATCTGTGCTTCTATCTCCACTTAAGCAACAACACCCATTCCTGATGTTAGAGAAATCTTGCTTGTTTCAAGCATCAGCACCTTAGCTAATGAATTTTTGCTACTCTTCTACACTCCACAAATACCAGGCTGAGTAACATATAGCCTAATTGACTGTTAAGGTCACTGGCCAGCTCTTTAATCTTATTTAGTACACTTCAAGACAGTTCATGAGTCATTAGGGCCTCATTCTTGGGGACACAAGGACACGTAATACACACTAATACAGAGCATAAATGTGATCTAGTACGTGTATTTCACAGATTGTGAAATTAGAAATATGGTATTAAATATTTCTTTGCAGTGTTATACTTTTAATAATGTTGATGATTTTAATACACAATAAAAATATTTGTCAGAGTCTCCTGGTGTATTTGTAACTTCTAACATTTCTGTAACTCTAACAAAATTCCTTAAGTAGTAGAAGTCACACTTTAAATACCATCTTGAAAAGAAAAAAGGGCTCAAGGGAGATCTAACTTAAAAATTTCTTACTTGAAAGGCGAAAAAAAAAGAGACCTTTTTCAAGCTGTTATTCATGATATTTGATTTTATGATCTAAATTGTAATTCAGTGCATGCATGTGTCAGGAACTTTGCAATACTTTTGAAAGGGATCAGCATCACTAATCAGGCACTGAAATCCAATTTCTGGGAGAATCTGGGAGCTCAAAGCTGCACACTTTAGCTGGCTTGGAAAGATCTTTGAAAAATAAAGTTAAACAGTAATTATACAAAAGTGTGCTTGAGAAACTTTACACCTGTCTTGACATGAATCAGATCTTTGCATGGATGATGAAATTCTTGGCATTGCTACAGGTGATTGGGATGGCATTAGCTTAGGCAGGGTAAGAATTCAACAGCCACAAGCCTAGACAGGTAGGATAAAGGAGTTACTGACTCAAAAAGGCACGGCAGCTTATCTGTGGAAGTCTAAACATGCTAATCATTTAACATAAACAGATCTGCTGATATTTTTAGAAAGGAATTTCAACTCATAAGTAACAATGTTAAAAAAAGGACACCACTATCCCTAATCATATTTTCCACAGGTCCTCCCAGCTCCTTGCAGATTATTGCTCTTAAAACTCAGACAAGAGAAGGGAAAAAAAAAAAAAACCAAACCAAAGAAGAAAAAAGAGGAAGAAAAAAAGCCAGAGACAGGTAGCTTGGTTTGGGATTAGGACAATAATGAACTTGTTGGCAATCAGTGTTCGACTGCTGGCTATGCTACAAGACTCCTGCAACCTTTGTCTCCCTCTGCCTCAGTTCCCAGTCTGTAAAACCAAGTGATAATGTTTCCTTACCTCACAGGAACGTTCTCAGAATAAATCCATAAATGCCTGGAAGACACTGAGACACCACTATGACAGAGGCCATAAAAATACCTAGGGGAAAAACAAACAACATAAGAGTAAGTGTCGCAAGTGACCAAAACAGCCAAGACATTCACAGATTCAAGCCAAAGCAAAGATTAAAACTTTGCTTAATGATATGAATTCACCCTGGGGAAGCAGCAGTTCAGTTCAGCACGTATTCCCATACAGCACTGTTAAAACCATGACAACAAGGGACAATTTCCCCTTTTCTCCTTTCCCATGACACAGTCATGATAATCACCACCAGATGCAAGCAGGAAAGTTGTTTATAGATTATTAGTTTAGCCCTCCATGACAAGTATCACATCCAAGAACTCCGATCACAGCAAGAGAGCCCCACATACTGACAATGCTCTTCCTCAGCCTCCATATCCAATCCTAACTACAGAGCTCAACTCCTCCAGTAGTTAAAAAACTTTCAGCCTAACACTTATTTCTGAACAGCTTTTATCCATTTGTTTTCATGCCAACATTGATCCAGCAGCTTAAACAGCTTTTCCCTATCCCTGAAGTTTATTTCCCTGACGATACAAAATGAATTATACCACCTCCCTTGTCAGGGCTCATTTGCACACCCAAATCAAGCAAGTTCTTGGAGTCTGCTCACCAGTGACTCCCCATCTTTGATATTACCTATCTCCTGTATCACCCTACATCAGCACCTTCTGCCCAACCCCATCCTTGTGGCCTGCTGTCACCTTGCAACCGCCCAAAGATGTGTTTCTCCAGCATTTTCAGCTGGCAATCCCCTCTATCCCACCCAGCAAAGAGCAGAAGGTTCTCTCCTAATGCCTTCTAAGGTTATGATCCTGCATGCCATCACCATGCAGATCCCACTCCGACTGCTCTGGGTCTCAAGCTCTTTCTGAAAGACACCTTGACCCTTTCACAGCACTGACCATGTCTCCCCCACCTGTCTCACCCACAGCGCTCTGAGCCCTCAGAGCACTGCTCTATGGTGCCAGAGACGTCACAGGGAACACACTAAAGGGTCTCCCTAAAAACACACCTATCTTCAGTGTCAACTCAACCCACAGCTGACGGCTTGAGCTCAACTACACTGCTAAGCAGACTTTAACGTGAGCCAAATGACTACAGTCCTCAGAAGGATAAGTGATTCAAAATAATGCAAACGCACAGAATACATTATTTAGTCTTTATCATTTACAAAATATGCATTTTATAAACAGTTTCAGCCCCCTTATGGAGAGTGTGACAGTGCCCTGAAGTCTGGGTGTCTGATGGTTGCTGCATCATGCACTAACCATCATATCCTTGGTGGGAGAGGGAGAGGGTTTGCTCCAGTTCTGAGGTGTAACATGAGGCTTGAACAGCCTGCCCACTGCCCCCCCCCGCTCAGAGATACGTCCACCTATCCCCTCATACACACACCCTGTGGAGACCCTCTCTCATCCCCTCACCAACTCAGCTGACCAGGACAACAAAAATCCCCCCACTTTTTTCCATTTCTGACTGGAGAGGGCAGTTCCTTTCCTCCTGGCACTTTGTGTGGAACCAGCTCAGGAGCTGCTCGGACAAGCATTGGAGCTGGTAGGAGGGGAACAGCAACCTCCTCCTCTTGCTGGCAATCTGCCCCCAGATCAGACTGGGACGTATTGGAAAGCACAGCCCAGGGAACCAGAATACACTCACCTTTCCAAGGACTCGGATCCATTTAAAACTGTGCTCTAATAACCTTCACAAACAAATATATTATGCAATTTATGTTATGCAGCATTGACTTCAATGACTCTGTAGCAGTGCTTACACTACTATATTTACTTCTGGCACACAGTGGCAGCCTTCGCTGTAATTATTCTGAGCGTGCTCCTGTTCTAAACCCGGAGGTCTTACCCTGCCAATATCTATGCACCATGCTCCTCAGTATGTTTTCCATAACTTTGACCACACTCTCCTTCTTTCTTCTATCCCTGCAAGCTCCTTTGTCTAGAATACGTCATAAGTTTTTCCTCCTTTCACACAGGGGCCCAATTTTATAACCTAGCACCTCTCCCTCATTATCAGATCACCAGCTTCCACCTTCAGCTCTCCCACACTGTTGCTCTCCCCATCCCTCAGGTGAGAATTTTAGACAAGCACCCTGGCACCTCCTGCCAGGCTCCCTGAAATTTGAGGAAAGCCCTCTTTTAGGCATGCAGATATCCACCTTGATGCCCCTGGCACGGATCAGCATACTAAGTAAACAGAAGAGAGATTATACAAATTTGTTTTTCCCCTTCCCCCAGACTAATAGGATGACCATTTCAGTACTGGCTCTTTCCACGCTCTTTATCAGTCTTTGCTGCAGGAATGGCAGTTGTATCTGAGTGGAATCCATCCAGCAGTAAGTGGTTTGTTAACTCCCAGGACATGTTGCATACAGAGAAGGATACTTAAGCTACTTAAAAGGCAACCCTTTATTAAATACATAAAAATGCTTGAAATTTCTGTAAGCCAACACTTAAAATTAATGACTTCTTTTAAATCTATCAGTCTCTGCTGCTAATTGTTATACTGCTTTTTATGCATCCTTTTAAACCTATTCCTAGGAAACCATATAGAATTTGCTGTAGTTCTAACATACAATTGCAGTCATTTATGGTACACACTCATGTATTTCACTAGAAACTTCTTTCTCCCAAAAGCTTAAGTAGCTTTTTGCATTTGTGTAACAGGGGCAGTTCAAGTCAACTACTCTCAGCTATACCACAGTGACATTACTGCTAGAAAAGGAAGTAGAAACACATCTCCAAAAAAACCACAAAAAAACCCCCCAAAAAACCAACAAACCAACCAACCAAAAACCAAAACAAACAAAAAAACCCCCCACACACACAAAAAAACCAAAACAAAAAAAACCAAACAAAAAAACCAAACAAAAAAACCAAAACAAAACAAAAACAAATCCCTGCCACAAGAGGATCTGTGCACGCTGAAGTGATCACTTCTGCTTTGAATTTCTTTGTGTCTGTTTGTCTGACAGAGATATTTAAAATTTTACACTGATTCAGTTTTGGATGTCTTAACTGACTTTATAAAAGAGATGTTCTGCTTATACAGGGAAAGGGTATATAAACATTAGGTGTTTGCTGTTGAGGATTAAACATTAACAAAAAAAATTAATTAGCAGTGACGAAAGTGGTGATGGCAGTTCACTGGAGATAACCTCCTCCGTGCAGCACACTGCAGTCTCCATCTGCTAATTTAGGCTGCTGGAGGCCTTGAGTGACGAAAGAGAGACCATACCAACAGGATTTTAGCACACTGAAGTACACACAGCTTCCCTCCTCCCACAAGTTAAACTCAAGGCCCGCAGGAGCAGTGGGGAGGCTGACAACAGTAAGTGCCATGCTGCACGTCCCCTGCAGCACTCTGAACAAGAGCCCAGCACCTCCGGCTGCACCTGGACACCTCTGCTGCTGAAAACATGAGCGCTACCTCCATGGGTTTTGCCAGTTTCCATGTGTCAAGCCAGGAATATTTTCTGGAACTCTTCAAGGCTCCTTTTTCAATCTATGAGACAGTGTTTACTGAACAGACAACTCCAGCAGCCATGAGCTTTTATGCAGCATTGACAACAGCGAGGAATTCCTCATCTCTTGGTGAGCTCCCATGCTGGCTGACACTGCAGGAGACACTGCAAGGGGCCAAGAAAAGCCACAACTTATCACAAGAAAATGGCAAATTGTGAAAAACCTGCATCACAAGGTTACCTGCCTAGGCACAGCTTCAACAGAGCTCCATAAATACCTCAGTCTAACACTGACAGAGGTTAAAAACCTATTATCTTTCCCAAATGACAGTGTGAACACATGTTCAATGGAACACCCCGCCTCAGCAAGCTACAAAGTAGATTCCGTGCTTTCAGTTCAACAAATACAAACCACGGGGAGCTTTTAAAATGAAAGCATTACGAAGATTACATTAGGCAAGTTTGATCTACTGTAAAACACTTGCACACAACATTAAGAGGTAGAACAACCTTTAATACCTGCTTTCTCTTCAAACATAGCACCACCTCTGTGCATGGTTTGGCTCTTAATGGGATGAAATCTCAAGCTAATTTGTATGGCTTACTCCACCAGCAAAGAATACTTCAAATGTCTGGGATCTAGTGTTCCACTAATACTGAACTGGTGAGAATATTCTTTTTAGATTGCATGCTCCACAGTGCTGCTCAGCCAGCTGCCATCCTGCGGGACAGATCCACACAGCAGAGAATATTTTCACCCTGGTGTGAAATGTTGCAACACAAGAGGAGGTGCAGCAGGTGGAAAAGCATTGCATGATCCAAGCAATGTTGAAAGTCATCATCATAAATATTCACGAGCAGACTGATTTGTTTTCTTACTAATAGCACATTGTTACTCACAAATATTAATTAGTTTCTAAATACCACCTGTTACTCGGCCCTCCCTCCACCATGTGACATGGGCTCCCTGGCTGGCTTGCAGACCATCCACACTGCTCAGAGATTTAATGATGTTTCAACTTCCAGAGCTCACTCAGCTACTGGGAGGAGAGGCAGGGAATAATTACCTACTTATGTCTTTCTCTGCTGACCTCTCTGGAGGATGAAACGAGCAGCTTTAATGGCCTCTGAAGGGAGGCTGGTCCAGTTCTCCTTAGCTGGGAAGGATGACAACTGCACTAGTAGGTCTTTGGCATGGAGAATGATTTTAAAGATCTAAACTTCAAAGATCTCAATGAGGGGAGAGTTCAAACTCAAAATTTCTCCCCAGCGGAGGGAAGAAAGCTCCTAATGCCATCACTCGTGTTTCCAGTGATCACTCACACTTCAGACAGAGCTGAGGCACCAGGAATTGCCTGTCACATCCTACAGTATAAATAAACCTCCGACTGCCAGGAGGAAAGCTGTTACAAACCTCGGCAATTTTCTTTGGATTTCTTTAGATCACTTCTTCAAAGGATCTCTCTGTAGGTAAGACGTACAGGTGCAGACAGGCAGCCAATATGGGATTACTTTTCCTCCCCACCAGCAACAACCTCCTCCTAATTATGTGCATCACCGATAACATGAGAAAGTTGGGCAGAGCGCTGATGGAACGGGGTAGAACACAGATAAATGCTTAAGTTATAGTACGCTTAAGGTTGAAGTGACACAGATGAATGATGAAGTACTGACTCGATCTCTACAAACCCTGGATGGAAGATCCTCAGACCTTTCAAACACACTCCTCCTGCTCAGTGTCCAGCAGAGACAGCCAGGGAGGACAAGCTTATCTTGATGAATTCAAATTAATACAAAAAAAGAAGAACCTGGGCTCACACAGCCTCACTGTAAGAGATGAACCTGACGCATTCTCCTCACAGATGCCAGCTGAAAGACTCAAGCTCCGAAACGCAGCATTTGGCATTTCCATCATCTCAGGAAGCAGTGCTGCCCTTTGAGGGCAAATGTAGCACGAAGGTTGTTATACCACAGCTGCCAGACTCTATACCAAGGCACAGACACCGGCTTGTAAGCTTTCCAGGGAGGAGATACAATCTATTCAATACACCTTCCACTAACATCACATTTTTCTTACCAGCGTGATTTCACTGGTACACCCCAATCTGAATACTTCTTAAACAGTTTTTTTAAGATCTTGTGCATCAGGCTATCAGCTCTACAGAACAACTAGAGTAGAACAGCTAATAAATCACAGATTTTAGATGAGAAGTCAGAGCAGTTTTTGCTGGTAAACATAACTGCAGGACAATTTAACCTTGTCCTTGCTAAATATGGAATGGGGAATGCAGTCAGGGCTTGATATCCTCAAACTCCTAATAGCAAAAAATCCCTGCCATAGTTCCTGCAGACAGCAATAACCTAGGATGATCAGGATTTTGTCAGAGTTTAGACAGCCTCACATTCAAGTCCCTAAGATTATAAAACTGGGAAGTGGGAGGGCACGGAGCACACACACACAGAAAGGCACTTTCTCAGTGACTGACAAACATGGTACTGAATTTCTTAGGGACTCGAATGGCTGGAGCTGAAGTTAAGCTTCACTAGAGCTATATTTAGTTCTGCACAAATACAAATTAAGAAACACTTTCTTCCCAGTTACTAATGCAGTGTGACAGGAAACAATTATTTGCTCAGTGTCTAATGTTACCTTTGGTGAACATCTAGTTCACAGAAATTGTATAATAAAGAACCAAGCTGATATTCTGCAAATCAGTGAGAAACTTATTTAAGAAGATGAAGCCGCATTTGATTTGAACATGTCTGAGCTACGCTGGTCTTAACTACGCAGACAGAGTAAGTGCTGAGGCATCTTCTGCTTTGGCAATAAACAACAAAGTGAGTTTGTTTTCCAAATTCTACATTAATTTATTCAAGAACTCTGCAAATATCTAATGAGTATCATGGTTCCCCTAAAGTGTAAAACAGAGCTGGGCACAAGGATAGAACAATTAAAATAAAAATAAAATCCATCTTTTATGATTTCAAGTGCCAGTTTCTCTCTATGAAAAATTCAATTCTGTGTCATAAGGGAGCTCTCAGCTCAGCAATTGCTTCAGTCTTCAATTTCTACAAAACACAAAAGACAACAAAATGCACGATTCACATGAAGGGCTAGTTAGACCTTGGAGAACCAAGCCACAATTGTATAGAGGAGTCCCACGTGCTTCAGAAGGGCTCAAAAGGCTGCACTCAAAAAATCCTAGGCATGTGGCTGAGAAGAAACCCTGCTCCTGCCTACTACAGCAAGAATGCCGACAAACAGGCTTGGAGTTTCTAGGCCATCCAACACAGCATCCTTACACGCTAAGGAAGTTAGAAAGAATACAACCCTACTGCACAAACATGTCCTTTCTTCTGGCACCACTGGGCAATAGTTGCCAGGCCCTTTGCTACAGTGAGCCACATGAGTATTTCTAAAGCTGAAGGAGCTGACATTTCATGCTTGGCTTAACTAAGACCCAGGATAACCAGAGAGATGTGCGGAGTATCAGCGTTCTGATGACCTTTCCAGCTGCAGATCCCTTTGAGATGGAAGGCAGATGAGCCTTTGGCACCATCCAAAAGACCATCAACAGCCCAGGTTTCTTCAGTCAAAGCTGGACTACTGATATACATGCACGTCTTTGCCTAACCATCCACAGCTTTCTTCTGGGGAAAAAAAAAAAAGGAGCTGATAAACATTTGGTTTCTCGGTACTGTCTTTTAAAACATTATCAGTTATTTTGATAGTAGGTTCTTGGAGAAGGTCAAACATGGAAATGTGAGAATTCTGAGCACAAAGCAAACAAACCTCTCAACATAAGGCAAAACATTTCTTGAGAGATTCTGAACAGTCTCTCTTACCTACAAGTGCCAGGTATGACTAAGTTTGATGAATAAAGTTACAAGGATTTCTAGGGAGAAATGACACCACTACTCCCACTTGTACAAAATCTAGAAACATTGCTTATGTGCTCTGTCTTCTTTGAGGATCCTGTGCCAAGCGGGAAAATTCACGCCCCACCTTGGGCAACTCAAGGTTTGACTAGGAATTTTACTTCAGATGCTCATAAGGTCCCTGCCTATGCTTTACTTGCTACATGTTTACTGTAACAAGGTAATTCCTACAGTGCTTTCTATATTGATCAGCAAAACCCGTGCTGAGTCAAAGACTTATCTTGTCTATGCTGCTGGAGGGAGAGGAGCTAAATTTTTTCAGATGTATCCAACTGACACACTACTGTTTTATCCAAGCACAGCTGTACATCTTGCCCCCATTTCTGATAGCGTCAAAGGAGCAGGAACAACCACGGATCCACATCACTTGGGCAGAGGTGCACATCAATATTCAGCCCACAGATCTTGCTAGTAGCAAAGGGCAGCAGCTACGTCATCTTGTTCAGAGGCGTACCAGATTAAAGACTTTCC
The DNA here is from genome assembly GCA_013397755.1 of Cnemophilus loriae. Classification (NCBI taxonomy): domain Eukaryota; kingdom Metazoa; phylum Chordata; class Aves; order Passeriformes; family Corvidae; genus Cnemophilus; species Cnemophilus loriae. Next base: position 336,729 of record VZTF01002539.1, on the reverse strand, counting down.
TCTATTTCAGCAGTATCGACACAGCCAGGCTGGTAGACCAATACACGCATGAGCCTAATAAAACAAGAAGTGGCTGAAGCTCTTCACAGAGCTGATGCAACATAAGTGCATTTTCTCACTACTTGTGTTATTCCTGTACATGTAACACTACAGAGCAACACTCTCCATGACTAAACAGGAATAATTGCTGGCAACGCTTACTGAAGAAGCCAGATTGGACTTTCTGCAGTCAAGCACACGTAGGCCACGTCCACTTTCTAGTTTCCTAGAATCTTTAAAGTTATTACATGACTCTATACCGCTCCTTGACTGTTCTCTCAAAAGAGAGGACGCAAAGCAAAACAAGGCTCTAGCTCAGAACAAGATGAACAATTACTCTGGAAGAGACTCATTTTCACTAGAAATCTCATTTCGCATCTTTTCTTACTCCTCCAAAGAGTCATCCACTTGCCCTCTTCGTCACAGTGCTAAAATAATCAGGAAGAAAAGCAGAGACCTCCTTTCTGATATAGGTTCCCATGTTGCACCTCTTCTTCCCTCCTAAGAGTACCGAGCTTTTAGACAAATGTATAATACCAGTGGAATCCTGAAGAACTTAACAGAAGTCTACGGAATGAGGAAACATGGATGACTGGCATACAAATTATTATTAGCTACTAAGTAATCAAAGGGATAAAGATACATGTTTCAAGAATTATGAGAGGCTAATTATTAGTAATTAGGATTAGAGTTACTCTTTTAAAGAAATTCACTACTATACATCAGCCTACTGTATCTTTTCTTGGATATAGAATAACTGGTACTGGAGAGGATGGATCTCTTTTCATCCAAAGTATCCATTCCCCAAACAGTTACCGCAGCCTGAGAATCTGCCAAGGGTAAGCCACAACGAGTATTTCATTCCATACATAAGATCTCAAAATCTCAACACTCTACCTTGTATAAGCCACAGTTACACTGTTGTCCCAGAAAAACCTGTGCTGAGTCACAGCTAGCGTGGAAAAGAAAAAAATAATAGAACATGGTTACTGCCACTTTGTCCAGGATGGGCTAGAAAGGAACACTCTCCAAGCACTGCTCAGTGGTTCCCCACCTCCTCTTTTGCGAGGTTTTAATTCCACAAGTAGATTCCTCCACAGAACTGACTTTAACGGACTCTAGAGAACTTTGAAAGGTTTTAGAACAAGAGAAAACCACATGGGTATCTTGTCAACACCAGAAGAGCTGAACAGTTCTAGCACTGGGGTGCAGAAATTAAGAGATCTGAACAACTGCATTACAAACAAACTCCTAAGAGTGACACCAACAGGACAGACAGCATGAAGTCAGGAGTAGAATTATCCTTTTGAGGATTAGTGGCTCTCAGCTTTCTTTGCTTGCCCAGTGGCTTACTCCACAGGACAGCAAACTCTCACTGTAATGAAAAAAAAAAACCCCTTGTGTTATAAGAAACGGTGTAAAATTAATGCAATACAATGGAATGGTTTGATTGGTTTTAATCCATCACAACTTGCTGAATCAAACCAAGCTCACATCAGGTGTTGCAAGAAGTGTGTCCTCCACTGCACTGAAGAGCTAATGTTTATGTCTCTCTACAAAGCTTCTGACACAAAGTCTGAAGACCCAAAGAATGCATTAACATTGGAGAATTAGCAGCAATGTCCAAACGAGCAAACTGCTACCAGCAAACCCCACTATACGTATAATCAAGCTTTAACACCTTTATGTAACATACAAGGATTTCTTTTCTTTCCACCTCCTCTAAAAGGGTAACAAAAATTAGAAATAGCATCAGTCTGCACAAACCAAGCATGTTTTCCTTTCAGAGCAGCAACACTATCATCCCAGACAAGAGCTGGAATTCCAACAGTCATTGCACTGGAACATCCAATCCCTACCAAAGGTGAGATGCAGCTTAAAATTGAAATAAAGGTGTCTAAAGTGAACACAGATTAAACATTTACTCTATCACCCATTCATTACTACAGTGCATCTGTTATAGATGCATATTAAATGTGAATGAATACACTCATGAAGTCTAAACAAGCATATATTCAATTAATAAACAGCTTTCTCCACTCCCAAACCAAAATTATCATAAATTATAAGCCCCAATGAGTGATCTACTATAACAAAGTATTAAAATAAAGAGCACTTTAAAAAGTTATTTACAATACAAACACTCTAGTTTAGGTTTAGTAAAATAAGCCAAAATTCTGTCTCAGAAATGCCTGTATTTCAATTTTAAGTGAATAAAGCACCAAAATTTGAATATACTGATAATAGTAAAATAAATGCATCATATATCTATTTTCCCCTACAATTTCACTTCTATACCACCATGCACTGAAATGCAAACACTACAACATGGATTTCCACATTACTTATAATGGCTGCATCACCACTACATGTTCGGAAGGATGTCTAACAGTACCAATACAATAACAATGGCCAGCTCTGGATAGTCACAGTTCTTATTTCCTGTAATCACAAATACAAGAAATCCTAACTTCTTCTGATCCTGTGACAGGCTTATATAAGTGACACAGAATAAAAGAAATTCTCGGCTACATGATTTTCTCTTTTCACATGGTTAAGGATTTTTCCTTGAGAAGCAAAAGAAATGTTTATTTTAAACATTTACTTAAATAATTTCCTAACATACATAGTAAAAATTAGGTTTATGTTTCTAAAGCATTATAATGTATTTTATATATTTGTAATTATGCATAAAATTAAAATATGTATCAAAGGTATTCAAATTTAATATATGTTCAAAAAAACTACATTTGCTTGCCATGTCTACAAGAAAGGCAAATCACCAGGTTAAACAACTGAAAGTAATGCACCAAACCAACTCTAAATAATGACTGACCTTTTGACTGGTGCAGAAACAGCTTTTTCCCTAATTTCAGTTTATCCAGTTAATTCAATTCAAAGACTTGTTTTGCTCAAAAGAAGAAATCAATTAAGAAATAACATGGCATGAAGCTTTGTTTTCATTCTCCAATCTAGATATAAACATTTAGAGCAAGAGGATGAAATCTACTATTTACAAAATTCTCCAGGGCCAAAACTATTTTTCAGTCACTATTTAGAATTAATACTGTAACTATTTGAATACTTGAAAGCCCTCCCTTATCAATTCAAAAAGCTAAATGCACTAAGTTTGCATTTGATTTTTGTACCAAAAATATTTAAGAAAAACTTAGTTAACTATTCAATATTGTTTCATGCATTTTAACTGAATTCAAATTTTGACATTAATACAACTATATATTCAAGACTTAATATATGTTAAACAACTGCTTTGCTACCGAAAATTTGAAGTACCTGAATGCTCATTTGGCATAGTCAGACAATTATAACATATGCTTAGAAGGTTGACAAAAGGTGTTACCTTGCCGTTAAAGCTGTACTTAGCAGTAAAAATCAAGGCAATCTAATAATTACCAAACTACTAATAATTAACCTCCCCTTTGAGAAATGTAACAACGTAAGATCAAAGGAACCGATTTACTTCAAAGTTTCTGCTTGATTTACATCATTATTTAAATCATGTTTCAGAGAATGAGATATTTATTACAAAGTAGCAAAAAAAAAAAAAAAAGAGCGTCTAAAGATTTAATGAACTCTGACAATGTTCTCTATTTTTAGCATCATACTAAAATCATCATATATTTGGCAGAAATACTTCTAAAGGTCCTCCTATTGGGTTTGTAGCTGATAGTCTTTAATTTCAGAATACTCAGACGGGATACGACTCAAGAGTGAGCTATTTTACAATTACTTGGGAGCTGGGAAGGCTGGGGTGCTTGAATAGATTTCAGCATATCCCTAACCATGCTGGGATTGGGCTCCTGCTGGTGAATTGAAGCCTTCTAAGTATCTCATCCTGCACCAACAAGGAACATCTGAATGATACTTCAGAGCCCGCAGTGGGATTAAGCAAAACATCCCAGAGCTCCAACACAATCTTTTACTGATGAGGGAGAGAAAGGACAGAGGACAACTTCTTATCACTGTCATGGTATTTTCCCTTTATTACAAGAATTAAAGAATTATGAGAAACGTACAAACTTAATGCAGACAAATGATTTTTTTTTTATCTCACTAGTATTTTAATTAAAACCTTTTGTCATGTCTGCTAAGCAAGTTCAAAGTATTGCAATGCAGTAACAATGGCAACGCAGAAGTCTTGTTAAGCTTGGGGAAAAAAAATGTTTTCAACTTTTACCAAATCAGCGACTGTAATTACTAGAGGAATAAATCAAATTTATAGCAGGCAAACACAAGACATAATAATTTTTTTGTGCAGCCATAAACGAGTTTGTTTTTGTTGCAATGCGATAAAGTTTAACATTTCCTGCATGTCAGACAGATTATTTTGATAATATTCTTTACATTTCCTCCTTATTAACGAGATGAAAAATTTGCTATTAAGATATTCAAGTCATCACAATACATCTTGTTACTGGATAAGCTTCAACAAAACCTTAAAGTACTTTTTCCTAACCACATTAACACAATAAATGCGTAGCCAGAATTCTTACTTCAGTATTAGAGAGCATTCCGTTCTTGCAAAATATCAAGAGGTAGAATTCAGCAAATTAAGGCAAATCAGTTGCCTTTTTTCATTTTTTAATTCTGTTCAGAATGCTGCAAGATGGGAGACAAAAGCAGTTTTGTTTAATTATATCCAAAGATCTCTTTTACAATTTAACTGAATTCTAGACAAAAAAGTTGCCTTTTTTTAATCATGCCATACACTACCTCTGCTATTTAAGTGTTTTCACATCTCCACTTTCACTACTAGCCTTTTGTGAACAACAGTTTCTGATTGCTAGGCTATTTCTCATTTGCCTACTTCTATTCACAAAAAGAAGGACGCATGAAAAATTGCAGATTTGATGGATTTTAAAAACTTGAATAGCTTACATATGTAAACTGATTATGGTTCTGCAAAACCTGAAAGTAATGTTATCAAAACATGGGATTGCTTCAGCAAACAATGGCACTGCTAACCACGGAAAAGCTCCAGCACTCACTGGCATCAAACCACAGCAGCACATCATGAACACAAGTGATTCGTTCTTTGCTTCAGTGTCAGTTTTGACGAGTAAATATTGTACACGCACACACACGTATGCATTTGAGCACACATACAAAGGTTGCCCATAACCAAAAACACCTGTAGCTCCTACCTGAAAAAAGCATTTCTATGAGACTGCCTAGCTCAAGTCAGCACAATAGTTTGGACCAAGTCACCCAAGAGGTCTTCATTTACAAATTTCAGTTTCTCCTTGATGTGATCTGAAAAACTGAAATGGAAAGATACAACATTAAATACTGCAAGTAGACTGTCACCTCTGGTGAGAGACGGCTGAGTGATGCCACCACAGCAGGAAGGATGGCTCCGAAAACATTTCTGCAGGATCGCTGTGGAAAGACCTTTATCAGCTAGTGACTATAAATTTATTTTCTGCAAAGGAACCTTCTGGCATAATGTGCACAGAAAGGACATAAAAGGCAATCTGTCTGCCAATGAAACTTAAAAGTAAATGTGAAGGCAGGAGAGGCAGTGTATTTTGTTGAAATATGTAGATGTGCCACTTAGATCTCAATGTGCCACCTCCTGACACCAAAGGGTGAAATGTTCTGATCTCTGCTGACAATATTCATACTGAGAAAGCCTCCAATACCTTCATTCAAATTTCCTAAATGCCCATGATCTTTTCTCCAGAAGCAAGGGAGCTGGGTGAGAGTCCTCTGCAGGTATGGCAAACAGGCCATGGAGCCCATGGACTATCTCACCAGCACCACTTGTTTCCATCTCAGCAGCACTCAGCAATCTACTTCCAGAAGACAACTGAGGACCACAGAAACTAAATACACTTTGTTATCTACAGTAAAAAAATAGATAACATCCCTCAGCAAGGACCACTGCAGCCTGCACCACCAGCTGTGCAGGAGGCCAGCATCACCTGCACTGCTGACCAAGGCACATGAAGGCCACAACTCTGCTTCTGCCTGCAGACAGCTTAAGTAATCAAATCATCCAGAAAGTTTTAGGTTTTCTCCTTTCTTCTCACTTCTGTCAGATGATCTACGTAACTCGTAATTTTAAATAAAAGAACAGCAAACATGTCCTTTAGGAACAGGTTTTCTTTGAAAGTAAAAAAATAACCATCACCCTCTAATCCAATAAAGCCCTTAAACAAAACCAGTAACATTCCATCAAATGCACATGCAGAACTCTAACCCAAGTTCATCAGATGCATATACAGAAAAAAATAATAGGACCTGTGTAATACAACTCAATTTTCTACAAGGCAATATAAAATATGGTTAACTAAATATTTTTAAATATAAATACAAAGATTAAGTAATGCTGAAAGAGGGCACAGGATCTAAAGGGTAATGGATCTAGAGATACACTTTTAAATATTTAAGCAACTTTTTGCCTGGGGGCATGGGATCCAAAGGCCAACGGATCTAAAGATACACTTTTAAATATTCACACCAGTTTTTACCCTGAATTTTTATCATCCTATTAACATAAGTTTATACATTTTGTATAATAAGTTTATGCATTACAATGTTTTTTCAATTCTTTAATCTTCCTATTTCTATTTTTTAAACATCCAACAATTGCTCAAGCCTCTGGGTGTATTTATTTTAATTAAATACAACAAAACCAAGTGAAAAGCTTTTGCATTTTCTGAAAGAGGAGACCACTCAGAATTTTCTTCCACGTGTTGCAACAGAGATCTGTCAGATACATCCCCAGAGTAACCCTGCAAAGACAATAGCTGCGCCAGCAGCAATTTGTCTGCATTGTGAAGGCAAACGTTTAACAAACAAAATAAAGCAAAGAGTAATTTAATATTTGTATTGTGTTTGCACAAAGAAGTGCTGATCAGAATGAATATTGAATGGCTGGGGTACCACCTTCATCCCTGTACCCGTACGAGGGCACACTCCCAGACCCTAGACGCAGTCGGGGACAGACAAGGTCTGGGACAGACTGACACTCCACCAGTATATAGTTCAACTTTACTTCTCTTTAAGCAATCAAAAGCATTTGCTTTTACTCCACAGAGATGGATATTGACATATTTTGACACAAGATCTGTCCCCCATCAAAACCCAAGCAAGACTGCACACCAGGTCCCTCACCCACATGCTGGCCAGTCCTCACTCGACCAGTGGGTTGGCAAAACATCACTTCTTTCTTCAGCAATTCCCACCGACACACCTGTGTATGAGTCTTAACTCCACACTGCATTCACCAGCCTCCTGGGTTTTTACTTTTTGTAAAGGAACACTCAAATCTGTGGTGAAACCAAATTATATACACGGGGACCAGTCTATGTTCACCTGAAAGCAGGTAATGCCAAGGTCTGCCTCCTCTTTACCCACCACTGTTTACTCCCACTATCAGAACAGCGCAGTTCAAAACACAGAAGGTAAATAGAAAAGCTTAAAAGGCTTCCTCCCAGTATCCAGCCAGAAAGGTATCTTCTCAATATTTATGCCTTTTCACTGCAACCAATTTCTTCCATAACAAGAGCCTGCTTTTGAGGTAAACTCCTTGCACTGCATTAGGTAACAAACTCCAACAGCACTACAGATACTATTAGAAAAGGTTTTCTAAAATCCTGCATAGACATGCAGGAACTGCACATGTAAGGAAGAAAACAGGATCTCTGTCTTTCAGCCCACCAGGATGATGGTGTACTAAATGTAGATAAAGGCAGACAACACTCAAAACATGTGCTACTGCTTTGGAATGTTATTTCGTAATATTAATAATTACCCAAAGAGCATGGTGGTACTTGACAAAGTTGGGTGTTTTTTTAATAAGTTTATACCGATGAGAAGTTTCTCACCAAACTCACCATTTTATCAAAAAGGCAAATGCAAATTCAAAATAAATTGCAAAGCAGCATTTTAGGGAGGCTACTTATGTTCACATTTATGCATTTAGTTATTGAATACAAGCAAAGTTTAACAACAGGAGTAGCAAATGAACAATTTCACATCATACAAACTGCCCTGTACTTTTTGGAAATAACCTAGAAGTCTGCTTCACCAGACTCTAGACTACTTATAAATTACTTGTCTTCAAAGTCTGAACAAAACTGGGGGACAAGCAGTACTCTTCTTCTCAAACATGGGTGTCCAACTGGTGCTCCTGAAACTCACGAGGTATTCCTTCCCCCCTCACCTTTACACAACATTCAAGTCATGTTTGCTTTAGCACCATTTCTCCTATGCTAACAGAAAGCCTTTCTGGATATTAGGTTTCATCCTCAATTTCACATCTTTATATGTTTCACCTAATTCTCAGGCTTCCCCTCACCAATTGTAGAGATCTAGAGAAGTAATTTCCCAGAGTGAATTACTTATTAAAAAGCAAACATAGCAATGAAAGAGCCCAAACTAGGCTCTGTGCGAGGCCAAAGTAATAATTTCAGCCCTGTGATCTCTCCCAGATAGCCAACAAAGGGGCAATCACAGAGTAACACCAACACACAGCTCACATTTTGGGAGGATTTCACCCAGAAACATGCTGCTAATATTCACATTTAAGATCTCCCAGGGCTCTATTACTTCTTTCTTTTTCAATAACATACTGGATTTCTCTGGCATTCAAAACAAAATCAAGCCTTAACAATCCACATTTTCCCAAAATTTGCTTCCTTTTAGTTGTGATAATACAAAAATTCATGCTGAACTATTCCACTATCTACCTGGCCAATTTTACAGCTGTATTCATACCCTGGGTCAATCACATTTAGAAAATTATATATAAACATGGTGGGACATTCTGTCAAGTTATCTTTAATTATGTAATTCCAACCTTAAAAAAGACCTGAAGATAGTTTATACAGCCATTTGGAAATTTAATCCTGGGATAGATGTCTAAAATGTGCCAGAAAACACGATCATCTGAAAAGCTTCCAAGGGGGCTGCAACTCCTCACTCCCCTAAACTTCAGTATTTTGGTTCTCAAGCACCCACTCTCTGGTGGGTGCCAAGAGTGCTGCAGGGACAGGATGGACTCTTGCCAGGGCACCAGGATCAATGTGCCTTTTCTGAAAATCAGTCTGTCATTTAGAAGCAATCTGTCCTAATGCACAAGCCCCGCTCAGATATAACATCTTTATTACCTTTGTTTTATGGCTACCCCGTATTATCCAACTTGCTTTCATCCATTCACAATCTTTCAGAAGAAAGAAGTATTTAAAAAAGAAAAACAAACAAACAAAAAAGTATTGAAATCCCCAGTAGGGTAGACAAAATTGCGAAGTATTAACCCAACAAAATACACCTGACGTGACAGTGGTGCACACCAAGGCCAGAGGACTGTCTTGCCTTCAGGTATCACAAACTTACCCCTAAAGCCCCCTTCTTCCTCAAAGTTTTCCATCATGTTAAAACCTAAAAAAAAAAAAAGAGCCAGCGAAAAACCCATAGCTCAGTTTTCCCCTCAGATAAATGGCCAGTAGGCAAAGGAGACCTCTGTCCCAAATCCTCACCCCAAAACACCACCATCCCTGCCACTAGGTATGACTGAAGCTCCACCACAGCCAGGAACCACCTGCAGGACTCACTGACACTTAATCAGGTTTATTTGATAACAACCCTGCCTGCTCCCCCAGTACTAAAACTCAGCAACTGATCTCTAAACCAATCAGGCTGGCCATAAAGACACACTTAGTGCTGCAAGAACAAATTGTGTTGTAGCAGCACTGTCCATTTTACAGAACTTTAAATTAAATTTCACATAAAAACTCTGCTTCAGATGTCCCTTAATCGGTCTCCTGTTTATGACTTCATACAACCTTACCCTACATACAAATTTGTCAAACACAGTAATTTCATCAGTAACATTCAGTGCACCAAATGTTTCCCCGTGCAAGTCAAGTGATGACCCAACTCCTCCCATAGGAAAGCCAACAGAGCGCTTTTAATACCTTTTTTTTTTCAGCAGTTAACCTTAACCCTGTTTCCCTTGCATTTCCAGTTTGATGGCTTCCTCAGATGAAAAATTTAATTCCCGATAAGACGACCTATCAACCAACAGAAAATGGACTTTTGAGTAAGGACAACCAGCTGCACCAGTGGAGGTTGTTAAATTCTATTTAGATTTTTTTTTCCATTGTCCTCATAATCGCCACAAGATCAGTGGACACAGAAATGAATTAAAGTGCAAAAAATCCTGATGTGTCTCAATTCCACAGGTGCTGGCAGCAGGCTCAGCCTGGCACCCCCTCTGCTTGCAGGGAGGAGGCTCAGGCGGCTGCACAGAGAGGCTCCCACGCCAGGCAAATTCAATCTGAAGGTACCTTAGCATCCTATTAATGTGCCTTATAGACAGCTGTAAATTTGCAGCATTACAGTACTTTATGATATTAAATAATGCATTGCATGTTGCACAGGTATTTTATTGTACATTTTTCCACTTTGAAGACTTTCGAGGATCCTATACAAATTGCACACAGCTGTCTGTTACTGGTAGTTGACAAGTTATTAAAAATTACATTATCTGATCATTTGAGAAACAGAATGCAATAGTGCCGCTGTTTATTATGCTTTAACATGTGTATAAAACGGAATGTTGTGGTCCAATTTTTAAGTGCCTACCCTCACAAAGAAATTAGTTTTTTAAATAAAGCTCTACTGCTTTTACAGCATCTGAATGTGCACTACTACATATTCTGCACATAAAAAAAAATCCCACTGTGAAGAGCTGTACTACAGTGAAGAAACTGCCACTGGAAATACTGGAATTCCCTGGCTTTCCTGTAACTAAAATCCCCAAATAAATATTGTATTAGCATACCTGTTTGTGCTTCATTTGCTGATAACAGAGCTTGGTTAAGACTCGAGAAGCAGGTACATTACAAAGCAAGAACCGTAAGTCAAGACAGTCAGTTTCCAACTTGTCTGAACTTGACTGTATATTGCTAAGCTCAAGCTGAATGTAAACTGCTGCCCTGTAACAGTTTAGATCACATGTTAAACAGCTTTCAAGCATAGTTATTTGTATTTTAATATTGCCTGAAGGTCCTAAACCAAGATCATACCCCATGATCCTGGATTTTCCACTGTACAGTTCCTGTCTCTAAGACATTATGATCTAATATAGACAAGATGCAACAAAGAAACACAACGAGCAATCAAGGCAAGAGTGAGAAGTCCTCAAGTTAAAGATACAGTTAGTTAGTTCTCTAACTACTGAAAAATCTCTTTAGGCAGGGAGTAAATAAAGATAAATAGTAGCTACCACAGCAGCTCCCTCCTTTAAGGAGTAAATACTAAAATAGTTCTGAGAAGCGGCTATATGCTTTGAAACATGAACCCTAACTAGCATTATGTAATACAATTTATAATTTTCAACACTAACAATTTGTGGCAGAGGAATAACAACCCATCTACCTTCTTACTATTTTCTAAACAATTGAAAAAGAATTGTTGCAAGTGATCAAGTAACAAGAACTCATACAACCTCTTCAAGTCCTCTTGGTTTGTTCAGCCATTCTCATATCACCAGAACATAAAGGTCCTTCATTAAAGGCAGGTAGGATACAGCTAGTCTAGAAAGAGGGAATCATAACCACTCATTTTCACCGCATTTTCAGCAAGAACTACATTCACCAAGGTTTCTCCTTGCTTTAACTAAAGGCCACTTGTCTCTTTACCAAAGCAATCTGAGGAACCACAGACTTCTGTGAGCACCTCTGCCCACTCATCTTATTCCTCCTTTGCAGATTTAAACCTCCAAATTAAATTTGTAGATTTTTGTTTGCAAGACTCATTTCTTATCACCACCAACAGTTTTCTAAGCCTAGTGAGATATTCTTCTGTATTAAGAGAACACTGGGAGAAGAGATCTTCCATTTTGGATACCACCTCAATAAAAATTTAGTAAAAACCCCTCAATTTCATATATCCAGTACAGTAAGACATTCAGCGATGTAACTTGTAACACTCGAAGCATGTAACAAACAAACAAAACTAACCACAAGTTCAATTTGTTTTCCATGACCACATTCATCTTCCCAAAAGGCACACTTCACTGTAACTGATTTGTTCTTCTAGTGTAAGACAGCTGCTTAAGGACTAGTAATGGCATTTGTCACATGTTACAGTGGAGGATGGAGGGAACCATATCCCATAAACCCAAGCTGAAAGCTTGTCCAGGGCTGACACTGCAGTGCAGAACCTGTCTCCAAGATGAGTAAGGTCACCACCAAAAGAAAACCACCATCAGTGACAATAAAACTTGACACTGCAACATCACAGGTGGAGAGATAAAAAACCCCCACAATTTACTAAATAACTACCAAGACCTGCAGCTATAAAGACTATGCACACAATCTCTGTTCTGGTAATTTTTTATTACTGAATGTTCATACTCCAAAAAATATCATCTGTAATACACTGAATCTGGGTTTCTGAGCAAAATATATGTAACATGGAACCCAGCCAAATACTACTGATTACACCACTGTCTCGAAAGTCTGCTGGCAAGGTATGCCTTGTTTCAAAATAAATCCTGGAGCCTTCGTTCTTTACGAAAATAAAACGTTATCTCTTGCTTATCTCAAGTTACCAAATATTTACTTCCTTGGACAAGGAGAAAGACTTTCTTCGGGTCTTTTATTCCCACTGAGTGGCCATGAACATGAATATGCATAGCAGTACAAAAGAATATAGAAACAGAAAGAAAGATAACAGAAAAAAACCCCCACTACTATCAATATTTGAATAATGAGGCAGCTTTATCTTCATCAGTATATCAATTTATTCACATGGGGTGACAAGAATATATTAAAGCTATTCTGAAGTTGGGCCATTAAATTGCTTAGACAACCTGTTAACCAGTGCTGCTGGCAATTAGGAATGCATTCTCACTGGAGGCCTTCTGTAGAGCCATGCTTCAAAGGTTCAATGTGCTGTACAGTAACTTACCAAGAAACACCCTGAGAACTGCTCCTTTGTCACGTAAGCTCAGCGCTGCCAACTAATTAAGCCTACAGTTCATATTCTGAAGATGTCAATGTCCTCCTGCCAGTTTAGCATCTGCACAACCATGGGAAAGGTAAATCAAATTTAAAAAGCAGCCAGACTACAGTAATCAATGCTAGGTTGGCTATAAATGTTCTCCATTCCGAAATAAGTTTTGCAGCACATTTGTACTAAAGTGTTTTTATTTCAGGTTCCTGCAGCATGCATGATTTTGTACATGTACTCATATATGCACATGTACATGCTTGCAAGGCAAGTTTACTTGTTACTTTTCTATTAAGGTGAAACTTGGCATTTCTCTAGCACAAAGCTGTAAAAGTTCTCTGGAATGCTGATCCTAATCACCAGTGAAAAACTTGTTGAAAGAAGGGTTCCACGCCTTGCTGCAAATAGAGCTGTTCCACAAAGACTGGGAGAACAAGCACAAAACACAAAAGCACTGATGGGCAAAGAACAAGTAGCCCAAGAAAAAAATGGCAACCGTCAAAGTTTCAGTTTCTTTTGCATTAAGGGGATGGACTAAAAATGGTTGGTTCTCAAGCCCTATGAGCAAACTGGAAGAAAACTGCGTTTCTGAATGCATGGATGAATTATCCAAAACCACTTGAATGGGTTGCATCAGCCTTCAGTGACTGCAACAGTGATGAGAAAGGGGGGATGAAAGCAGGATGCTGAAGGCACTCAGGGAATTATTGTAACCAGAGGGTAATCCCAGCTCTACAATCCTCAAGGCACTGCAGCTCCGGGACCCAGAAAAAGCCTTTCAAACACTCACATGGGGTGTGATTACTGCAGGTCTGATAGCAAATATATCAAGCTAGACTGGTACCAGAGGATCACACAACAGCAAATGCAAATGTCTGTTCAAAAAAAAAGGAAAAACTAATTTTGTTATCTAAATGTTGGCTGATTTGATCTCAGGAGTAATGAAATGTTTTAAAACATTTCAAAAGACAGATAATTACAGACCTGCAGGAAAAGAAAAAAAACCGGGATAAGACACAACTTGGGTTAACCAGCAGTAATTCACGCCACATTTTCCCAGTATGTTTTGCAAATAAAACACGGTATTTTCTAAACATAATGCGGTAGGTATAGTTTATCCGGCTATCAGAAAACAACACTGCAGTGTTATGTAGGAAATAAGCAATTCAGTGGGAGAAAATAAAAAAACAATGTAAGAATCCTAAAACAAATAAAGAAGGGGGCTAAAGTTAAAAGGTCAGATACAAACCAGAAAAGAGAGGTTGTAGTGGTTACTAATAGATTTTTTTCCCAAGGGTTTATCCTGAGACACATATGTTCTAATTATATATATATACACACACATATATATATAAAAATAAAAGCAACTTGAAGACAGAAAGAAAATACTAGTCAAGTTTGCTGAACATTAGTGTAGAGAATAACATCTGTCACACACTAAGAACATTGTAATTTTAAGGACAAATAACAAATAATAGACCCAAATACTTAGTACTACATACAAAAGCACGCACTCGAGAAGTAAACACGAAGAATTTCTGGAACACTCATGTAGAAAATTATTAAGAAAGTAAAAATTTGGTATATTAGATGGAGAACAGGTAAGTTACACAGTTCAGAGAAAAGCTCCAGAGAAGCATTTTTGCTGCTTGCATTATGCAAGGCTCAGTACAGCCCTGGTCACTCATATACAAAACCTTACTTTGAAACAAGACCTTACAGATGAAGGATCCTTTAGGATTTAGGCTAAAAACTGGACCTTTTTTCATATTATTGTATTTTTATATTTTTTTAATTTATTGTGAATGCTTTACCCATTCAGCAAGCAACAGCCACCAAAAAGAATTTTAAGTGGTACTTGATACGATGACACGGAAGGCTCTGATGCAATTGCCTGAGAAAGCAGTGGACCAGACGTGACATGTATTTGTAAAAGGGCAAAAAACAGGGAAAATTCTGAAGTGGTATCAGCACTGCTTTTGTCTTTAAAAGCTTCTTCAGCACATAAGTCGGTGAAAGAAAAATGGTGCTGGTAAACCAGGAAGGACAACTAGTGAAGGAACCAAATAGTGAAGGAAGCAGGTAAGTGAACACACAGTTCTCTGTATCCTCTTCTCTTCATAAAATATCAATGAAACCGCTGTTCAGACACCAGTTCAATTTTAGAAGAAGGTCTGTGAGAAGAAGAGACAGAGCAGGGTGATAGGAACAGCAAGGAAATTTATTTTACTTCAAAGGCCAAAAGAAAAAAAAAAGATCTTTGGTGTCACCCAGTGCCTTCTGCAAACCTGAAAGGTCAGAAGTATTTCTTAATTCCCTAATAAATTCACCCAGAACGTTTTTCTTCAGTTAAATTCTAGCTCCTGACATTGACCTCAACATCGTTTTTCAATCTGAGCTTCATTACAGGCACTTCACTAACATGAAGATGAGGGCACAAGGAATGACGCATTTTACTTCCTGGCTAAATTATTTTGTTTTTAATTTAGAAACAAATTTTCAAATCCAATGGAGAGACTTCCCTTAGATCAACCTAATGCCAGAGGCAAGTGCTCCAAAAGATAACCGATTTGAGGAGTAACCACTACAGTCACATTGCCTCATTCAGACTGCTGTAATAACTCCCAGATAATGCAACCAAATATCTTCCTTGCACAAGAAAACTAACATGCCAACAGCTGGGAATGCCAGTGCAGCCTGGATGGCGTATTCAGCACATGTAGATTCCTGACAATTCACTGCTTTTTGATTTTTTTTTTTCCTGCTGACAATAAGATAATAAACCTAACAGCATCCCTCTAGTAAAACAAGAGCTATTTAGCCCCTAGAAGCCTCCACAACTCCTGTGAGGAATTAAAATGGATTTGTAAGATTTGTAAAGGACTAAAATCTAGTTAGTACAGTCACACTTAAGCAGGGGAGAGAAGATGGCCTCCTGCATGTGTGCAAGCCTCGCTGCACTGGCCAAAGACACAGCAGGCAGACTGCCCCCAGCAAGCCACTAAGTGCCCCTCACGTAACACCAAGGAAAAGGCACGTTAGTGAGCAGAAAGTATCAGACTGGGGTACAGTGAGAACAGCAGCTTCTGACTCCTCAAACAAGCAGTCCTATAGTCTACTGAAATAAAAGCCGGTTAAGATTATTCTGTTGCAGATCTGTTAGTGTTGGTAAACATATCGCTACATTTTGATCGGGTTGGCATCTCTTGTGGTAGGAGGGAAAAAAATTAAATCTTTCCTGAAGCAAATTCCAGAAATGATTACTATGTAAATATTTCCTTATTAATGCTACAGTATGTCAGTCAACACACTTTATACAAATATATGATGTATATAAAAATTATTTCCACTTCTCTTTTCCTTATTTTAACTAGTGCAAGTTCTCCTCCTATTCAGAAATAGCCCTAATTGAAGTTCCACTGATGAAAAGGAAAAGCAAGCACCTTAAAATGAGCTATTAAGTCTTTTATATCTCAACCTGAGAAGAGCAAAAGATGCATATCATTATCTTCTGCACAAAAATGATGCATTTCCAGTACAAAGTTAGTGAAGTCCTTACACTGCATATAAACAAAAAAATGAATAACCTACATTAATTGCCATTTATTGAACAACACATTTTCCTGAACATTTTCTAAGTCCAGAAGCCATCCCAAGCTGAGCCAGCTCTATAAAGAGCAGAAGGTAGAGTCACGAGCCAGAAAATGAGGGGGAAAAGCCCCACCACAACCTGTGTTGAGACCATTCAAGGAAAGGCTGCTTCACATACAGATTTGCACGCATTCAGTCCCTGAAGCCTTTTATAAGCTGCAGACACCATGATGAAACACTTTTCATTTTGTAAACACTCTGCTGCTTTCCGGGAGTTTTTCTCGTAACAAAAGCAAATATACGCTGCCAGAAATACTAAGTAAGAGTGGTCCTATAGGAGCTGGCAAATTCCATCACAAACCTCAAGTGAAAGTGCTGCTGAATGGTAATAAACACTCCAGCATTTGCAGTCCCTCTTCTGCACACCAGTATAGGAATAACAAAATGTGTAACACCCCTCTTGTGCAACGTGAGCAGCACATGCATATGAAGGAACTTTCACTTTATGCCCAATACAGTGATTACCAAAAGCAACATTTCAACCATAACGAGACGCAAGGGAAAGAAGCCAGGACATCTAATGTCTAAAATACAGCATTAAATAGACAGCTATTGCCAGAACATCCAAACAGGCTTTGGACAGGCGGCTCAAACCCATTTTCACTTCCTCACACCAAGAAAATAGGTAAGCTTGTGAATGTGAATTCCTAATGTTGAGCACACCATCTTTGTTTCTTCTCCTCTCTGCAGCCCCTGAACATTTTACTTTCAACCTCATGAATGTGGCAGAAAAAAGGACTAATTTCAAAAGCTGGATGTTCATTATCTTGTCATAATGCACAAGACTTACATGTTCTAAAAGGCTTCTATTCTTTCCTTTAAATATTTTTATTCAAATAACCTCAAGCGCTGTAGAACCTGAAGTTAAGACTACAATACCCAGAGGGGAACCCATATGTTCTCTCTTCCACCCCTGAGAAGAAAATAGGTATTTATATATCTGCATGCCACAGAAGTACAACCCACTGTGCCCTCCTGTAATGCTGCTGTATTACCTGAGTTGCTGCCAGCATAACCCAGCCAGAATCATCTGGTGGCCACACCAGCTCCAAAAGCACAGCTAAGACACCTGCTCTCTAAGTGGCCTACAGTAAGTGAACTGTAAAAACAGTAGCAGTATCAAAAAATCCCTCTGCACCAGTTTTAAAAATTGTCAGTTATAGATTTGCCACGTTACAGGATCTAACAGGCACTAACCATCCTCCTTTAGTTCTCTCTGCTTGAACATCTGACTGCTCCGAGATGAGTTTTAAAGGATTCTTGCTGGCACATTCAAACCCCTGAGAACCCCAGTGCTGGTGCAGGAGTCAGAGACAAGCTTCCTAGCCAGAAAACTACTAGAAATCAAAAATCATGTTTTTTCTTACCCTTTTTGTCCATATTTGTCTCAACTGCACAGAGCTTATAGCTCACTGGTGACTGGTCAAGCAGAAGCCCTACCTGGAAGTTCTGCAATGTTAAGTGATTTTAGAAAGGGACCTTCTGGTAACCTTCCTGGAAAGCTATGCCTACCGCGCCAGCTCGTTCGCCTACATCCACATATTCACAGGCTCCTTCAAACAACTTTCCTCTCTGAGAGCTAATATTGACTCTTCCCCACGTTCTCATTAAGCCTATTCTTTATTACAGTTTCTATCAATATGCCCTGTACATTTACTGTCTGCATCTCCTTGCAATACTCATCAAGCTCTGAAGGAAAAAAGAAAAGATGAAAAAAGGGAAAAAATCCTGGCATCCCATTTGTAATCTTCTACTCTTCGTCATCAAGGCCAACTTAAGTAATAGGTTACACACCAGAGTCAGCAGCTCATCAAGTTCACATTCAAATGCTTTTAGAAATCTTGATTTAATACCAGTTTGTCCTGATGATTTGTTACACTTCCTTTCACGAATTAATTATAAATCCTATTTCACTGACACTTCAATTTGAGACAGTTCCTCAGAAAAGTCTTCTCTAAGAAAAAGAGTCTAAGGCATACAATCACTCTCCAATCCTCTCACATGCAAAGCAATAGTTTAGTTTCAACATTTTCCTTCCTATCTTTATTAAATGCTCCTTTTACACCTGGAAGCCAATCTATTTGGAAAAGGTTTCAATAGCCATTTTTCCTTACATCCATTAATAAGCTGATCTTCAATCTCGGAAGCAGACTTTCCTGTTTCATCCTCACATTCAACTTCCTAAAATTCATGCCCTTTCCAAGTTTCCTTGTTTTATGATGGCTTCCTCTTTCTGAGAAGTGCCTTTTTACCTTTAGTAACCATGTTTGGTTTGGTAACATTGGATTTTCCCTTCAAGAACCACTTTATTGGTGGCAAGTCGAAGCCTCTTTACACACTGTCATTACAGTCACCATGCATCCTGCAGCCACCTGAACCTCGGTTAAAGCTGTTTCCTCTACAAAGGAAAAGAGTGAAGGAATTCTCATCTTCAAAATTTTCATGTCACTCTCATTACAGAAGCTGCCTGTGACAGTGATGGGGGATTTATTGCTCTAAAATCAAGTACAAGACAGCTGCTGTCACAGCGGCTTTACCCTCCTTCCACCACAAACCAACTGCACCAAGATGCGATTCTCTTCTCAGGGACTCCCTGCCAAGCTGCTCTACAGAATGGCTGCTCACAACATTTCATGCATAATCCCTGCATAAAACTTGTCTTGACATTAAGGCAGCCCTCATAAGGGTATAACAGGCTGAGTTTTCAGTTCCTACAAGCTTTGTAATCTTTTCACTGCATATAGTAACTGCTCTTGATGTGCCAAAATAATTGTAGTAATTCAACTGAAAATGATCACTATTAGATATATCCAGACATATCCCCAGCAAGTATGAAAAAAAAAAAATCAGTTTCCATCTGCTACATCAAGAGAGGTGGAATGCCCTACAAATATTATGTAAGTATTTTCTGTTGATTAACTCCGAGTACCACCTTTGGTTTCATCCAAAACACTTTCACAGAGGAAGGCTGAACAATTGGCCCACAGTGACAAGATTACTAGTACAGAAACACCACCAAAACCTCCAGCTGAGATTGGAGCCGACAGTAAAAAGAAGATACTTCACAAACAGACAGGAATATTACCCACTCCATACATTTCAGCTTCAAAAAGCCTACAAATAATAGTGAGATTTGTAGCTGCACTGTCCCAAAGACAGGCTGCGTGAGAATTACACGATCAGCACTCTATTCTTTCACTTATTTTTGCCTAAGAGCAAACCATAAAGCTATAGTAATAAAAAATGAAAAATTACTGCTTCCAGAAACTGATGGGCTTTGGTGCCTTTATTTGAGTTTTTTTTGTCTGAGCTAGAAGATTGAAAAATCCCAAAGGCTAAAAGCAGAAGAAACCCATAAGGTTACCCCATCCCAGACTGCTCCCACCATGTATTTCCTCATACAATCACTTACTCCCAGGTTACAAAGCCTTGTAAAAAAAAGTCAGGCTAGAAATCAAATGAGTACAGTTTCTGTAAAATGCTTCCTCAACTCATTAGAAATCTTTGCAAGTTTTACCAAAACAGACAAGAAAAACCAAACCAGTCAGTAATTTCAGTGGACTATCACAAGGAAATTAATGAATTTATGATAAGGCAACCTCACCAGGGACAGCAGGAAGGTATGAGATAAAACAAGCTTCCACTGTGGAGTGGAATATGATTACAAAATGAGAAAGCAAAGCTGGATCAGTTTCGAAGCTTAATTCTTAGAAGGCTGCTACTGAAAAGCAGGATTCATCAATATGCCCTGCTGTAAAATTATGGCAAAGCAGGCAAATAGCAAGCTAGCAAAATAACTAATGTGATTTGTATGGTCAGTAGAAATTGCTTTAAATGTCACAGTGTGTCAGTAGAAGCTGTTTTTCAATTCTGCATTTAAAGAACAACTTTTGAACATGGCTAATACTCACTGGAAAATTAAGGTTAGGGTTTCCCCTCCAAATTGCTCACACAAAGAAAAATATCACTATTTTAGAAGTATGCCAAAAGCTAAGTAAGTAATGAACACAACTGTGCAGGGATGTCAGGTAAGACAACAACAAGAGAAGAAAAAAATCATGTGAATCACTTCAGATCCAGAGGTCTCAACTAGTCACTAAATTTGATGACAGGTATCCATCGCCAAAAGCAAGATATGCGTCTTGGGAGAAAGCAGGACCTCTTCCCTGGGAAGGCTAGAGACAGTGTGCACAAAGGTTTTTCTTCACTTCAGTAGACAAAAAGCAGCAGACAGAAGGAGGAAGAGACAAAAACCCCAGCAAAAGAAGCAGCAGGAGATCTGAATATCCATCTTGCCCAGAGCAGACTGGACTTGTCACACCAGAGGCACAGGAACAGCAGCAAAGCAACACTTTGAACAGCCCTTGCCCATCTAAAAGGCAATCAAAGCTGGAGAGAAGTCTAGTTTACAGTAGGAACCTCCACCCTGTTTCTGTTTAATCTGTTTCCTGTTTGAAAGGTTTTGAAAATACTAGAGGAAATTATTTACAGCAACACTGCTATGTTAGCCAACTGCTTATGCACTTCCATTGACAGTCTTCCAGTAGAGACACTGCGAACTGTCCAGAGTCACTGCTACAAGTACAATACATCAAAATTAATCTGGCACCTGCGTAAAATTTGGCAGTCATACTCAATAAACCGTTTCAACCATGATGCAGCAGTGACTGACAACTCAAACGGAGTGAGCCGAGCAACAAAGCTCCTCTCCATGCCTCATTACAGTGCCTCGCCAGTCAATACAAGCAGCACTACAACTATTGCTACGAGGACCATTACTCATTACAGTAGCCTACAAAGACACCAAATGTGCTCTGGAATCTCAAAGAGTGCAATTTGCCTGTAAAATACTGGCAGTAAATGCCATGTTAAGAGGAGAGTCCCTAAAAGAAAACAGGAGCAGGGCTCCTGACATCACCCGTGGGTTGCACCTTATCCAACAATGGGTGACTGAACATAGAGGAGAGCAACTCAACCTAAATTCAGAGAACAAGTATATCTGTAACCAAAGCACCATCATGTAACCATGAAATATCACACAGATATTTCATCGCCATTCTACATTCTTGACATCATTGTGTTTCTCAGTGCATTGCCTTGCCAGCAGTGCTTATTAAAACCCGAGCACTAGTGGAGAACAAGTCCTGTACCTCATGTCTGTCCATGGGCATTCTACAGTCACAAAAATATGTCTTATCTGGGTAACGCACTGTTCTTCTTTTGTACTGTACAGCATTTAACAAGGTTGTGCATAATCATTTGAAGGCAGGCAAATCATTTTTATTTTGTGTATTACCTAGGAAATTAAGTGCTGCCTTCTTCTTTTATCTTGTTAGTACAAGTCATTACATCTTTTTCATGTGCCAAGATAAATTTAACACATATTCATTGGTTTCTAAGGAAAAAGAAACTGTAGGCATCAAATTACACCTAAAATGCATTTAATTTCCTCTGCTCTTTTAATTGTATGTAAAGAGCCTGATTCTAACCCTGGTACAAATTTCAGCTTCCCAAAGCTTACTACTAAAATGTTATTTTCCTGTCAATACCACCTGCTTCCCATTTTATTTTTTGAAAAAGCTAACTACCTTTAAAAGATGCCACCTTTTTTATTGACATACTATTTCCAAATTATAGCTCTATCTCTGTTAGTAAAACCTTATGCAACCACTGAATACAAAATGGGTTTCCTGGCCCAAACCACCTTTTCCTTTCTGACACAGTGAGGTCTCTCCTGCTTTAATTTTAATGAAGCTCCTGCTCCAGCGTTCGTACTTTGTGGGCACACATCCATCACTGCTCCCCACGGGAGCAAAGCACTAATCCATGCCGCTGAGCCAGCAGAGGGAGCACAGAACGTATTCAGACCAAGACTCATAACTGAGTCTTAAAAAAAAAAAAAAAAAGGAAAATAAATACAT
Source organism: Cnemophilus loriae (assembly GCA_013397755.1). NCBI lineage: Eukaryota > Metazoa > Chordata > Aves > Passeriformes > Corvidae > Cnemophilus > Cnemophilus loriae. The sequence continues at coordinate 314,131 of VZTF01002539.1, read as the reverse complement.
TGGTCAGAGTCACTAAAATTGCTTGGATTTCAGCAACATCTTCAGACTGCAGAAGAGCGGGCTGTTAAATATGGGGTTAAAGCCCAGTAACATCTCTTCTAACACCACAAAGTACCAACGAAGACTTACATAATAATGTATTTTCAATTATTAAATGAGCAAAATATGTTTTTGTTTTGGAGCCACATTGAACAGCCACAAGGGTATTCTCTTTAGGCACTCAGCAGAGTAATGAATTGATCAGCTGTGAAGGCTGGCAGAGGGACAGCAGGTGCCTGCAAGCACCACCTCTTCCCAGTGCTCCGCTACCTGTCAAGGTCTCGACTCCTGCTAAGGGTCCAGCGGACATCCGTGCCAAAAATAGATCCTGGCAAACTCATCTAAAATAGGCTATACAAGCCGCTACCAGAATAGGAAACGAAGTCACATCTTGCTTTAAGTTTTATTTAAGGAAAGCAGGGTGTGAGAAGGACAGCAGGCCCCAATTTCACTTTCCAATAAAAGCTAAAAAATTAGAAAAAAGAAAAAGCAATTTATTTCTTCATCATCCAAGGTCTGGGTACTCAGTAGTGCACACAACTGATACATTTTGTGATGACCACTTTAGTACCAAGCTTACTTAATTTACTTTGTCTTTCAATAACACAGTACTTCTTTTCACAAAAATGGACATAGTGAGAAAAAACACATACATAACATTAAAATTAAGAAATTCAGAGATGCAAAAGTATGCTGTGGGTTTGGTACAAAGAATGAAGCTTCAATCTACTTGTCTTAGTCTAGAACATTAGAATATTTTTCCTATTAACTCCACCATCACGACTTTCCTAAATGAGTGTGCCCAGAGCAGCAAGCATAATCCAAGAGGAGAAGAAAGGAAAAAGACTTGGAACTACTAGATGACCAGGAATATTTCGGTATACAAGAGTATACAATAATATATAATACCCAAATGATGGGAACAAAGGTTAAGACCCTCCCATCAGACAGCTGCCTCTACCAAGAGTCACAGGAGCCACAGAAGCTTCAGGGAGCATCAGAGCTAATGCAGATGAATCAGCAACTAAGGTTCACAAGGTCACTTCAAGCACCTTTCCCCGCCTTCATTATCATGACCTCACACTCTGGAGCAAAGGGCAGATTCTGACATATCCCTGTCTCACACACTCCCATATGGCAGAGGTGGATGCTGCCCAAGACCCGGAGCTGCACTGGCCCAGCTTGCACCAGCCAGTATCCACACATGAGCTCCTCCACCCTGCACTGCTCCCAGCATGTCCTTAGGTGTGTCCCTCATACTTGAGGTTGGTTTGTTTTGGTTTTTTTCTTCTTTTAATTTAAGAGATAGTGGTGGCCAAGAAGGGTAGGTCCTCTCAAAGCTCATAGCACAGCATGCCCCACGCAATTTACAAAAAGGGAAAAAAAGGTAGTATTTTCAAGTGTGAGTGAAGCTGTTCCAAAAACTATATAAAAAGCCATTAATTCTTTGAAGGAGACACTAGGGCTGAACTCGAGTTTTGGATTTCTTTTTAAACTACAGCTTTATATACACTTTTGAACAGGCAGTTTAGTAACTGATGCAGGAGACTTCTCTTTTTCCAATCCAAGATCATGGAGAAAAAGCAAGTTTTCATCCTTGTTTTCACCTCCTTACAGGCACAATGATTTAAAAGCTTTTCTCTCTTTGCTGGCTAAAGACCGGACAACTGCGATTTTCAGGAGAAAAAAGCCCTCACTCTTCTGGTCACATATCTGGAGGGAACAAGGCATCTCCCTGGCTTGCCCAGTGCTCCTCAGCACGTGCCAGGAGCAGGTACAGATGCAGTGCTGCTATCCTTAAGTATTTCTAAGCAGCAAAGCAAAGCTAAGATCCTCCATGTGATTTGGGTTTTATTCTTTTCTTTCTTCCATAACTAACAGCCACCAGAACCAGAAAGTACTGGTGACTCCACAGCTCCATGTACAGCTCAGCTGCCTCCCCCAGCGTGACACTGGGGACATCCTCTCTCAAAACAGAGCATCACTGTCAGTGTCACTCAGCTCCAAACCATCACTCTGTCACGGCTATCCCTAAGGCACTTTCCTTTTGTATTCACCTGAAATAACAAGCAGCAGCAACTTTTCTCCTTAAATAGCTCATTCTATTGGCACAGTGTTAAGACACCTCTTCTAACACCAGCTAAATGTCCATGTTTTCTGTATCCATCAATAGTTCTCCAGAGTACCCGCACAGTAAAGCGTTTTGTATAATCCATTCCCCACAGTTACAGCTTTTAGTGATGCATTTTACCTAATGGCTATTGCCAGAGGCTTTAAAACACCGGGAAGTGGTGGACAGCATTGCCTGGGGTCTCTGAACAGCGTGAAAGCTGTGTGAGTATGTAAATTATAGATTTCAGGTGTCACTGCTTTAAAAAGAACGGTGACTCTAATCAAATTAGGGCTGATCCCCAACACCCCAGAGACCCTGAAGAAGAAGCACTATTTCAACTCCACATCTACAGACTTTGCAGCATCTGTCAACACCGTAGTAAACAATGAAATAAATCTGTGATGTTCCACACCTAAGGAAAATGTGCCTTTGCATTTCTGACTGTTGCACACAGTTTAGATGTGCCTCTCAGAGCAGACTTAAATTTCAAAATTAATAAACCATACATTGTTTTCCACACAACACCACATCTATACCCTCTTAAAACACAGCAGGAACAAGCCAATTGTAAAACTGGGGATTTCATCCCCTCTGCCTGCATGCACACTGTGCACATGTTACAGGCACTTGCTGAAGGTGCCATTCCTTCATGCACTCAACAGTTCCTGTGATCTTCTTCACTGTGAAAAATTCTAAACCATGCTCAAGTCTCTTTCATACAACAGAAAACTGTTAAATAGAGTTTCCACCACAGGGCACTTGAGGGGTTTCTACATCTCTACAGTGCTCAATTACACAGGGAAAAGTGAAACAGATATATAGAAACTCAACTTAAGCATACCAAGACACAGATTTCTGTTGGAGCCCTCCATCTCTCCACATTACCTCCACCACATTTGCCAGCGAGCCTGCAGATGCTGAAACTCAGATTCTCCCAGTCACCCCAAAAAGCATGCCTGCATTCTCCAGTGCTTCTTACCATCACTCTAAGGTGGCGAAAAGTTCAAATGGAAGTAATTTTACATCAAAAATATGAACCATTTTTCTGGTAAATACTTTAGTATTTCTTCACTTTTCTGCATTAAGCTTAAATCAAAAGCCCCCAGAAATCTCACAACCACCCAGTAAGGGTAAATTATTCATTACTGTTGTGAACAGTGACAGAAATACAAACCTCCCAAAATGCAACTTCATGGACACCCCAGCATGCTGTCAGACCTCAGTGGTCAAGGCAACAGAATTCTAAAAAGACTCAAAAGACTTTTTCTCCACTGAAGACATCATATATTAAAAATTTTATAAGTGTGCTAGTAGACTCATCACAGTCAGAGATATTTGGACTAATATAAAAGCTGCATAATTAACTTGCTCTATCAATTCTGTTCTGCGATGATCTCACATCTAATGATGTAAGCATTATCTTTTCTGACTGATAGTCTATGAGCTGATGATGCATTGTCACCTGCTGTCCTACTATCTGGCCACACAGCACATGCTTTCAGTCTAGACAGAAGAGAGACTCTCTTTAATGGCAAGAGGTCTGAACTCAGAAACCAACCAGTGTAACCAAGATTCTCCGTAAATAAATCCATACCATCCATTAATTTCCAACCCCTCTGCCTACCACTCTTCACAGGAAGGCTCTGCTGTGCACATCTGCACATACGAACTGATGCAAGAAAGCACATCTCTATAACTCTGTCTTTATGGGGGGAGCAGTGGGGGTAAGAGTTTGGTTGTGTCCAAACACTGCAGCCAATAGAACCCTGTGCAGGGGGCAGCTCTCCCTTCCCGGCACCAGCGAGCTTTTAATTTCCTCCTACCTCTGTGTAACTAAACCCTTAATGAGTTTCCTGAGTGAGCCTTGCGCAGCTCCAACCAGCTCCCAAACAGCCTCAATGCTCCTCCTCTCCCTGCCCAGATGCTCCTCACCTAAGTCAAACACACAGTGTATCATGAGGGTTGGCCAAGATTTCCAACAAACTCACCTTTAGGAAAAACACAACATCTTTCCCTGTAATCATGGAGAAAACAGAGGATGAGGTCATGATACTGGGCAGGGAATCAGTATCCAGCAAGGCTCATGGAGGTAAAGTAAGAGTTGACTCTGCAAGAGACAGATGCTTCGTCAACATTCATATGCTGCATTATCTCCCCACTATGGAAAAGTGCAGAGGTCTCCTTCAGAGACCACTTTTCCTCCTGCTGCCCTCTTCCCCCCAGGGAAAGGCTATGCCAGAGCCACCTTCCTGAGGTGTCACACGAGCTGACCCGAACACCAGGACAGAATTGAGCTACCCAGCTGCACTACTCTTGACAGCCCTAGGCGTGTCGTACCAGCATAGCATTTCCTGTGGGATAAGGAACTACAGATCTTCCAATTATTGATTTGACTTTTAGGGCTAATAGCAAATGCAGGTTTAGAGCTCCACACACTGAGTTTTATGAGGCTTAATGTTACAGCAAGCAGCGAATTAACCAGGGGGCTGGGTCAGCTTGAGGAGAACTGAAGAGAAATTACACTTCTACAAACTGAATTTCTTCAAAGCTGAGAGAAGTCAAAAGGTGTGTGAGGATGAGAAATCAGTATTTGAGCTGTCAAGCTGGCAGCACAAAAGAGACCAGAGCAGATCCCTCCCCACAAAGCGCACAGGAATTTCAGCTCAAATTTAGCCCAAGACAATGAAACCCAGCACACACTCTACCATGCAACTTTCTTTCCCTCCCAACCATATGTCTCAAAAACCATCCCCAGTGCCATTCTGTTTTATATAATGGACACCTGTTCTACAAGCAAATGGAGGATTATCTTCGCTATCTCAACTCTGCGCTGAATTTTATCGAGCAATGTTTTTAGAAGTTCCTGCTAGAGGGCTGATGTTCATTCAAACAGTGTAAACTGCATCTGACATGTTGGCATTGGTGAGCAAAGCAACTCAAGCGAAAATCCAGCACTGCCCTGAGCTGTATTACATGGAGGCTGGGGTCTCATACATCTTCATAACTATACAGGTGACAACAGGATAGCAGTATTTGCTGGGCACAGCAGAGGTAGGCTGGAGACACTATTGGCTGGGGATAATTCCCCCAGCTTTCTCATGAACAAAGCTCCAGTAAAGAAAAAAAAGAGAAATGTATTATTTTTCATTGTGGAAACAGCAGCATCTCATATCCTTTAGCTGTAGCAGCACTAGAACTTTGGCAGAAGCAGCTCTTTCTACCATCAATAACCATTAATCCAAGATGGTAATTGAAACTGTGCCTATGTAAACTTCATTTTTCTACTCCATGGCTGAGGTTCCTTCTTAGATACATATTAAAATTTAATAAATAAGCTTTTTTGACTGCACTGTTTACCCACTGTTTTCCTTATTATCACTAAATACCTACATGCAAAATACATGCAAAAAAAGGTACAGGAAGAGTGCAGACAAATATTTGATGTGAACAGATTGGCCCCACTTTGCTCAGCTCACAGTATACCTAGCAAACAGCTAAAACATACAGAACAGAAGAATAATTATTCCCCAAATACCAGATTAACAAAACACTTCCTTCAGATCATCACATTTATTTTAGCACCTGACAAGTTCACAACTAAATTTGTCACTTTTTCACATCAAATTATTTGTAGATACCACCTAGAACATTACCTGCAGAAACAAAGTACTACTTGGACAACCTCAGGAAGACTGATACCATGAGCTGCATTTCCTTAGTTTTACCTGCAGAGAATAGTTTGGACATACAAAGCAATATCAGTGGTTCTTGAAACACCTGCACACTCTCTGGATAAAAAAACTTTATAAAGTATGTTCTACAGCATTGAGGCACATCTTCCCCGGTTCAGAAAGTTAAAAATGTTTTTGCTCTACCCTGTACATCACAGTGCCACTACTGAAGAGGAAAGTTTGGGTCAATCAACTTATCCATCAACCCCTGCCCTGTCACACCTCACTATCCCTTGAGGGATGATGTATTCACACAGCTTCACCATAGACAAAGGGCTATCAAAGTCACATAGGTAAAGGTATGCTGCAGGCTTAGCCAACATATGCAAGCAATAGATACATGAAATTACAAGAGAAGGTTCCAATTACATTTCATACACTGCTAGCGAAGACTTCTACCTCCAAATTAGCAAGCGCCAGTATTTGCAGGTGACCATAAGTTCGCAATCCAGGTATCTGCCTTCCCCAAGCAGATATGTGGAAAGTGCTGACAAAATCCAAAATACCAAAGGGGGAGTTTCTCGCATAGCAGCTGCCAGAGCGAGCTACTGAGTAAATCCCAACTCTTGACAGTTTTCAGCAGCAGAAATATACCATCCTACCAGTGAAGATCCTCTCAGTAAACACTACAAACTCTCATCTTAATTTCAGTATAGAAGATAGAGTACCAGGGCACTACAGGTATAATTAGTCAGCAATGCAGTTGTTTCAACTAAAGAAAGAAAGGAAATTAAAGCTGTGAGTGGAATTACATTAAGAAAACAAAATCAGCTTTATAGCCACCTCTTACACAATGGTATTTTGAATTAAGGAATGTCCTTTAAATGTGCTTAAAGGAAGTTTCTTCATATGGAAGTAGATGAACACATCCACACACTGTGACTTTATCAAAATGTCACCACTACGAATCTCAGCAATGACTAACAACCAAATGTAATTCAAAAAACAATAACTACTAAATTTGCATTTACATATAAGCCTCATGCAACTGAGACAGATAATGGCTAGCAAAAGAAGCTGGCAACAGGGCTTTTTTAACCTTTTCTTCAAAATGTGGGAAGTAGTTTTGCAATATAAGGCACATTTCATCATTTGTGTGTATCAAGAAAGGACAGAGAAAGAAACACTCAGCTGAAGGTATAACAGTGAAGACAGAACAGGTGTCTTAGCTCTCTCCCAGAATACCCCACCCAATATAAATCCTTTCTCAGGGCTGGTTTTTCATTTAGACGAAGGACATGGTCTCCAGACACTGCCACTAGCTCAGTCCTTCTGACTGCACAAATAGCTCCCCTTCCAAAATGAGTATCAAATGCATTTTCTTCAATCAGGTAATTTGTTCCACTAAGACATTTTCAGGACCAGCTTCCTCTAAATACAAAAAAAACCTGAGGTGTTCTCAACAATCAAACTACAATAAACTGCTTGCTAAAAACATATCCTCTTAAATTTATCTTACATATCATTTAATATACCATTTTGATGGAAAAAAGCTTCACGTTAGAAACAGAGCATTTAACTCGATTAACTAGAAGTTGACAAATTCTAGTACCTGCATATCATTTCTTATATTCAGTATTAACACCATGTCTTTACTGAAGGGCAGAACAAGGAAGACATCTTCAGCAAACACTCTGATATTTTAACATTAATATCTAATCAGAAAGTTTATATCCATAAATAACCATATATATATATATACAGCACATTATCAAATACACGTGTTTTGAAATATATCAAGGCTAAACCATTGCTCAAGATAATGATGCAAAGTGTTGACTTAAGGCGTGCATTATTTACAAGAACAAGCACCAGCTTCAGAATTTTGAGCTCAATTTTCACTAGATACAATCTAAATTGCATTAAAAGCACATATATTGTGCTAACCAATAAAACAATTCCTCAGGAACATTCTTTTTAACCTGCCTTTTTTATATATCTATGAAATACATTCATGTAAAAAAGTATATTCTGCTGATGAGAGAGTAAAAATAAATAAATCCAGACTGCATTTGAATGAATTTTCAGTATGAAGTATATAAAATTATGCTGCCTCTATAGCTTAGAGGAAGAAGGAAAAAAAATATAACACCACTGAATTAAGTATTTCACGGACTTTATTTTTTCCTAAACAGAAGTAGATTTCACAATAAAACACTACTCTGCACTGCTGTCTGACAACTCTCATCTGGAATAAAGTTTGCAAAAACAGGCTAGTTTTTCTTTAAAAATGTTTTACTTGAAGGAATCCTGCTAAACTACCAGCCATCCTTCCAGCAGAGGATACATTATTAACCAAAAAGTACAAATAGCAGCATAATGTTCAAACATCTAGATCACATGAACTCATCATCCCTTCACTCGCTCTAAATCAAACTGTAATCCAAACTAATTAAAAACTAAACCCAGAGCTGAGAAAAGAGCTTTTGTTTTGAAGAGAGCTGAGAAGCTTCATTAACCTCTTCTCTTCTACCAGCTTTCCACAACACAAAATTACTCCTATGCAGTGAAAGCCCTTTGCACTCACACAGGGTCAGGGACTGAAGCCTTAACAAGAAAGTCATTTTTTGTCAAGAGGATGCAGGCACAGATTACACCATTACCCTCATCAGCAGAAGTCATGGGCCAACAGACACCCAAACTGTGATCCTAAACTCTAGCAACTTTTATTTTCCAAAGAAATGCAGAAATACACAGACGAGATGTTTTTGTCTCTTTCAGGAACTATTCCGCATGCATCGGTCTCATGGGAAGGCTGGTTGTGCCCAGAGCATCACCCTGAGCTTCAGAACAGGTAGCACACCAGCAGGCTGGAGCACCTGGGAGCGCTGGGCTCCCTAGCAGTACCCATCTGTCTTAGAGGAGCAGTAAAACCACGCATCCACTTTTCATCCTGTCACCTCCCCCACCTCTTACCACGTGTCCATCAACCTCCAGCTCACAAAAATCATACCAATTCAGAGACTGATTTATTAAAGTCAGCACAGTCCTCTTCTATAGGTACTCAAAAAACTGCTTTACAAGTGGCTAAAATGAATTTAAAACATTGCCATTACTATAACACCACAGGTATCACAGCAGTATGTGTGGGGCTTTACAAGAAATAGCAAGAATGAAAGTTAGGCTTTTAAGAAAACATTCCTAAACTCAAGGTACTTCTACAATCAGAAGTGCATTTTTCTCTTCTAAAGAACAATTACACAGATACAATAAGCCATCTCAAAGACAGGGCATGACTCCCGTAGAGTAAATCTGTATTCTGGTCTCACACAGTGAGTAAATTCAAACAGCCATGTTAGCAACAGCATATGAAAATTAACTGCTTTCTAGTATCTGTTGTATTTTGTAGTTTTAATGTCAATAAATTAAGATTCATTCAGAGCCAACAGACCATTCGGACTGGTTGGGAACAAGTTTTTCCTCTGGTGTCAAGTTAAGTAAATATGGGGTTTTCTCCCTTCCTGGAAAAAAAACAGAAACCTGTGTTTTAGAATTTGAAGTATTAAATAATTCTCCATTACTGGAAGTTTCAAAAGGTTTTGAGATGGGAATCAACTAGGCTAATGATCTGCAATGCTCACATTTCAGCTAAAAATTACCCAAGTCCACTGGCCATGGCTATCATGGCTTAACAGCCAATCCCAGGCTTCTACTGAACTATTTATTTGGAGAATCTAGACACTAATGGGATGAAATTTAGTATATATACACACAAGGCCCACTTCCAAAAAAGTGAAAGCACCAAGTACAGAGTCTGACTAGCTCAGCAAGCCCAGGGAGCACAGCCAGACCCATAGCAACAGTTCTCCTCTCCTTTCGCCAACTCATACTTCCTTACTCTGTAGGATCAGTTCGTTCCAGCAGCCAGGGAAACAGTATCTTAACCAGACCACCACAATTCTTTGACATTTAATCTAGAATAGCCACACTGCAGATTTCTCTGTGCTTAAAAAGTTTTCTTGCAATAGCTTGAAAAGTAAGTCCTTCATCCCAAAAGGACAATTTATCAGTAAGTGACCAGCAGGATCCCCAAAGTTTGTGGATTTAAGGTCATGAAATTCATAGTTTCTCTGAGAAAGAGCTGATAAAACAGACCAGGTCTGCAAGCACAAAAACCCTCCAAACCCTCTCCTCTTTAGCAATGCTGAGCCTGAAAAAAACAGTTAAGAATAAGATACCACAAGGGTATAATCCTGCATCTCCCATATCACATGTCTGTGAAGTAGTAGGAGTTGCCCACCCTCTCCCTAGATGACTAATGCTGCAAATATTTCACTGGGATATTTGGAAAGCAAAGTGCATAACAACAGTCTTAAATTTATCCATTTCACAGCATCCGCTGAAAACACAGAATTAATCCACTGGCTGGGAAGCACAACTGTCTGGATCTCTCCTTCAACCAGTGACCTCCTTGCCTCTGGCTTTGGCAGGCTGCTCCAGGTCTCTGGAAATGCAGGTGCACAAACAAGTGAGATAAACCCATGCAACACTGCCACTAAAGAGCACTGTCCCAGTTCTCACTTCTCATTGCACTGGTCCCTCCTTTAGCCCAGAACCCACAGCACTCCTGTTTAGCTCGTGCAAAGAGCTAAAAGCTCCTCTAATTTTTGCCGCTAATGAGGCACTGGGAGTGACTCTCCATCACCACACCAAGCACGTGCTGACACTGGGACTGCACAAGAGGAGCAGGGGCTGGCAGCAAGAACAAGACCTCCCCCAGCATCAACAGCCTTTATGTTCCCTTGCCTGTAACACTGAAAAACAACAGATAAAAGCAATGACGTGGGACAGCGAAGGCCTGAAGCACCACTAGAAGGACACTGGGAAAAGGGAGGGGAATGCTTCAATAAACCTTTCAACTTCAGGAAGTCCAAACCATGCTGTGGTAAAATTGGTAACTACAAATTTTTAGGTGAAAAGCTGCTAAAGCCACTGCATCTTTGATCTACTAAGCCCCTTAAAGAATTGCATCAACTGCTAATTACCTCCTGTAAACATGTTGTCTATGTTCTCTCTGCAAATTGTTTTGCTTCAACTATCAATTTGGCTTTTCCTGTAGCTTTCTTCTTTGCTTTTCTTCTAAATTGATCTCTTTCTCTTACTTAAGTATTTCTAAGCAACAGCAATGTCACCTTTTCACCTTCTCTTCAATGAACAGTTTGGGCTTTAAATCACTCACTAAAATGCCTCCCAAACTTGAATCATCCTTGAAGATTTTACTGAAAACACTCAAAATCTGAATGCTTTTAGAAACTTGGACATTAAAACAGGACATTTCTATTTCTACAGCAAACACATCACTACCAAATGCTAAGATAGCATCACCTTAGCATGTTCAGACAATATTTTTCCCAACTGTAAAGCTCAAGAACTTTTTATGCCTTTTAACCACAAAATCAGTGAAAAGTACCTTAAAAATCAGATACAGTAGGTAGTATCCTTTTAGACCACCCGTAAATACAACTCAAAGTAGGGTAGAAGTAGCAGAAAAAGAAAAGTGACATGTAAAACAATATGAACAACTTTGGTTTCATATGCCTGCGGGGTAAGTCACAATTAAACAAAGATCTTCACAAAAAATTTCCAACTCTCCACATTTACTTTTGTCACCCTAGCACTCTATTCTAATCAGCCTTTTCCTCCTCATACTCAAAATAAACCAAAAGAAACTCAAAGTAATAACATCAAATAAAATATAAGAGATTTTTTTGCTGCCTCCACTACAAGTAAACAACAGAGATGCCATTAAAGAAAGTATAAAGCAACCCAAGGATGGTAAAGGAAAAATATAAAATATGCATTTATGCATAAATATTTTACATGGGTGAGATAAGGCCTTTATAGTCAAACTGGGGACGTTTTCAGGCACGATTTATTACATTTCATGCAACCTGCAGAAGGTTTTCTATTTCACATAAATCCCTGAAGTACCATCTTTATGAATGCAAGCGAAACACATCCCTTCATGTCAATTTTATTTGCCTTAAATTCTGAGTTTGGACACTTTCAAGTCAAAATCAATGTTATACTTAATATACTCTGCAAAAAACAAACCAGATCTTTCTTCATGACTGCTAATAGTAACTTTTATAAACTTTAAAATACGAAGTTAGGCTTAATGAAGTCCTAATAATTGATTTTCATAATTGAAGCTGACACAGCTCAAGGATGACTCCACTTCAGAAGAGATCCTTGCCTGTCTGGTGAGCAGGGCAGTACAAGCCTTCTCCATAAATTACACAAAAGGGGAATTGCTGTGTTTCCTAAAAGCTCTTTCTCTGGGAGGACCACCACTGCAACACCAGCCATTATTTCCCCCTCGATGGTGTTCCGGGAGATTTGTAAAAAGCTTCTCTTTAGATCATGGGTCTGCAGTGAATCAGTGACTAACCAGAACTGAGCCATCCAAGCAGACTTTTCCACAACCCTAAAACCCCTTTCCTCTCCCACTCTTTCTGCCTCAGCTTCTTTGCTGGAAGCTGAGCAGTTCAGCCTCCCATCGCCAAGCTCTGCGCACACTGACTGCCAGTAACAATGCAGCAAGGGTGACAGGCACCTGTCCTGTGCTGGTGGCAGCAAACATCCTTCCAGCAGCAAAGAAAAGTGTGCCCTGCATTGCAAATTTGTACTACGAACATTTACAAATCTGCCAGAGGAACAGGATACTGGGTCACAAAGCAGGTCACCTGAAAACTCAGCGTTATGCAAAACACGAGCTGTATGCCTTTAAAAGTCATCCAAATTACTTTACTTTTACATTGGAATAATTCTCCTGGGAAGGAAAAAAAAAATCACCTTGTTAAAATAATGCAGGCTGCTTAAAAATATTTTAATCTGTTTTAGGTCCACTGAAGTAAGCTACAGTCTTCGTTTCAATACAACATATCTGTGGGCCAGAAGCACCGCAGTGCAGGAAGATCTGTATTTATAGCATCCAAAAGACAAATATCCAACTATAACATACTGAGCATCCCACCTGGAAATGTCAGTTGTCTCTGATACCTCCCATATTTTAGAAGCTTTGTTTTACAGGTTGAGCCAAGAAAGGCTCACCAAGCTGCAGCAGCTAGCAGGCATGTGCTTTGTATCTGCCTGCAGACACAAGGAGTATCTGCAGTTACTGGCCACGTAGGCAGGACTCAGATATTTATACAGCTGCATCACGGAAGAGCTTGAGCTGAGATAGGCAAAGTGAAGACAAGAACGCTTGAGTTGTGTCAACACGTCCAGTCACAGCATGGCAAACACCACCCTGCAAAGTGGAGAGGACTGCTGTGGCAAGGTGCCCACCGGCACCATCAGCAGCAGCCATACACACTCCTGCCAGTGACTCCAGAACACGCATCCTGGAACTGGCACCAGCACGGCCTGACTGGATGGTGTGGGGTTGGTTTGTTTGTTTAACAGAGAACAGGTTGCTTGTCTTTTGCTAAAGCCTCCACCATTCACTCCCGTGCAGGGCAAGGTTAATGATGACATGCAAGATCCTTTCCGAACTGTGTGCCAGGCACAAAGTAAGAAAACATCGGAAGAGCAGGAAAACATCACTCAGCTACATCAGCAGTGGGATCTTACCAAAAGCTCTTCCCCAGATGCCCAGATCTGCAGCTGTTGGGAGGCTTTTGGTAGAACACCACTGTGTTTTTCTGAGGGCTGGGGGCAGAGAGCATAGAGGCATTCAGGACCTCCTTTCCTCCTCCCGACCCTGCTATAGAGTGCAGGGTAGACCTGTGATGGGCATGCTCCTTCCACAGCCCAGCTGGTCACTGAGTCCAACTGCAACAAAGCAGAATCCTCAAGAGGACACACTGGAAAGCCACTTGGAGTAACTTCTGATAATGCTGACATACTTCCTTACACATTTTAAAATACGTAAAGCATAAACACTTAATTCAGTCTTAAATCAAATTCTTTAGTAGTGCTGTTCCACACCGGCTGAGAAAGCCTCTTGCGCCGTATTGAAGAAATGTTGTATCTCCTATTATTTGTATCACCTTATGTCCATACAATGTTTTTGCAATTCATTATATAAAGATAACTACTAATTTGTCAGCAGTACAGATATTTTAAGATATTGACAAGAAAGGCTTTCTCTGCAAGCAAGGACAGTTTATTTTAGCAAGTATCAATACTGTTTCAAGCTCTTCTGTAAAAATCAAAACTGACCCAAAAATGTGCATCCTAACCCAGCTCACTAAATTCCATGGAACATGCCGAAATCCACAGCTGTTTATAGCTGCAGCATTATGCATTTGACAGTTTTATTTGTGTAAGAGTTTATGCTTTCATTATGTTCTGTCACTTGCTACATGGAATTTGTGTTTAAGAGGATTCCACTGTATCATATCTAAGAGGTTTACAACAAAATCCAAATAGCTGAACCCATGGATACACCACGTCACCAGATTTAAGGGTTCACAGTAACTCCTTCTACATTAGCCATCACTTTTTGAGTAGACTCATCTACAAACAATACACAATGCTACAGAAAAGTTACCTTCAAGACTGATTAAATGAAAAATCAATACACAGTATTATTACACCTGCCTTCCCATCCTTCTGTCATATATAAAAACCGTAAGAAAACCAGCTTTCACAAATTTATTCTCAGGTCTTTAAAAAGAGCACAGAAGCACATTTCCTTCCAAACCCACCAGTTAATTAAGTGTGCCAGGAGCTGAACAAGTGGCAGAACTACAGTTGCCAGTAAAACCATGTAAACAACTAGTGACTGAGAAGCCAAGAACTAGAGTAAACAAGACTCACAATACGCACAGGATCTCCTACACATATCACCATGGGTGCTATTTAAATTTTATAAAAAGGGAGGGGGGCAGAAAGTAGGCTAAATAAGGAACACGTCAAGAGCAGCAAGGCCCACAGGCTATGGCAAACCAAACTACATGGCTGCAGCTAGCAAATCTACTCCCTGTGGCCAGGGAGTCTTTTTTACCATTTTACACAGATCCTCCTCATGAGGCTTCTACTTCCAGTGCAGCAGCTGGGGAAAACCACCATCTTCAGCAGTAAATAGAGTGATTATATTCAGTCACCCTCACTCAGTCATCCCAACTGCAAATATCTCTTCCTTCAGAAAGTGTATTTATGGCCTGTAACTTTTTTTTTTTTTTTTTTGCTCCAACTGACCTTATCATTCATTCTGCTGCTAAATTAAACACCTCTCCACCAGAAATTCCCCACTCCTGCAGATACTTGCATGCTGGTGGTAACTTCTTTATCTCTGAAGCTTCTTGGAAATAAGGCACCAAAAGTGAGTACAGAAGCTCAGGCAAAACAGGCTGTATAGATCTCAATGCCATACTGCACTTTTTTAAAACCCTTTCAGATTTTTAACATGTTTTCCAAGAATAAGTACAAGAATTCCACAGCATTAGAAGAATGCACTCTTACATCAGCTCCCTCCCAGGTAACACCACCACCTCTTTTCACCTGAACCTATCTTATAGTGCACACAGGAGGCAATCAGGGCTTCAAGGAGATGGAGGCTCAGCTGACAGCTCACCATACGTCCTGCTCCAGTGAAGCAAGTGCCGTGCATTACACCACTCCCCAGGCTGTAATCGTGCTCTGCTCTCTGCAAATCCACTTGACAGAAAGCTTCTCTTAACTACAGATGATTTCAGTAATGAGTTATTTCATTCATGTAACTGTGATCTGTGGTGGAAAAGTCAAGCCAAGCTTATGTCACAGCTTGTGTTAATTTCTGCTAATGAGAATCCCAACAGCTGCAATAAATGGATCCATCCATAAACTGAGAAATAAAATATTGGAATTTCTTCCATGAAAACAATCTTCAAAGCAATAGAGAAAGACAGTCTGCAATCCACAAAATAAAGGCTGTCCTCCAGCAGATGCAAGTTTCACACAAGAACATGGACACATATCAGTACCACAACAGATATCAAAATATTAGAGAATGTAGTGGAAACTGAAGTTTCAAAAGATTCACCTTCTGCACTGAAGAGATGCTTGGAGAGGTAAGGAAAATTTTTCTATTTAACTAGGAAAGCGCAGTCAGTCTCTACCATGAGGGAGATCCAACCATAAAGCATAAAATAGATGTTGGACATTATGTTCTGGGCTTAACTAGTGTGAAATCTCCAGAGATCTAAGGCAAAGGATGGGTAGCAACTTGTGTCTCCAGCCACTAAGTCTTTTATTTAACTTTCACCTATGTAGCTCCTCACTGGCTTCAGCCAGGATACACAGCTGACCCACGTTTCCCAGCACATGGCTGCCAGGGCTGCAGCTCTGTGTGAAGCACAGTTCCGTGTGAAAGCCAGAGCCACGGATCACAGCAAGTTGCATGATCGCCACCCCCACAGAAGTACCCGTCTACTTCACCTCTTCACCACACAGAAGGACCAGCTGAACTGGGAGCCTACACCAAGAAGCCGCAGCAGGTTACAAAACATGACAGCACTCCCCGGTCCAGCTGTGAGGTGCAACACTGTGAGGAACGATGATGCTAATGAGAACCTGGAGGAACCAAAGTTCACCCATGATTTGTTGTCTGCTCAAGTGTGACCATAAAATGAAACCCTCACACATCAAAAGACTGACCTCATTGTGCATTGTGTTGGACTAAATGAGGTATGAGGTTCAAGATAATGTAAGGAAAACCTGTTCCACAGAGGTGGGAGAGGTAGGCTAAATATAGACAGAGAAAGTGTTGGTTTTTTACTGCACCTCTGTGCAAGGAGTAAACAGTCTCGGTATGCTAGCCAGTACTCGTGATTTTCACTAGTGAACTTTTACCCAGTTCAGCTGATGTGAGTTGCATTACAAAACAAAATACTCCTAGAAAAGGTGTGGATCTGTAAAAGTCAACCACTTCAGCGTTATTAAATATTCATAAGGCAAGATTCAGTGGATGAGACTGTTCACATACTCCAAATGTGCAGTATGTATGGCAACTGGGATTTGGCACACTAAATGCAAGGCTCCAGCAAATTTTTGCACTTTTGCAGATTCCATCCTCAGAAACTGTGTATAAAGTTTGAGACTCAGAAAGAGCAATAAAGCTAGTAACTGAATTTGCAGAGTAGTATATCTGATCTAACCCTCATGTCAAAGGCACAGGCTTTCCAAAGCATAATCTCTTCAGTCTGAAGCTTTCCAGTATTACTTTTATGTCTTTAATTTATTCTATTTCGTTAAATTTAAGCAAAGTTAAGATCTGATGACTTAGAAAAAAAAGCTCAGAGTAAAGCCTGAAAAATTTTTTAAGAATTTTGTCCTGGTTCTTTCCTCACATGTGGGTAGGGATCTAGATGACAAGCTTACCTGCATTACCAACACTTGATTTAGCTGTCAGAAGCCTGCTGTTTTTTCCTCCTGCATTCTTCTTGTAGCATAATCATCTAAAAAGCCTCTTAAACATTCACCTATTGATCTGCTCCACTCATTTATTTCATTAACAACATACTTGTAAAAGTTTTTCACTTTCACAAATAAACAGGCATCTGGCATTTTAAAGCACCAGTACCAAATTTCCTGGAGTATGCAGCCTAATTCAGGAGTTTTGCTGAGCCCTTTTAGTGTGTTTTCCTGCAAACAAGAATTACAGGTTCCTTGTATCAATCCCAAAACTGGGTCACCTAAAAGCACTTATGAGGCATTTAGCAAGCACTACCAAGTGGAATTACATCCAACCCATGCTGTTTCACGAGTAATTGAAACAGCTAGGTAGCTTAAACATATAACATTTCATCAGACTGTTGTTGGAAAGACATTAATACTCATTTTTCCCTCAGTGATCATGTCATTTCTTCTCCTTTACTTCATCTTCATAAATCCACTAGAGTCTAAATGCAGAAGAGTGGATTTAATCAGATAGCCAGCGACGCACAATTAACTTCTCTCTGTGTCACTTCATGATTTAGTGACATGATGCTGTGAGTGGCAGAAGTGAAAAAGACACAGAATGTGGAAGCAGAGGGGGAGTTGTTTTGTTTTAAATAAAGACAAAAAATTTCTCACCTCAGCAATAAATACAGCAGCTGAGGCTCCAGTTTCTAAAACTGTTTTCACAACAATTCTTTCTGTAATACAAATCACCACCAAGGTGTTACCCAGACTTGTTTATGGCGCTTCTAAAGCTGATACAAATGAATATGAGAAATGATTCAATAACCCCTTCTATCAAGGTTACACTGCAGAACAGATAATTTCTCCATGCTCCTCAATGAAACATTGGCATGAGACATCAGTCCCAGTTGGGAATCTTCTCCAGTTAACACCAAGACTTCTCCAGCTTATCTTCCGCTTCCAAACACTTCAAATTGGTTTCAACAAAGATTTTGTTCAAATTTTAGCTGGATTTATAGAGTCTCAGTTAAAAAACAAACGTGTGCAGAGCATACACTTGAAAGATTTAGGAAAGGTGACATTTGCCTCTCGTGAAATTCTGCTTCATACAACATGATGGCAGCTACTGCCATCAACAGAAATCTGGGAGCTGTCATGCACCTTTTCTTGACATTTGAGAGTCACCTGGTGGCTGACAATAAAATGCTGATTTATGATCTGTAGACTTATATTTATTGGAGGGCAAAACTCCCCTAAGGCAGACATTGAGACAGCCTAGCATACTTGTAATCTTCTGTAGTCTCTTGAGAAAGCATATTCTAGAAGTTGCAAAGGCAAATCTGCGTAGGCTTGGCACTCTCATATGCAACTTTCATTTAAACTAAGATTATGAAAGATAATAAAATGCCATTTTAAAAGCCTGGTGTTTTCCCTAACAAAATGGATGCCACTTTATTACAGAAACTGCAATTTTTCTGTGGTTTTAAGAAGAAAATTAAGCACAAATGCCTGCTGAGTCTACCATCACTTCAGTGTCCTTCTAAGAAAACTGAGTTATTGATAAAACAAATGTGCTGGTTTTGACTTGGATAGACTTAATTTTCTTCACAGTAGCTAGAACAGGGCAGTGGTTTGGATTTGTGCCATCTTGATAATTTGTGGATGTTTCGGTTATTGCTGAGCAGGGCATTGACCAGTGTCATAACCTTTTCTGCTTCTCACATCAGCCCACCAGTGAGGGGGCTGGGGGTGCACAGGAGTTGGGAGGGGACGCAGCCAGGACAGCTGACCCCATTGACCACTGGGATATTCCATGCCATGCTCAGCCTATAAAGCTGAAGGAAGAAGGCAAGGGGGGTGTTTGGACTGACAGTGTTTGTCTTCACAAGTCACAGTTATGCATGATAGAGCTCTGCTGAACATCTGCCTGCCCATGGGAAGGGTGAAGGAATTCCCTGTTTTGTTCTGTTTGCATGTGCAGCTTTTGCATCACCTATTAAACTATCTCAACCCATGAATTTTCTCACTTTTACTCTTCCAATTCTCCTTCCATCCCACTGGAAGGGAGTGAGCAAGCGCATTTCTGTGGGGCAGAGTTGCCAGCTGGAGTTAAACCACAACAGCAGCATTCAGATCAAGATTTCCACCACTGGAAAATTTTACTGTGCTTCTGAGCAAAGAAATGTCTTCTCATTGTAATAAAAAAGCTTTGAGGTGTGAATGTTTAGAAGGATGCTGTGAAACAACCTGTATAATTGTTAAGTATTTCCAGGAAAAAAAAATTCACCTCAAAATATTAAATTCTGTCTCTGAAAACTGAATATACAATCTAAATGAAATTCTCCATGGTAGTGATTTTGCAATTTCGTAATAAGGATCATTTAAATCTATAAAAATATCCTTTTCTTCTGGAAGAAGAACAGTCTGCTACATATAAAAATTATTGACTCAATGCAACCTACCTAAATTACACAATTAAAGTCAAATGCCTCTTAAACAGAGATAAAGTAATGTGAGTGGCCTTTTTTCAACTTTAAACCAAGATGGCAAAGCTCAGTTGAACTCTTCAGAACTGCAGTTTCTTAGGTCAGTGCTGTGACCAGATTGAGTTCTGCTTTCCATGCCATGTCAGAGCCTGTAACTACACCCCACAAGCCCATTTCTCCACGTCTCCCACTGATACACCCACCTGACTGCACACCTCATCTACACAACAAACTGAACTGCCCTGTGATCTACTAGATCTTTTCACCATTTCCTCTCCTACCTCTCAGAAACCTCAGTGGACACCAGGAATGAAGATACCTCTCTCCCTGCTACTTCTGTCCCCCAGATCTTCAGCTGCAGGCGAACTCAGGAAGGGGGTATAGGAGAAGGCAACCTGAGCTGAACACAGGTGGGAGGGCAGATGATGCAGACAGACAAGAGCAGAAGACAAGATTGGGATAACGGCAGGAAAGAAGTGAAAGATGTAGTGAGAGCCACTAAAAACAAATTCAACATTGATGAATTTCATTACCCCTGAGCTGCTCAGCGAACAGCTGAGAACCACACCGATCCAACTGGAACACAATTTATTATCACCCAGTATTATTACTGGAAAGTAAACATTACAAAATACTAGGAGAGAGCATGTTACCTAGATCACAAGCTCACTAAAAAGCCTTAAAATGCAGGTGTAGAAAACTGGGAAACACCAGGAAAAGCAATGGTTCTTCTTTATCAAAAAGTCAGCAAAGGTAACTTGGTTACAATATCCAAGCAGCAAGAGGTTCAAGTCGACCACGTACAGGAGAAAACTTCAAGTAGAAACCACAACTAGATGCTGAAGCTAGTTCAGATGAAAACAGAAAAAACAAGTTTTGCCTTTCTAATGCTCTCAGTTGTAGATTAATTAACTGAACAGGATCTTCCTCCTCTCTACAACTTCACCTTGAGCTACGTATCTTTTAGGAAATTTTGTCTTAACAAAATCAGAGTTAACGCCCCAGAGCAGACGAAATAAATTGGTTTGCAATAGACAGAAAAATCAGATAAGGCATCTAACAACACCATCCCACCTTAAAGCCCATGGTTAAAGGATAGGAATCTACTAATGCTATTAGTTACTCTTTGTTCACCATGAACTGTGAATGGCTCTGATTCAGCCCTGATGACAACCTGCACAGGATTTAGTGTATTTACTTGTAGAAGAGCTACTGCTTTTTCTCCAAACTTACTTTCTCTATAAATCAGGAATTACAAAGCATTATTCCTTATATTACATGCAAAAAGCTATTTAAAACTGAAAAAATTCAAAGGCAAACAAGAAAAAAAGACTATATTCTGGAATTAGAATAGTCCAGCTTTTTCTGAGATGTGTTTCCTGACCTAAAAGCACTTCTAGGTACAATTTCTTTCACAAAATCATACTACAGCCAGTTAATAAAACAGATGAAACTTGTGCTTAAGTTCTTACTGCTTGAACTGAATACTTGAATTTTCAACCCCAGTGTTAACACAGCTGGTTTACAAAATTTGCGGAGTGGCATTATATCCTCTGGAGAAGAAGAAAGGCAAAGCACAAAGATACAATTCTCTAAACTAACTAGGAGCCTGAAATCAATAATAAAGCCGTTACTTGACAAAGATGATTAAATGGTGCCCTGCAAATTACAAGTAGCATTTCTCTTCCAAATACAATCTGGTGATAGTGGCATGATATGACAACACTGATGGATGTCAAATGGTCTTCGTTAAAAAAACATGCATTTCACAGCTTAAGCTACACATAGAATGAAGTATTTAATCTTAAACCTGATGGTGATCTGTCCTTATATGAGGAAGAGAAAAGAAGTGTCTCCATTCTTTACCCTTCTGCTCTCTGTTAGGACTTAGTCAAGTTTAACATGATTTCCCTTGCCTCCAGGTTCTCCCGCTGAAGATCTGGGAAGACAGCTGGTCATCCTTGCTGCATTTCTCTGAAATTTTCTTTCCCTTGATGAAGGACTAAAAACTAAACATCATTCAGAGCACAAGACTCACCACAGACTAAGACAAAAATGCAATTATGCCTTTGTTTTCTTTTCATCTCACAATAATTAATAAAATGGTTTTGTTTTTTGATCACTGCTGACCACACTGTGCAAAAGACACTGAATACTTATCACTTTCATCATATAAAACTGAGTCTGGCAAACCAGAGAAGAATCCACTTGAGCAAGTATTTTAAAAGGAGTCCTTGATTAATACAGTCTTGCTGTCAATAGATACAATCTTGGTGAGATAATTATGTCTAAATTACACTTAAAAGGTAGCTGAAATTCTACTGGACAAGAGTTCTTGGCAGACTGAATAGAGAGCAATGCAAAAACCATATTTCAAGGTAGCTAGTTCTACTAAATATCAACCATAAAAGTGGAATGCTGTGAGGTAAATGCTTTGAGGCAATGTAATGAGCAGTTTACTCCTCGTTGGGCTTTGAGGATGAAGCAGTGCTAAATGCTGCCTAGGCAAGGGCTGTCTCCTTGATGAACAGAGGTAAAATTCTGCCCAAACTAGTAACACCAGATGCAGAATACAGGATGAGAAGAAAGCTCCATCCATATTTTGAAAATTTATTTTGAAAAAAGTTAGTGCTGACTCCTTGCCACACACCTTCAAATTTCTACAGAGTGAAGTCTGAGTGTGTTTATTTTTTTCTACAGTACAACTCTCAGTTTTCCTACATTTACAAAAGAAAAAATGTAGTCTTGCTAACAAATGTATTTCATCTTTTTCCACACGTGAATGGTTTTGGAAAGAAAAGTCCAAGGAGACTAAAGTATCCTCCAGCACAGAGCTCAGTGAAGCAGCTGCGACGCT
This sequence comes from Cnemophilus loriae, assembly GCA_013397755.1. NCBI lineage: Eukaryota > Metazoa > Chordata > Aves > Passeriformes > Corvidae > Cnemophilus > Cnemophilus loriae. Next base: position 291,574 of record VZTF01002539.1, on the reverse strand, counting down.
ATTACTCACTGTCCTGCCTGTGGTGAAAACAATGCCACAGCTATGCCTCAGTGGGCAACAAAGGAGTTCATTCTTCAGGGGTTATTCAATTCTTTGTGCCTTGGCTGAGTCTGCAAACTCAGAAAGCAAGAGACGAGTTAATGTTCACCAGGACAGCTGAGACATAACATCGATAGGTGTCCTCTTAAAGAACTGGATCAAGTGCTACTCAGATTTGTCTCTCAATACACTGCATGGTCATTTAACGAGAGAAAGCAGAAGCGTGGAGTAGGAGCTGAGCAAGGAGTGCTTTTCCAAGTGCCAGATATTTCTGACTCACGGATCACTCCACAGAGATCTAAGGATTTCTCCTCCCTAGTCATCCTGTCGTCATAAACAGATCTGTCTTCATTAAAAAATATGCCAGGTTCAGACATTTTGCTGCTCCAATTCAAAACCCTTACCCAAGTAACATTCGGAGCTCCTAATCTCTTCTCCCCTCACTAGTTTTCCTTTTATTGTCCACCCATCACTGCATTTCTCAGAAACTGCAGACTCCCTGTTTAATATCTCACTTACAATGACAATTGAACAAATAATTTATTTCTATTCCCTATTTATAAGCTGCCCAGAAGCAAGGTCAAAGCAACTCCCCAGACATCTGCTCACACTGAATGCAGTAAAAACACAGCAGCTACACTGCCTAAGAAACCACAGCACTGGTCTTCTGAAGTTCCCTTGCTCCGGTCACTCCATATCCAGAAGGACAGAAGAAGTCTCAAAATAGATTTCCTTACTTATGTAGCAATACCAATGTATATGGATTTCATATGATTTACTGCAAAACACACTCTGAAGTTTAGAAGGGAGACAGAAAAAAGCCAAGATAGCAAACACGAGGTAGAGAGCTCGCTGACATCCCCTTCTTGCTGGGAGAAGCAGAGAGAGGCTGCCACTTCCCCATGGAGTGCCAAGATCTACCAAACCACTTAAACTTGTGGCTCAGAAATCATCATTGAGGCGGCCAGGGGGTGAATGAAAATTAGTTATCATCCCACCTAAAAGCCACAACTGATGACCAAGCTCAATTCTTCCCTACACTATGAAGTGGCAATAGGGGAATTCCTTTTACACGAGAAGCTAAAAATAAGTCAATGTAGGGTCTACCCTGTGCTCACCACAGATACAAGAGCCATGCTGGAGCACAGTTTTCTCATCCCCTTAACACCCTGCAGGTAACCCTGCATAATACCTCCTCGTCAGCTATGCTTTCTTTCAGAGACCAAAACACAACTCAGCATGCAGTTCTTCTCATTTCTTGTCCTCTTCTCAAGCTTTTGGGAGATCTGTGGAGGAGAGGTCAGATTGCTCAAGCAGCTACATCTAAGAGGACATCTCCTATAATACCTGTGAGTTCCCATCTTGTCTGTAATCAGGATAGGATGGGAGAAGGAAGGGAGGTGGTTCTCAATTTCACCCTTCCAGACAGTTCAAGGAGAGGAAAGTGCTACTTTCAGCTGCACAGAAACTGACTTTTACCAATGATGACCAAAGGTGCTTGGGCTTCTAGTACCAGAGCAAATGCCATACCTAAGTACCAGATGACACAGCAGTATGACCAGATTATTTTCAGGTTCTAGATACCCAATTCTCTTACTTTTCCTTAGTCAGACACGCAGGGTTATTGCTTCTCCCATGTGTCCCCTACTTTCAGTAAGCAAAGACTGAGGAAGTGCAAAAATACTGTGTAGAAGATGATGATATAAAAAGGCTAAGGTCACTGCTAATGACCAGTTAAGAAAAACAGATACGAGTGCCTAGACTTGTCATTTCTCTTTGCTGCCTACTTAGTAGGTATGCTCTAATTTATCAGCAGTCTGTTTAGACTGTCTTGTGCACACCAGTCTTCATCTAATAAGTAGCCATCCAAGCCACATTCTGCCAATTTTCACAATTTGCTTATGTCGCCCACTCTTCTTGCATAGGCAGCTGCTAAATCCTCAGCGTCAACTCAGCTGAAAATTACAAACTCCTTCTGGATAACACTGCAGGTCACTTAGAATTATTCTTTGACTGTAAGAGCAGTCTTATAAAGGAGGAATTGAAAATAATTCAATGTTTTGTCATTCAAGTTTATTCTCACATTTCTGTTGTAACCCTTCTTGAATTTACTTTAAATATACGGTAATTTTTAACTACAGGTTTGGACAACAAAAAAGCATGATGAATCATTCTGGATATTTAAAGCCTACAATCAGACAGCTTGAGTCTCCCTTGTATTTTGCCACAGTTCTCAAGCCAAAGTTTTATTTCCTACTTATCAGCAGGAACACTTGCATAGGGAGCATTAATTCATTTTAACATGCAAAACACTTGAAGATTTGGGAATTTCTTATATACCACAAAGCTTTAAAGATCCATGTTCTTCCCTCTACATTGATTTTTGCTTTCTTTGCAACTGCACACCCAGAATTAGAGGGCATTACAGCTAAACTGGGAAGATAGCACATGTGTATAAATATATCATGCAAAAATAAAACTGGGCAGATGCACAGAAAACACCCTGCAGCATGTATTACCCTTGTTTTCCTCATCACTGCATGGGCAACACATGTCTACTGGTACAGTACTTCAGAAGCCAGGACCGCTCTCAGAGATAAACACATGCCATAATGTTGGAGAGAAGATGCTGTGGGCAAGTTAGTCCTTCCACTGTAGCTGCTCTCCAGTAAGCCACCAGCAGTCATATGTTGGAGCAATGCAGAAAGCACCTTTTAATTTGTACTGCCTATAACTCCCAAAATGACACAGTTACAAAATACTCAGTTTGTATAAACAGCCTTAGATCAAGCAAAGCCTGCTGGAGAGTTGTCTCAGGTTGGATAAATCCATGATAGCAATCCATGTTTCCTGCTGTTTGTTGTTTTTCTTTTTTTTTTCCAGCGTAGCTTTAAAAAATATTACAGTAGCAGCAACTTACACACATGTAACACTCCAGATTTCTGTTAACCCTCAAGTTGTTGTTTTATTATGCTCCACAAAATGAGCTTCTTGAAGAATTCAAGACATTACTTACTGTACACACAGAAACAACACCAACCAGGAAACAGTTACAAAACAGCAGAATTCCAACTGTGTCATCCAGTGGTCTAGTCTATAGCTACGTACCTTAAAAAAGCCAAGTCCACAACTCCCACAGCCCATCAGAACAACTCACATCAATCTAACACACTGTCATGTCAACTAGACAGCAACAATGAACAGCCTCCATTGATTCAAATGATGTAACATTGAACTGCACATCTCCACTTTTTAAGTTCTACATCAAAATCCGTCTCAAATATGAAATCCAAAATGTAAACATTAATGATACATCCCAAAGGATTCCTAAAGTGCTGCTCCTGAACTTTACAACCATGTCAGTGGATTTCCCTTTACTCCTTCCCTGCTGAACAGCTGAAACTTCACTTGTCCTCCTCTTCTACAGCCAGCGCAGAACAGCTGGTGATAACCCCCTCTGAATGCAGTATTTAACACCTACCTGCCAGGTGACAGGTGCTACAATGCAAGAAGATTAGCACAGTGAGGTCCTTTTACAGGGAAGCAAGGTCACCATCAGCCAAGTAGAGCATCAACAGCTCTACCTAGGCTTACCAAAGCCCTTACCACCCATGTGTGCATCTGCACCTTCCATACATGCATAAACGTTTATGTTAAGGGCTTATGGGGGATCTATCAATCTTCCTATAGCCGCAATAGATGCATGCCTGGGCAAACAGGCTGTCATAGGATGGTCCACCTCCTGGGCAGCCTGACATCCTCAGGTAAGGATGCTGAATTCTCAACAGCAGCATCACATGAACCTTTTCAAGCCCTGCTGCTTTCACTTCAGCAAATATATGCTTGAAAGGTATTTAAGAGTCTTTTGAGAGAACTAAGGGCATAGAAAAACCCAACCCGGGATAATAAGTCATGAAGTAGGAAGTAAGAACCAAGATTATACAAAGCCTCAGCCAAACAGCAGGTATCTGAATCTGCCAGGGTAAGGCCAGCACAAGTCAACACAGTGCCTATGGACAGAAATACTGAAGCATTTTCCCCTCAACTTCAATCTCACACAGGATAATTCTTACCTAGAGTTACTTATCACCCCAATACAGACTGACTCATGGCCCCAAGGAGTCTCCAGAGGTACTACAGAACAAAGAAGGATGCAAAGAGCAATGGAGAGGAATAGAATCAATTTCCCTTCTCTTCCACTTCAACTTCTTGAACATTAACAAGCAAAAGTCAGCTAAGCCTGCTTGTTATTCAGTTCAGCAGTCAATATCTGATTCTCTGTTATCGGTCACTACACTACACCTACATTTCTTGCCACACTCGAGATATTTTCTCAAATCTCATCTTCCAGCAACTGTAACACATGTGACGTACCCTGCTGGCTGAGCAAGGCTTTCCTCTGAGGGAGTCAAACACAGGATGAAAGACAAGGAGAGACTTCTTTCACTAAAACTTGGCAGATGAAGACAGCAAAAATCATTCCCTGAAATTCAATATGGATATGACCTTACTGTTTTCTAAACCAGTGCCAACAAAGTACCTGTTGAAACAAAGACACTCATGTAATGTGAAAAAAAACCCAACAAAACCAGGAGTCCATGACTTTAACCTTTTCAATCCAGACTGCCCTTCTTTATCACTCTGTATAAGCTTCTTCACTTCTGTGTCACAAGACCCCAGAGTCCATGATGTTTTATGCTTTGCTGGTCATGCATTCCCCTGATTATCTCCTATTGGCCAAACAACAACTGGAAAACCTGCACTGTGAAAAACAATGTCATCAGAGCATCTGCAGGATCTCAACTCTCCAAAATTACTTCTTTACATGAGTCTCCTGTGTACCTGAGGACTTCCATGAATACAAAGTTACAGTATGAGCTGCCTAACCACCTGGACTTCCAGCTTCCCCCAGTATCAAACTGGCTTCTCCACACTCCTTAAAATGTAATGTCAGCATGAAAAAATATTACACAGGACAAGCTGTACTCTATTATGATGGAAACTTGCTTTCAGTTGCACTACCACAGTGAAAACATGCAATTAGTAACACATCCTGTAGATACTGTTAAGCAACGTGTGGCAGTGAAAAGAAAAATTCAATTTGAGAGAGTAGCCCACAGGGATGAAGACTGCAGGAAAAACATTGTACCTCCACCTCAGCAACCTATAAGGTCACTGGACAGGCTTTTGCCACAAGAAGAGTGGTGGAAAAAACTGGGCCTGCTGCTCCAGCAGACATACTATTCCACAGTGAGAGTTGGTTTTACCAGCTCTGCTCTGCAAGCATGTTGATTATCCCACATGAAGGACAGTCACCATGGGGATATACCAGAAACCCCCACCAACATAGACAAGTCTTAACCCTGCTTCAGCCTCAAAACTGGAATGGAAACCCGGGAACCCTAACTTGCCTGAGGAGCAGAGGTAGCTTATTCCTTATATAGAAAAAGTTTCCCACAACCCATGTGAAATCCTCAGCTGTATTCAGGAATCACACAAAAAACAACGCTGAAAGCTTTCAAAATGTAATTCTCATTCCACACTTGAGACACTAAACCTCCTAGACTTTCCAGAGGCACCAGCATCACACCAAGCACTGCACAGGAGACACGGTTCCTTCCAAGCAGAACATCCAGGAAGCAAAAGCCATTTCCATTCGCACGTAAGCTGCCACTGATCCAGGTGCACAGACATCACTGGAAATATTTTTGCAGGATTTTGTAAGGACAAAGCGCTATGTAGTATTTTCTAGTTGTAATCTTTTACATTATACAAGGGCTCCTCAAACTGGCCTTTTTTCCTGTATTATAAGGGTGCTGTCATGAGCTGCTTAAGTGATCAAACAAGCACTAAAGACTACAAGCAAACAGACCACAGCATGAAAAAGCAATGCCCACTTCAGAACACAGAAGCAAGGCACTCACTTATCCCTGATGAATTATGAATTGCTTTACACTTACAGAATGTTTCCTTGAAGTTTTTAACATTAAAATACAATATATCAGTTTTATTGTCCCAATTATATAGACAGACTGAAGTAAAACATTTCAGGTCAATCAATTCCTGTGGCAATCGACATCACTAAAATTTAGGACCACCATGTCCAACTCATGGTAACTGACATTCAATGCTGCTCCTCATGTTGCTCATGAAATGGGTAAAGGGGCTGCTTTTGCCTGGCACAAGCACCATAATGGCACACTGTAATCCTAAACGCCGAAGAAGCCAAACCTGCAGAGGCAAGAGGCAGCAAGCCAGCAGGGCCCACGCTGTTTCAATCCTTGCTTTGCTCTAGGAAACATCAGACACTCGACCAGAAGAATGGTGGGATCCTGTGGAACCACTCATGTTGCTTTTTTCCCCAGTCCCTCAGTTCCACAAGTCTTACGGCTATTTCACCAGAGACAGATTTGACCTGTCACTCACAGGGTTCAGGAAACCAGGGAAGTAGTAATTTCTAATGTACTAATCTCCAAGTGCTTGATCTGCCTGTCTTCGGACATCCAAAGAGGCCATTGCTCTCCCTTTTTTATTTCCATTTTCTTTCTGCTGCCATAGGGATGGTCTCAGATTGCACGCCAGCAACAGTTGTGTGTTACACCTCACTACTTCAGACCACCCCAGGACACCAATGTGAGATGCTCCTTTAATTTATGTGTCAATTGATGTTCCTGTGAATGTCCCACACGTCAGATTGACACCACACACAAATCAGCAGACCTGCCAGCCAAACTGAACTCAAGAAAAAACGACTGAAAGGAGAGGAAGAAGTTTCAGGTTAGGCTATTTTTGTTTGTGATTTGGCATTTTTTTTGAACAGACATTTAATACATCTCATCAACCAACCATGCACAGAGGATGTTCTCCCGCTCCACGCAGTGGCTGCAGACACATTTAGGAAAGGACCTTCATATGCTCATTCGAACCATCCAGTTTTCTGCAAAACAACCATAGCCTGCCCCATTTTCAATCAGATCTTTTCCAAATAAGGCCAAAAAAAAAAAACAAACCCAAAATGGATGTATCTACACCAGCAAGTTGTATTACGTTAAATAGTACTAGGTACCATACCTAGTACCAGGCAATGACTTAAAATATTTTTGTTTTATTCTTGGCTCAGCTGAAAACTCAATGTCAAGTTATTTAATCTACCAGATTTCCTGTTTCTGTATATAAGAAGTGGGGCTTTTACTATCCTATTTCCACAGGAATTTATTAAGGATAAAAATCCATCAATAGCTACGTGTTTCTTTTAACAGCCTGTATTGCTGCTGTATCTAAGTACCTGTATGGACACCTGGACAGACAAGGACTTGTGCAACATCTTCATGTGAAAGCAACAACTGCACATGTTTTAATGCATCAGAAGGGGCTCTTTCAGGGCTGTGAAACTGCACTCAGAAACAAGACACTGGCCACACTGAACAACAAATGAGACAAGGAAAATAACCTCCTAACAAACAGCAACATTAACTCAAATTTCAGATGATCTCACTAGCCCAGGACAATACTGAGGGACAGAAAACAGCTGGGAAGTCTCCTCAGTTTTCAGAAAATGGATTAAGTGTAGAGCTGCAGTAGAGTTTCACTACGGCAACTACGAAATACAGGCTTTTCTCCCTTGCAACACTCAATGCCATCCCACACAAAATGGAGTCCCTTAGATTTTGTTAATGCCTTGCTCATTCAACACAGTGGGGCACCACACCTCCCAGGCTTGGGACACATCACCTGACAAATGCTGAGAATAACTGGTAAGCCTCCGTTCCAGTGACTTGTGGCCACTGATCCCCTGAGACCGTCTGACCACTTGCTGGACCAACCGGTCCAGCAGACAGGTCAAAGGACCAAGAGCAAGAAAACCCACGTTCTCTTTCCCCAGCTTCAGTAACCTGGACCTTCCTGCTCACACAACAGCTCTTTATTAAAGCCACGAGTGGGCAGTTTTCTGTAATGAATACCATTTCAAAGAGGATATGCTAACCAGAAACAAGACACTCTTGTTTCAAAGAAAGAATTTCTGCACATTTAATTAATCAGAAATGACTACTGTGCTTACATCCTACCTTAATCTGCATTCACTTCAAGCATAAACAAGACTCAGCTTTCCAAATTAGCACAGGCAAGCATGGCAACCATCTCTGGACATCAGTTTCTTGAAAATACTTGCCCAGCTCACCACAAGGATATTATGAGTCTAAACTAGTCTGTAATATGCACCTAGATCTTTTGATAAAAGCTGCTTCAGAAGTTATATTAAAAATATTAACCAGCAACTTTAATAATTGTCCAGACCAACTCTAATCTTCCTAAAGGATCTTCCTTTCCATTGTGAATTTTAACTATGTACATTTCTTGCTTATTCTTTTATTTGGTAATTTTCAAAGCCAAAGAAATTAGAGACTACCATGATGTTCTTAGTTTTTACATATACAGCACCACACACAGCACATACCATAGCACACTTAAATGCATTAACAACATCAAAATCTCTGACACCCGCCCATAATAAATGGCCCAGACCATAAGTTATGTAACAGCAAGGACTATCAACAACATGAATTACAGCAATCATGGCTACAGGATTTTTTTGGTATGTATTTCAAATTACTTTGATCTATATACACACTTACCTTAGTTTTATAAAAAAACCAAAGAAAAAAGAAGTCAAAGAAAATAATGTCATGTTTGTTCAAGACCTCTATTTTCTTGCCAGCACAATTTCTATTGTTATCAGTTGTCAAGTGGATTAACAGTTACTATATACTCACTTTTCTTACCATTGCTGTCTGAGGGCCATGCCTGTTGTAAATAACCACCAGCCAGAGCCCTTGTATTTTATCTTTAATCATGCATATTACCATTTTTATAAAATATTATTTGCTTAAACACCGAAGTATTTCAAGTTTGTTCCCTTTTGTGAGAAAGCAAATTAAGTGAAAGCTTGGTGGAGGAAAGGGACCTTTAATAAACATCTGATTTGCTGCTGGATGGTGTTTCAGCTTATATTTAAAACACCTCATGTTTTGTTGACACCTCCCTGCACACTTGCTGGTATAAAGCCCAGCAAGAATGGCAACTATGGCAACCGCAATAGGATATTTATATATCTATGCATATGCGTGCATGTGTGTGCTTACATAAATGCACACACATGCTCACACACACACACAACCCCGAACTGATTTAATTGACCATCAACAAGATTTTCTCAGCTCTTATTTTCACAGGAACAGGTAACCGTGTCTAAATGAGCGGGCTGAGGTGGCAGCATTAACTTTTATATGATGAAAATCTTCCAAGACAGAAGCCTGTAAACCTATCAACATTTACAGAGCGTACACAAACACATGCTCACTTCAGAATGCTTTACCTATAAGCAAAAAGAAACCCAAACGTGTGCAGGCACAAATTCAGTGACACCATCAAAATAAAAGGCATTTCATTTTCAGGATTTTTTTTTTTAACAGGGCTTTTTACCCACAGAACTAGATCCTCACTGGAGCATGCATGCTATTTTACAAGAGATCCAGACCCTCCTCTTCTTCACCAACAGTCCCATTCCTCCTCCTCTTCAAATACAGAATGTGTAAAACTTCCTTTAGTCTGCAAATTAAATAGCTACACACTGGGCTCAAATTGTTATTTCTGGTATTAATTTCTGTCTCCTGACAGATCCTGATAGGTGATGCAGGAAATTCGAGGTAACAAAGGCTTCTGTTTGCAGCAATAAAGGACTCTCAGCTAGGGGCGAATAAAGGGATCAGAATAAAAGGCGAATATATGGAGCCTACGTACACTACAGAATATCTGTGTTGAGTCCAGCAAGCAAAAAGTCTAGCAGATTCAAAGCAGCATTAAGAAGTGTTAATCCCTTTACCTCTGAGCTATTCATGAGCAATATGCAAAGCTGTTCTTATGGCGTCGCGTTTGCAATGCTCCAGTTATGCTTGCATCAGCATTTCCATTGTGAACCCTGCTTTCAGAGATTTTTTACTTTGCCAAGTTTTAGTCTGGAACAATTTTACTACAAGCCTGTGAGATTTTAGTCCAGGATTAGGATTTAAGTCTGGTGAAGAAACGTTTGGACAAAATCTGCTTGGCTGTTTTATTTATTAGAGTGCAAAGTTAATCCTTCCAAGTTATTAGACTGGAAAAAAACCTCAAAAATATAATTTTTTTTCCAGCTTAGAAGAAGAAAAGAGAAGATTTACTCTATCCAAGAATTCCTTGTCCCCAAATCTCTACAATCACAGAACAGATGAAGGTTACAGACCACAAAACCAACGGGCAGTTGAAAAATGCCTTCCTTTTCCAGGTGTTTTTTTTCTTTCACTGATGCAACATGGGGGCCAGGAATATGAGGAAGGAAGAAGTATCTCACTGTGGGTTACAAGTGCAAGAGGAACACAAACCACAAGCTGAACATTAACAAGTGTAAGAAGAACATACAACATTTCAAACTCCAGAAATTGTGCCAGATTCCTAAACAATATAAATCACAAACTTTAAATATCACTACGTAACTTGCCTAGATGATATTCATTCACAGTGTTAGTGGGCACATGGATATAGGCAACTGGCTATGCTACAAAAATTCACACAAAAATCAAGATAGCATATATTTTAAGAGAGATGAGCTGTCTAGACCAGACAATGTTTGCAGTGTCCTTACCATTTTCCTAAAGCTCAGTTCTTAAACCCTGAAATTTGCTGACATGGCTCAGAGCCACCCATCTTTCAAGCGTTGTGTGTCAGCCACACGCCAGCATGTGTGTAACCCCCAGTAACACACAACCACATTTTTGCAGGCCCTCAGCAGTGTGCAGGGCTGGGGCCTGCAGCCACACTGCCCACACTGCCCCCCACGCCGTCCTCCAGCCACGCTTCAGCATCTGCTCCACCAGCACAACCGCACAGCCCAGCGAGCCGAAGCTCTGGTTTCTACAAAACTTGACAACACAGACTGATGACTGCAGGAAAGCCCTTCTCGATGCAGCTAAACAGCTGTAGTCCAGGGGAAAGCCCTGGTTAATTAAAACCAAGGCAACATTTCCAAATACTGTCCTTTTGTGAGCTTTCCAGACAGCACCCACCCCACAACCCTCCAGTAACCTAATGGAATAAACACTTGGAGCATCTCTCTGAAAAGCCTACATGGTATGGTCCTGCATACATTATATGCATCTTCACTCAAGCAGAGCTAAATGTTCGCAGGCAATGTAGCTTGTTTCCACATCGAAATCTCCCTTACAAACTAGGCTTCACAGCAAGACTTTCTGCCATGCCTAAACCACCTCTTCTACCTGGGCTTTGTATGACTATGCAAGCTGCCTATAGTAAGCTGGCTAAATCCTTTCAAGACAGAAATCCTTACCATGACTGCTGAAATGCACAGTTTATCTAAAAGCAAAGGATGGAGAACACATTTATGAATGATAATAGATAAAACATAATCCTAATTTCAGGTATCTCACCTGATCTGTTCTTCACCTTTTGACCAGACTTTGTATACCAAACACCTACTAAAAAATTGCCACTCAATATTTGATATCATTCACTTCAACAATATATACATGTTTGGGTTTTTGAAACAGTAACAGAATTTATTTCCTTCCCACAATTAACAGAAGCAATTTGTATTTTTGTCTGCTTTTGTGTTTTCCAGCTATTTTCCAGAGAAATGCTGTTTCTTATTGATCACTTGATAACAGTGAACATTAATTTGCTTCTAAAACTATGCCTCAGATTTCAAAAAAGTAGTTACACGGTAAAGTATCCACATAAATTGTATTGCCTGTTTGAGTGTGTGTACGTGTATGTGCGCACACTTTTCAATTTTAATTCTACATCTGACACCAAGCACTATTTCCCTTTCTTACTTACTGATTTTTTTTCTTTTGACTTGTTCCAGTTGAATGTGGACAGAAACTGAGCTCAAAAGTATGCAACAGCGACTCTTAAAATATTTAAGTGTTTCAAGGGTTCACATGAAATGGACAAGGTTTTATCTGTACATATTTTTCTGTAGTTTAAGCCTGATGGATTTAGCATAGATCTATCTATGACACGTCAAAACAGTCTCATCATCTTTCAAGAATATGCTATTCATATACAATAAAAAATAAACTTTCCATCTTGTACAAGAAAAATAAATCTTTCATTGCTTAACTGTGTATGAATGAGGCCACAAATGGAATTCACTAAGTAAACCGGGGCAATACTGTTTTGTCTGCAGATGTAGAGTGAGCTACAGCCGATTTAACACTTCTACCAATTCCAAATCCAGGTGGTACACAAATACCTTCCTAAGTTCAGCAATTTGATTTTTTTTTTAAGTACCAGACGCAAAAATACAGTACTCAGAAAAAATTATTTATGTTTCAAGGTCTTAATGCAAGGCACAATTTTCCACACAAAGTTAGTCTGAGGTCCACTGCATTTAACTGTAAATTTCCTTTTTTCTGTCTTATTGAGCAAAAATTGCTAATTCTGATTTCTTCTTAGAAAAGGGAAGTGCAGGTTCCAGGCTTCCCCCAGGCACAGCAGGTCAGCGCTGTGCAGTTTGTGCATCCTCAGGTAGCAGAAGCAATACAGCCTTCTCCTATTTATCACAACTCCTTCTTTTGTCACTTCTGTATTTTCATGACTGGGTAGTGTTTTTTCTCAAAAAGGAAAACCAACCACCAAAAGAGGTTAACTATGAACAGCAGAATGCTCCCAGTCATTTTTAGTGTATAAGGTCAGCCAGAAAATGCCTGAGGGCTGCATGGTGGCCCAAAGAAACTAGACATTTTTAACTCTAGGCTACAAAGCTCAGCCCTTTATTCACACACACACAAAAAAACCCACAAAGCAAGAAAATTTTGAACCTGTATGTTCATTGTCATGCAGAAGTGGGTATCACCATACAAAGCACTCCTTGAAATAGACAGGGACAAAAGGAGAAAATCTCCTCCCAAAAACATAGCTCCAAAGCAGCATGACTATAACTACCAAGCCCATGACGTGGTTTGAAGAATGGCTGAAGGACTAAAATAGTTAGCTATGCTACACGCGACAAATATGTTCAGTATATTGCCACAGGGATTAGAATTTTGTCTGGCTGTATTAAGTATCTTATTTAATATAAAGATGGGAATAAACCTTGCAATTACATTTTCTGGGAGAGTCTACAAAATAGAAAGCTACCATCAGAGACTATGAGATTATATATTATGGCAGGAAAGAAAAAAAAATCAGTTTCAACCATAAAAACACATGCAGAAAAAAATAAGCCAACACATGTATCCAATAAAAGCTAGTAACCCAGAAAGCAGCAGAACTGAGAGAGCTGATATAAATGAGAATTCCAATGAAATATATTATGAGTAAGCAAGACTACAGCATTTAGCTATCAAAAGAAATCTGAGCTACAAAAGACAAAGTGAAGCAGTTCTACCCAACTACAAAGGAATAAAAACTGTAGACACAGAAGAAGGTTGGTTTGTCTAAGGAAAGAATGCAAGAGAGAAAGCAAGGCATGAACAGTAGGGAGAAGAAAGGAGCGAGAGTACCAATGTTCATGACAAGCCTCTGGACTAGGCGACAGGAGATGACAAAACATTCCCAGGCCAACCAACAGAACACCCACAGCACAACCACTCACCCAGAAGGGCTTCCATTAGATTGGCTTCTTGTTGCTTAATGCACATACACACAGATTAGGCAGCAACAGCCCACGAAGCACAGCAAACAGACCTATGAGAGCGCTCCTAAGAAGGGAAACTGTCCTGAACCAGCTCCCTGACAATAACAGCAAGTTATGGTGATGCAAGTACAAGTTTTAGTGGTAAATAATTATACAGATTTGGCACACAGGTGAACTGCGAACTACCATTTAAGGTGTCCATCAGAGTCCTAGAGTTTCACTTGAGGAACAAAAGCCATGTGGCACTAAAAGCAGAATAAAGTCTGGTTGAAGAAAAGATTAAGAGTATGAAGGTGGAAGAAAGAATTTAGAGTGTGGAACAACCTCGCGACATCTACAAAATAACCCGGAAGTACAGGAAGTCCAGTCCTTGTCAAAGGCAAGGATACAAGAACCAAGATGTGATCAATGTGGGTTCCATCCCACAGGTAGGGAGACTACCAGATTTGTGTCTCAGTAAGAGAGGAGGAGGAGGAGGACACCCTAACAAGAATTAGAAAGCCAGTTACCGCCTGCAGGGAAAGATAAGCACAGCATAAAAGCCAAATGAGCTAATGCTTTGTGGCCATTACAAGGATAGTCTGGGTCATTAATAAATGATGAAGAAGGAGGTATTAAAACCCAAGTAGCTGGCTACATTGACCACCTTTTAAAATCTAAAAGGGAAAATAAAGGAAAGGCTAAACAATTAGAATGTAATTATGAACTTATAAAACACTTTTATATATATATAACCACACACAGATACTTAGCTGTGACAACTATGAACAGTACCACAAAAACTCAAACTTTTAGACACCTACAGTGCGAAAACATACAAAAACCCAGAGAAATCGAAATTATGACAGACAGCTATTCTCAGCAAGCACTCCTGGCAATACCTACTACTGCAGTTCCATGCTTTTATCTGTATTACCTCAGTAAAGTACCAATTGATAGCCATTACAAATGGGCATTAATAACTACAAGTAAACGCCTTAGGAAATGTAGACATACGTATCAGAGCCACTCCTTGGAATAAATGATATTATGGAGTTGAGTCACTGAAGACAAATAAGCAAAGAAGCTTAGTAGATGTAGCCACTAATTCCTTTATGGAAAATCTATAGATGAAAGACATTTAGACCTCAACTTCACAAAGGGAAAACACAAGGAAACTATCATATAAGCATGCAAATTCTACTTCTCCAAAAATAATAGTTCTATTAAGATAGGAGAAACCAAGCCCCTGAGACTCCTCAAAGATGATTATCTTCTCTCAACCAAAATGAGAAATGGGGCTTATAGAATATGCGCAAAATCTGACGCAGCCCATCACTTTTACAGAGAATTGTAGCAAGCACACAGCGGAAAAAATATGCTTAGATGTCAGTAAACCACTTGACTGTATCATATTATACAGCTTCAAAATTATTTAAGAAACCAGTTTTGATGTGGACAGAACATTGTACAAAAAAAACAAACTTCCAAAGAAAATGAAAATCATATACCGAAACTTTGAAAGCATCTCTCAAGGATGCAAGGAATTTTCTTACACATTCTCTTAAAAATCTTAGTTAATCATGCAGAACAGGAGTAAAACGTGTGTTCTTGAAATCTGTGGATGATACTAAATTTAGGAGCTGCAAGCCCCATCGAGGACAGAGAAAGTTGAGAAGCAGGCAATTAAAAATAAGGTTCTCCTTGGGAAAGTGCAGCGAAGACATCCAACAGGAAAATAATCTGAAAGAAATATTCAGTGGGAGTGACAAACCGAGGAGCCAAGAAATTCTTACAAGGTTTGCAGTGTGATCTGGTAGCAAGAAAGATTAATGAAACCTTGGCTGCACATGCAAAAAAAAAAAAAAAAGCCACATCAAGCAAGAGGGATGCAACAGCTAAATATGCCCACTTTGGGTAGCAAGCAATATAGAAAAAATAATCAGACGAGTCTGCAGTAATAAAATGAATGCAAATACCACTGGGATGAGACAAGCCTTATTTAGTCTAGTATGTGGTAGTACAAGGACACGTTTAAAAAGGAAAACAGGGGTTAGTGTCTGAAAGCTTTCTTCTAACAGCCTTTCTAAAGCCCCAATATTACAAGCAGACTCACAAGAGAGACTTAAACGACCATTTAAGAAGAGTTCACTCCCACAAATGAGATTAGTGGCAGAAAGCTGAAGATGTGCTTAAGGGTCTCCCACAGAAAATACCATGAGGTTGTTCTGCAAACACCTCTGCATGGACCTGGCAAGGTAAGAATATCCAGGAGTGCAAAGCAACTCAATACTGTGGCCAGACAGTGAGTCCAGGTAGCTCTCAAACAGGCTGAAGGTCATGAATTACTGAGCATATGATTAGGTAAATATTTGTTTTCTTCTAAGCACAACTTTCAGAACCCAACAAGATCGAAGAAGAGGAAGGTAAACCTCCTTTTGTTTGCAGAAGACATGAGAAGCAAACACATACACAGTATTAAAATTTGACTTTTTTTTTTTTTAAGTTAACTGCTTTATCTTAACACAGCATGTATTTCTAGCTTTCTTTAACAAAAGAAAAGCAATAGGAGTGTAGTGGCACTGCACCTCCCTCACTGGGACAGAGGCTGAAAAAACACCAGGCACAAAACTCTCTCCTCCTAAAGTCAAGGATCAGCCCTCTCCATGCAAAATCCATATATCTTCCTTGAATACTGATATATATCAGTAAACATGAATGCCAAGCAACTGGTCAAAATAGAAGAATACCACCCTAGCACTTAGTACAGGCATGTCACAAGACTTTGACTACCCAGTTACAAACTTCATAGCGCAAGAGCTCTGGTTTTCTTTGACTGCTGCAGCATACAAACTTCAGCCAAGTGTTTTAAAGGAAAATGCAATGTAACTAAAAGCTGAGTTGCAGTGTCTGCTTTGTTTTCCCATTCCTTTCCACAGTGCTTGACTAGCCCAGCCATGTACAGCCAGCCTGTCTCCCCACAGCACGGATCACTTCATGAGCATGCATTATTCACAGAACATTGCAAGTGCATTTAACACTGAGATTTTAGAACTCACAAACACTACAACTTCTAAACAACTTTGCCAAGTGATGTTTACTGAACACTCCTAGTGCAACACAACAGAGGCTGTGCCATTGGTTTGGCACAAACAGTGCTGCAGTCCTGTGATCTTATAGCTGGTGCCTTTCTCAAATACAAGATGGTTTTCAGGTTACTTCTGCACAGGGAGAAGAGGAACAAACATATGGGTGGCAACGTTGCCAGAAATATTCCAATTTCCACTGAGAATTTTTTGGATGCTAGTTCTAAATATATTATTTTGAACTGTGGATTAAACAAAATATTTTAAAGAAATACATATTCTCCTAGCAAAGTACCCATTTAAAGACCAATTTGCTGCTCTGCAATCACAAAAATGACAATTTTTTTTCAATCAAACTTTTCAATAGCTGCAGGTAAGTTAAATCTGTACAACTCCATTTTGTCATTTGAGGACAAAGGACACTAATTATCTGACACATGGGTTTTCACGATGGATGTAACAATGCATCAACCACCCAGATTTCAAATCCTATGTTTTCTCCTGTCCTTTCTATTCAATCACCACTTGCTCCGACAGTTTCTGTCAGGGTAACTGCAACCTCAGTTCTGCCTGGCACACTGAGTTTTTGCCATCATATTTCCCAAGGTTAAACTTCAAGGTTTAGAAACAGTTTTTTCCTCTGAGATGACCTTCAGCAACCGCCCCAGTTCTGAGAAATGAATGAAGTGTTCCCAAAACAAAGTAAATTTTAGTAGTAACCTGTAGCTGAAAAGAACACATAGGTATGTGACCTGCTTTAGGGACAGAGACTGCTAAAAATACTCCTGTCTGGGCAAGACTTTTGGGATCATGGTGATTGGGTAATTCCTTCTGGATTAACTATATACAAGATTTTTGCTTACCATTTAACATATTTTGGTTCAATGGTATGAAACCATCAAATAAGGTAATACAGGATACAAGATTGGTTTTAAGGGATCTGACCTACGTCCACAGAAATCAATGGGAATCTCTGCACCAACTCAGCAGAAATCACACAGATACCAATATTAATCTAAATATTAAAATCCATTACAGTTATACCTACAGATAAAAAGTCAATCAAATAGTTGACACAATCTGTCAGTTTCCCAC
Source organism: Cnemophilus loriae (assembly GCA_013397755.1). Classification (NCBI taxonomy): domain Eukaryota; kingdom Metazoa; phylum Chordata; class Aves; order Passeriformes; family Corvidae; genus Cnemophilus; species Cnemophilus loriae. Next base: position 273,685 of record VZTF01002539.1, on the reverse strand, counting down.
AGGAAGGTTATGTCCTCTACCTCATTTTTACTTACATAGCAGTCTACGAAGTGCACTTTGCTGATCTCACAGAGGTGCATAAGATGTCCAGCCTCAGAGGATGCTACAAGCAAGGCAGGATCAACCTCGAAGCCCACCCAGCCACTACCAAACTTTTACTGAGGCGCTACAGGGCTTGGGGGAAGATGCAAGGACCTCCAACAGAGGTTCAGTTCAGTTTAAGCTTCATCCTAGTCCTTTAACAGAGATTGCTCAAACAAAAGGAAGTCAAGTATAGCCTTTAAATGTTATCACAAATCCCAATACTTGCATAAAAATCTAACCTTCTGAACTTCAAAAACTGATCTCCCATACAAGTGCCTGCTATGGTCTTCCCGAACACATCACAAGAAGGATTTTCATCTCACTCATCTTGAATTGACCAAAGTTTTTCAGATTTCTTATCTATCTGACAACTCAGTAACAGTCTGCTGACCTAGATTTCCTAAATAATTTATTACATTCTAGACTCTTTATGGCCCTTCTGACTTGTCTTTTTGATTCAAGAGTTCAGCTTCTCTTTATCTGAAATCTTCCCAGCCACAGATGATCACTGTCCACCTTTCCAGCACCTCTTCTAATTCCTTTTGCAAAGTTCTTACATAAAATTCAAATGCTGCTTTATTATTTACTTAAAGAATTTTACTGGAGTTTGAGATCTGAAGAACTTCTGCTTCAACTGAAGCATTTTGGCAAATTTCGAACTATAACAAGTAATATTTTTGTTACTTTAAAAATTAGTAACATTGATTGAACTGCACTGAGTCAGTCTTCCGTATTGGTAAGATCAAAAACTTCTTCTGGGAGCAGTTTCAGATAGATTAAAATGCTTCACGTGGCTTAAGACAATGTTTATATTGTTGTCTGCAACACGTATTTACAAGTATTTCAAGCACTATAAATATTTTGCATCACGTGATGAATAACTCAGATGCTGTTTTCCAAGCTAAAATGAAGAAATATACAACTGTGTAGCGTTTCACTTTCCACAGCACTCTTTGCAGCAAATCACTGGCAGCTACAAATAGTCAGGACTGAGCAATACAGGTGGAAAGTGGCAGCCATGAAATCCCATGTCAAGCACTGCAGCTGCAACTCTCCAGAGCAGGGAGAAGAGCAAACCTGGTGAAGAACCAGTGAGTGAGAATGGAACTGTCAACCCACGGCAGCAGAGGTCTGCACCAGGACAGCCAGCCTTGACGTTCACCCTCAGGGTCTGGTTGCCTGGCCAAGCAAAGCCTTCCTAAGACCCCAGATGGCTTCTGCTCTGAAACATCTCTGAAAAGGTGCACAAGAGAAAACAGGTTTATTACTCTGTTCCAACAAAAGTCTGGCCTGGCCTTGAGGGGAGAGAGGCTTGGGACAACTTATCTGGAAAAAAGACTGCCTCTCCTCCAGGTGCAGACCTCCGCCAGGCTCACAGCTAAGGAGCTTGCTGCCTGAGCCCAAAATCTCCATGGGGTGACCCAGAGCGTGATGCTTCAGACACACAGCATGACCAAAGTCATGCCCCTCAAGCATGAGGAGGAGAGTGCCTTTAACCATATCCAGTGGGAACTGAGGACAATGGAGAGAGCACAGACCCACGTAAGATTCCTGGCAGGCTGATAACCACCGCCAGGCAAACTGTCACCAAGCTCAAGGAAATGGCAGTTTCTTCCTTGCAACCAGGAAAAACGGGACTGAAGACCGTTAAACATGCTTGGAAAACACCCAAAAAACCACAATGATCCTAAAAGAACAAAGATCTCATCAGATCTCTGTTCAAATCTGCCCTCAATAAAATGCTGTTAAAGGCTTGGATTTAATTGTTATTTCTGGCAGTGCACCAAGGAGTAAAATAAAGAGGTCTATCAGGCAATGTGGAAGAAGTTACTGTATTGCAAATCACTCAACACACACCAGTTCCCCAAATGATGAAACAAGCCAGTAGAAATCCCAGGCTAGAAATGAAGCTGAGGAACCAAAACTGGCGACTAAGCACACCATGACTCCAGGCCATATCCCCTGCAAAAAAGTGGCTGTGGGAGAAATTCAGGGAGCAATTTTCCCCCAAAATAAATGCTTGTCAGAGTCAAAGTACAACCCACTCCCTTCACTAAACAGTTTAAATTTTGAAAGCTTTTGTGACTATGATCAAAATAATTCAAAAAAGATGTGCATCAAGATGTTTTTATTTCCCACCATTCTAAACGCCTTTCCATTTATGTAGCCTGTTTTACCTACCTTAATATCCACAATCCTAACACATATGCTCCAAGAGCTAAACAAAATGGGCTACTTTTCTACAGATACTATCTACCAACACTCCTGCCTATATTCATACTGATGCTTTCACAATCCATCATAAAAGTTATATATGTTTCTCGCATAATAAAACATTTTCCTCCATGAACTACGCACTAATGGAATTAATCTTTAAAGAAGAAATTAGATTAAGATTTCAAGCAACATTTTAGCAAAGTTTTTAAAAGCTAGGCCACCAGAAAAAAAAAAAAAGTTGACAAAAATAAGTTAATTATTTAATAGCATCACCCCAGAAGGAGCTTTACTGCATAACTGTACTGAATAGAGAAGCTATTAATGATCTTCAGCTAGTTAGACACACTGAATTAGCACTGCTTTAAAAATGAATTGTAGAGCTTTCTGAAAAATACAAAATCTAAGTTTGTGAGAATCTAAACCACTACAGAAGTGTTGAAAAGTAGGCCACAGAGGTGCCTATTTACACAGCCTTGCAAATGCAGGAAAATTTTCTAGTTTTGTATAAAGTGCTGCTGACCTGCCTGTACTGAAACGATAATGGAAAAAAAAGTCTACATGACATTTTGCTGGCCTGTCCACGAAAGAAAAATTATTTTGACATGTAGCACTAGATAGAAGCAGTAGAGCAAATCTCTTTTGGAATAAGTAATGTAGAACAATCTAACTAGAAAGATGAAGATATCTGCAGAATAGTGGGAAGTTATTAATATTGTAATATATTTTTAAAAAGTAAATACATTTTTCCATCAGTCTCTACTGTTAGTTCTCTTAGAAGAACTCAAACACAAATCTTTATCCTATACCGTTATTGCTCATAGGTGTCTGTGACATTCGCAAGGTAACTCTCTTCAACTAAAAGCAGATCTCTTTCATTTTGGATAGCAGCCTTTTTTTGCTACTTATCCAATAAAAATAAAAAGTCCTGAAGATCACAGCCTTTTGGGGGGGGTTGTGATGTCAAAAGGAGGAGGCATAAGGCATGATCCATCTGTTTTTAAAACAAGTGGGCACATTTGCAAACATTGCTCTTTTGCACACATTAATAATATGTTAAGACCTTGTTCAGCATTTTGTACACAAAAGCACTCATTCCAGCAGAACAGAAAATAAGCCACTTTCACAGAAGCAAAAAAACTAGCTCTGTGCTATTCCCTGGGCAAGCAACATCTCCACACTGTCACCCACAGATGCTAAGGAAGAAGCTCTGCTCCAGATCTAATTCCCACCACCTTCCCTTTTTCAAGTTGCTTTTGGGAAACCTCCTTAGCGCCAAAGTGAGTAAATAACTTCTTCCCACCCACACACTTTGATAGGCTCTCTTCACTCCAGAGCACCCCAAGGTTACAGAGACAGGTAACAACCCTTTTTACATGTTCTGGAAAGCAAAAAGTATCGCAGTCTCCACCACGCTGTGGGAGGCAGATCCACCCTCACATCAGCAGCAGTCTGGTTCTGCAAGGGAGGTTACCACCACTGCAGACAGGACTGCTCATGCCTGTTTGGGCACTGCTGCCATCTACCCATACTGGCGTGGAGCCCTACTTTAACATCATTTGTGATCTGCTTAAGCTTGCTGAAAACTTGAAGGGCTGCAACAGAATCTGATAGTTTTCTTTTGTGTTACTGAGTTGTAGCCTTCCACAAGTTAGCTTAACAATCACCAAAGTCAGCATATACATATGGAAGACTGTGCATCTGGGAGACGGGCAGGCTGTGCCCTGAGATATCCCAATTATCTCACGGTTTACTAATGGTAAAAAGGAAAACATCTTGCTGCCTTCTGTGGGGCTGTGCAGTCCCATCCCCTTCAGCATCCACTGCACCTCTGAACTGCTTTAATCCACTAACCAGCAGAAAGCTATTAAGCTCTTCCCCTTCCCCCGAAGTTAATTTTTTGCTGCTTCAGTGAAATGGCACCGACACCAAAATAGCATAAAGTAAGCAACAGCAACAGGGAGCAGGAATGGGAAAGTAGCAAATCCCCCTTCTTGCATTCAGTTTTTGCCAGCTGCAGCTTAACTATTCATTGCTATTGCTCAAGACAATAAGTTCCACAGAAAAGGCTTTACTGCAGAGGGCTTGTCCTGTGTTAAGTAAACCGAGGACACAAAGTTCATGGAGTTCATGGCAAAGCACAGGACACAAACAAAGACAGATGTGCCAGATCACACCACAGGTCCTGTCAGCCCAATACCCTGTTTCCAACACAGCCTCTAAGCACAGGGCTGCAGAAGAGAAAGAACAGGATACACATCTGCACTTTCCCTCAAGCACATCTGTGGCCTTCAATACTTTCACTGGTAGGGATTTTCTTAGACTTGCATTTGTCCACCAAGTAGTCTCCAGAAGACCTTTTCCAGGAGTTCTCCAGGCTTATCTGCCTGAAGAACATGCAGAACGTTCTAGGTGCATGAAGAATAACTTCCTCCTGCTAGGACCTGAACCTGACTCCTTCAAAGTTTGTCTGACTTCTTGGTTCTTACATACTGGCAGATGAAATAGCTAAACTCTCTTCAAGCTAGTCACAATTTCACAGACCTCTGTGACATCCTTCCTCAACCATACCTTTCCCAGTCACATGAAACGTAAGTCACATGGAAGCCATTCCAGGTCTCTAATGACTCCTGTCGCTTTTCCCCACAGTTCTTTTAGCTGCCCTATATCTTGAGATGAAAGGGAGATGAAGTAGTACCTAATGCATGGACAAACCATAGATTTAGACAAGGCATAATAATGTTCTGTATCTTATTCTTTACTTTTTTTTATAGCATTTCATAGGATTTGATATGCTCTCTTTAATCACCTCTAAGCACAGAGCTGATGACTTGACAGATGTACTGTGGGATTCAAGGTCCCATGAGTAGTGACAGTTAACCTGGAATCCATAACTTTGTACAAAAAGTTCAGACAGTTTCCTGCTACCAGTGCAAATCATTTCACATTTATCTACACCAAATGCAGATATCTCACACTTTACTTTTAAGCAGTACCAGGAATCTAGAAAACATGTCATAAATTATTTGAGTTAAAATCTCCAAGTTATATGAACTACTGAAAACGAGACAGCAATCGTAAGAAATCTACTTGGGACAAAAAGCTGCTGAAGCACTCGACTGCAGAGAGCAGGCAGGACACAGAAGTCCTACAAATGGGACGGCACATGTAACAAGGAGTTCCTTTAGCCTTTGATCTTCCAGTTATTTGAAACCACGCAATGGCTGAATGAAAAAGGTACAAGATCCCAAAGGAATCAGATTCCCTACTTCTCTGCAGCAAGCTTCTGTAGTTCCCCTTTTATGACCACCTTCACCAAAATAAATAAATCATTTCTAAGTAAAAAAAAAAAAAAACAAAAAAAAAAAAAAGTAAACCAAGGCTTTTCCACGCAATTCCTTTCATGTCTTTCCACTGCCTCATCTAGAGTCACATGCTCAGTCCTGACCTTTCCAGATTCTCCTCTCTGCCTCACCACACTTATTCAGACTATCAAATTCATTTAGTGAAACCATCCTATCCTTTCACACTTGACTCTTTTCACAGACAAGCAGTTCATTTTCATGCAGACCCACTTTTAACTTCAAAAGGTTGCTTTGTATCTGAGCTTCTGATGTCCCTTGTTTAAAACACTTTCAAATAAGGATCTGAAAAGCGTTGTAGCTGGGAACTCGACTGCGTCTCTGTCCCTCCTCAAAAAAGAAAAAAAAAATCCACTATTAAACAAAAAAAAGTGAGAGGCCGTGCAGCCACCCAGGATTTCTGTAACTTGTCAGTAGCTCTCACAGTTCACCCGTGCACATCCAAGGTCACGGCCAGAGCTCAGAAAACTCAGCCCACAGCTGTGGGCCTGGATCAGTCTCCTGGAGTTACCTTCACAATGACACTTACTTTACCTTAGGCGTCCTGTGAAGTCATTCATTTCCACTTATCCGTAGCTGGTTAGAACAAGTCAACCTTTCTGAGCAGCATCAGAAGTGCAGTGACAAAGTGACAGACACCTGGTGTCATCCCCTCCGACCAAGGCGAGAGCACAAACCCATGTCGCACCATTAGCGGAGAAAGCCACTCTGCAAACACGTTTGTTCCTCATCCCAATGCACACAAAAAACAGCACCGCAGAACTGAGCTCTGCAAGTTATTTCACACCACGCCAAACAATTTAGCTTTCCTTTCCAATGGCTCAGACAACTGCATTGCCCCAGGCAGGCACTGCCCCCCTCTAATAGCAGCACCCAACACCCTCCACACAGCTGATACCAAACCATGAACGCTTTGCCCATAAAAGAATGCTTTTTACCCATTTCGAGACGCTTCAGCAATCATGTGAGAACAATTTAATTAACAAGATTATATGCAAACTCATAAAGCAATTGGGTGAAAAGATAGGGCCGAAACTTTGCTGAACTTACATCTTTTAAGCACACCTAGAAACTACATTTGTGTCCCAGCAAACTACCATAAAAACTAATGTAGTGGCTCTATTAATCAAAGCACTTTTCACTTTGAGACCACAAATACAGGAGAATACTTGTTCATAGCTCATTTCAGAACCATTTTCCATTTAAAATATTTATAACTCAGTAATTTCAGGTGAGAAAACCATACTGAAAAGAGCAGTACATTACACTACATTTCTCATTAATTTTCCTGTGAAACATTTGAGTCTCCAAAAATCTTACTTTTAAGTTAATTATGCACAATTTGGACACTCCAAAGTCAGGAATTCAGAGCTGAATCCCATCTAGTCACTCACAAAACCTTTATAATGAGAACACATTATAATCATACTCTTTTCTTGCTAGAACAGACAAAAAGGCACTATCATAATTTTTAAAACCACATTTGAATCCCAAGGAGGTTTGTTTGGGTTTTTTGTGCTAGGTTTTTCTCCCATAAAACTTACTAGACATATTTCTATCAGAACACCTTCAGCAATGCATCCAGAAATGCACCAAGTTAAAATGCAGCAGCTGTTTCCTACTTACTTTCCTCAGATTTTAAGGACAGGAATTTCATCTAGCTCTAATACAGAGAATTACCACAGAGCTTTAGAAAAAGGGCAAGACCGAGTGCTTCAGCATAAACATCTGCTCCCCTCCCCTCGAATCTAAATGGAAACGCAACAATTAAAAGCGTCACTGATTTTAAATAAATTTTACTTTCTTATATGAGACACTGCATCAAAACCACAGCAGTTAAAAAGTCAAACAATTTTCCAGCTGGCTGCTACATCCATTGAAAAACAAGACCAGTTCAAGATAATAACATGTCCTTTGTATTAAAATACCGGTCAAGCTTCTGACAAGGAGACAAATGAGTTTTTAAACCATTAGTATACACTCACGGAAAATTAAAAACAGTTCCATGGAAGGAAATTTGGATAACCGTGATATGCCTCTTCCAGCACAATACTTCCCTCTGATTTTTTGAGAGGTTATTAAAATTGGACTATCTCAGCTTGCTGGAAATTCATTTATCCATTATTATAATATACAGTTAATGCAGGAGATTAGATTAGGTTTTGACAAGTCTTTCACACTTCTCAGGGCAGCACCGCTATTTCTGCCTAGGTTGGTAACTTTATCTACCAGCTAACCTTTATGGTGCTGACAATCTGCAATTAACAATCTTTTCCCTTGCCCCTGATTCCCATCCCACTGCAGATGATGCTGTTGCAGTGACCAACATCCCAGCTCCTCCTGGCAGCCTGGTCCAGGAACAGGCCCACAAGCACTCGCCGTGCCCCCACACGTGGCTCCCTTTCAAGATCTCACAAGACTTGGCAACGGCAGCAAAACAGAGCAGCCTCGAAATGGAGGAGGCCGTCACCTAATGAAACATGACTAACAGGACTGCTGACTGTCCAAATATTTAACTGCTCTCCAATGCTGCAGGTCAGGTGGGTTAATCAAATAAACTCGCATATCCGGAAGGACTGCCCATTATTTCTGTTTTCTTTAAGTCCTTACCTGACTTTAGACTCTGATAAACTACCAAGCTCTGAGCAACTGTGAATATCTGCACATAAAACCTAACAAACAGACACTAGAGCTCTCTATCATGAGCTGAAATCGTGGAAAAGTTCTTTTAAAAAAAGCCATTTTGCTGAATAATATGACAACTCTCTTCAGCACACAAAAGCAGCACATGCTGATGAGAACTGACAACACCTACACTAGGTACCTGGAAATATAACCCATGTCACAGCACACAACTACACTGCAAGTGGGACTCTAACACACGCCTCTCCCAGACTTAACCATTAAAACTCATCAGAACAACAAAAAAACCAATACAGATGGACAAAGTAGATGCAAAGTGTTTTCAGTGTATGACAATGGAAATGAAAATAAATCTACGATTAAAATACAGCTTAGTTTCACTGATTTCTAACAGCATTTGTCTCCATTCAACAAGAATTTATGCATCATTGCAACCTGATAAGAACTTAATTTTAGGTAATAAAGCTTTACAAATTGAATTCAAAGGGAAAAAAAACCCCAGCATTTCCCAATTATTTCCAGAGCTCCACAACTACAGACTTCAAATAAAGGAACAGGTAAAGCTGTCACTATAAAAGCAGAGCTGACATGTGACCTCTGGATACAGTTGCACTAGCAAGCAGCTATAATAAAAATCAATATTAATTCCACACACTTCTGTTTTGAAAACAAAGCAATGAAATTCCCTCACACCCACCTGCCAAAGGGACACAACTCAGACCAACTTCGTCAAAGAGGATTTTTAAAGTCTTTCTACGAGCATGTAATGGATTCCAAGACTGAACGTGCACTGAATGTTCAGTGAACCAAATAACTTTTAATAGATTCCTCAGGGGAGTTTTTTTATATTTTTAAATCACTCCAAGACCTTGGAATGACAACCTGATTCAGAGGCAAAGAAAGGCTGTTCATGGGGTGGGGTATTGTGTTTCTTCTGGTTTTTCCTGAAAGAATAATAACAGTCATGTCTGTTATGTGTACTTAATATGTACTTTAGAAATGTCTTCATTTCTACAAACCTCAAACTTTTTAAATTGCTTTTGAAAGCATATACTAAGCAATTTTAAAGTTCCTCCCTGCAGAAATACTACACAGCAAGTACAGCAAGTTGATCTAACAGAAAGGTGGGAGGAACTAAAAGCTGGAATGACGCAGCTCACCTCCTTCAGCCACAGCTGCAAAGAGGTAGGTGATAGACAGCATTAACAAAACCATTAGACCCATATATGAAACCCAAATGTAGCACAAATTAGATCAGTTTTCACATTTCAGATTAATGACCCTCCCCTCCCCGGGCCCCTCAAACTAATGCCCACCTTAACAGCAAGGTCCCTATGACATGATGGCAGATGCAGCACGAGAAGCAACCATCCCTTGAAAGAGGAAATTTCTCCAGCTGAATGACTAAGTACGCAGGAAAACAAGATGAGGAGCCTCGAGCGCTGCCGTTTGAGTGTGATTTCAGCAGGATTAGGCAGAGCACGACGGAGGAAAAGCCTCACACAATGAGTCCTTTCATACATCAGAAACAAAAACTACCGTTAATCACACCCGCGATTCAGTTTCTTCCACTAATTCCTAGTCGGACATCAACAAATAAGGCAAAACACTTATTCTTGTTTGAATTCTATGAAATAAAAACAAATGAAAGGAAGTGATCAGCCCGTGCTGTAAAAATGTCGTTGCCTCTCCACCTCCTGATGGACAGGGAGCTGAGACAGGCATGAATGGTTGGGAAAGGAGCTTTTCCATAAAGCCCGTCCACAGAGAAGTCCAGAGTAGAAGAGTGCTGCATTAACAAGCACGAGAAACTTCAAAAACCAAGAAACAAACTCAGTCAAAACCTTCCTCTGTACAAAAAAAGACCCTGAACCACAATCATTAGAAAAAAAACATGTGGTGCACCACTTTGATTTTCTACCTTAGTCACTGGACAGAAACAAAGCATCTCTTTTTTTTCCAAAAGCAGCAAATAATTGCAAATCCACTTCTACATATAACCTATCATTTATCACCTCATCAGTGACTGCTTGAGCCTGACAGAATTAAACACTCAAGTCAGGCATTTCTGTTAAAAGCAATAATTACATCGTTACTACAATATACAATATATAATAAAAGTATAAACAAATCTATCTGGCAATATTTTTATGCACTCTCACTGAAATATCACTAGACAGTAAACAGGCAATGTTATAATAATAAAAAAACAAACAAACAAAAAAAAAACCACGCAAAAAACCCCACACCACCACCAAAAAAATCCACTTCCACCAAAGTATAGCTAACTCCAATTTGAAACTTACCTACAGGCAAAAATACATAAATTATTAGCATTATAGTGTTTATTTTAATTACACTGTGCAACAAGAATCCAAGAGCCTGATAACTCCCTTCAGTTATCAGAAAAGAAAGCCAGTATTCCAGAGCTCATAGTTCATTTATAACCTACACAGTTATGTCAGCCCATCCCATCACTCAAATGACAAAGCCAGAACGTCTGCATTTCTTGTCTCATCTAAAACCAACACACAAGTATGAGCTCAAAGAAAAACATGGGGGAAAACAAAAAAAGGCAAAACAGAAGGTCAGGAGATCCCTCACCTGCTCCTTGTAGACAATGTTTAAGAGCATCAAAAATGCACTGGTCTTCAAAGCTCAACTCTTCAAAGTTTAACAGGGGAAAAAAATACATCTCTTTAATTCAAGCTTACATTTACAAATGCTTTCCAGCAATGTAACTGCTGTGTAATGTATTCTTTAACACCGTACAACTCATGGTGCCTGCCCTGAACACTCAATGATCTAAGCAAACAAAACATAATTCATGATTTCTAGTGTGCTAAAGAGGTTTTTCATCACTGCAGTCAAGTTGCTGATCCCAGCAACTCTGTGCAAGTCATTTTAAAACAAACGTCTGCCCATCCACCTTGATGGTTCTGGCCAGTGAAGAAGCCTTTGATCACTCTTCAGCAAAATACTGCTGTGTCCTAAAGGATGCCCAGCTTTCTGACAGCAGGATGGGGGATCACTAGAAGAGCATGACAGCCGGCTGCCATGCAACGCTTCAGAACTCCTCATTTTATAATTAATTATGCTCCTTATTTCCTCCACCGGCATAAGAAAGAGACTGGCACGGAGGTTAGTATAGCAGCACGCTTTATTATTGTCTTGCTTACAAAGAAGCTGCTTCAGGTAAGAGCCACGGTAGGAGCCAAGCATAGTTACTAGCAATATCAGCCTACTCCCAGAGAGCTGCTGGGGTTTTATTGTGGAGGCACACATGCTGCACTTCCACGGATTTCTCCTGGGCACAGGTGAGAGGTGCCCCTGGCTACCACAGCCTTGGCCAAACACCCAGCCAGCCAGGGAAATGGGCAGCAAAGACGGCAAAGCTAAGCGAGGTATTTATTCACTGCCAGGAGGAGGCAACGCCTCCGTGCCAAGGTCAGCACCTGCCTGCTCCAGCGTGGGGGCAAGGAGAGCACACACTCACTTCAGTCTCATCCAAAATCCAGCTGCGAGTAAGAGACTTACACTTTGCACCCACCCAAAAACAGCTGCTGAAATCACGGCCATGCTACAGGCTTCTGAAAGCTCTCCCTGCCTGGGCCTGGCTGAGTGAAGAAGTAGGATCCAGCACTTATTGATCCGTGTTAAAAATGAACCCTCTGCAATGGGACAGACCCCAGGAAATTGGGCTAACTGACAGCCAATTCTAAAATGCCTTTTTTTTTCTTTTGAGCCAAAAGGCTTCAAATGAGTACTTTACCTTAACAGTACACCAAAAGCATAAAGTTTAGTTTTACAGGATCCAAAGACATAGTAAAATCCAGAGAAAACATGAAACAACAAGAGGTGTTAGGCAGACTCCCATCTCACAAGTATACTTAAGGAGAAGAACTTCTCTGCAAAAGTTTATAATCCCACCTCTGTGTCAAGACGCGGAATTGAAGCAGTAACACCATAAAATCTGCTGAAATACTTGTCTCCCCAGGTGTAATTCTCCAAATCTGCATTTTATTAATTGGAAGCTACTCATGAACAAGGCTATAGCAAGGAGACATTCACTATCTAAAATTCACGTTCAAAAATACATGCTTCATCCTGAGGTTAAGTACAAGTTTACGAGTACTTTTTTTTACCACACAACAGGCATTAGCATACATAGACTGTAAGGGAATTTTGGTGGTGCCAAAGTAGTCTCAACAAAACCACTGAGAATATATATTACAAAATTATTTCCACGCCTTCTAGTTCATAGGTTTAAGAGGCCAATTTTCTTTGTTTATGGTAATTATGTTTCATATTTCACTGAACTTTGACATGATAAATGTATTATTGGATTTTGTGTGCATCTTCTAGTCTATTTGTGTAATCTTGCAAATTTTGTAGTACAAGTAGTTAAAATACAACAGACAGTACATTCATAAATTACAGATTTTTCCTTAAGGTAAGAGAATTATTATTGATTCTGCAACAACTAAACCTTTGATCAAATTTGGTGAAACAAATGTTACTTAATAAGATATAAACAAACATAACTCCTTTGCATTTGAAGAAAACAGTAGTTCGTAAAAATGAAACAACTCCATCTAAAAACAAGGTAACTTTTTTCTCCTTTGCCCCCATCTCACAGCTTCGAAGTATGTAATATCTCAACACGTTCTTAACTCACTGTGTCCAAAAGGCTCCTTTGCCACTTCTATGGTTATTCTTCATGACAAAAGATCAGAAGCACAGTATTTGCCAAGTAAAATATATATATCTTTTAAAATATGTAGCCTAAAATCTAAACACTAGACTAGCCTTTTTCATACTTCTTAGATCTAATTTATCTTCCCAATTAATCATCCTATCAAAATACATCTAGGAAGAAGAAAATCTAACCCACTGATATAACAATTACCAAAACTCCTACAGAAAAACAGATGCAGATCATCCCACTCCTTTACCTACTCAGAAAACTCTCTAGGAAAATGATGACTTTTGCAAAACACTCTAAGATCTAATTTTGTGAGGAAATCTAACAGAAGAATCAGGCACCATCCCATGAATAATTTCCTGTTCCTAAAGAGAGAAATGATATTAAAAAGCTCAAGTTCCTGGCTGCCTTCAGCAGCAAGGATGACACATGAGAGAAGCATCCATACACGGGAGGGATAGAAAAGCAACCGTGCTCTGTGGATCTCATAAAATAGAACAGATGTTATTCTTTGTATACACACATGCAATTCGCTGTTAAACACAACACTTGCAGGACGGAAAAAACAACCAAAAAAATAAGGAAGAGAGGCATATGAAGCCAGTAGATAATTCCTCACCATGGTCAAGCACATGCATGCTTTGTTTGGTCTCGAGTGATGACCAGATTTCCAGCACTGCTTTTGAAAGAACAATGCCACATGCCCAGCCTTCATGTTTTTCCTCTGTTCAATTTCATGTGACAACTCCAAACTATAAACTTCCTGTGCCAACCTAAATAATTCCTCTTTCTCAGTAACGCTGGAAGAAAGTACTTACCCACTTGCCAGCTGCAGCTGAAATTTTGGGCCAAGAAATAAATGTCTTTTGGACAGGTTGTAAACTGGACACTTCTACGCCTGCTAAAGGACAAGAATAAGAATGGCACCACTCTCTATTCCTTCCCAGATTAATGGTATTGCTCTATTTCAGCTACATAGTGGATTGTACTTGATTAAAGAGTCCAAACAGAGCTTCCTCTGAGTACAGTGCCCAGTGTAGTGGTTTTGAGTTCGCTAGGAGATACTTTTGGAGATACTAGGAGATACTTTTGTCAATTTTGATCTCAACCAGGCTTTTTATAAACATTGCTTCCATCCTCTGCTCCAAAAACCCTAACTTATCTCTGTATTTCCGATCTTTAGAATAAAGTTCTCAGATAATAGAGTCCTTGAAGGAGCAAGACCTGTTTCAGCCTTTTTTTCTGCTAAGGCACAGGTGGATAAACATTGTGTGCACACTGACATTAAACAGCAAGTGCTCCACCTTCCCCTACTTGGCCTCCTTTCACAGTCCCAGGAGACTTCGACCTTCCTACAGACAGCAAACACGTGCAGGCACTGGTCACTAAGCTCTCATGATCAACATAAGGCGAAGACTAAGGCGTCTTTCCCACTGCCCAGAAAGATGATGATTAACAGAGAACAGAAGGGACAGGCTTTGTGGCAGAATGGCTAAATTAGAAATTAAAGTAAGAGACTGTGAACAGTTTAAAGACTTCTATCTAGGGCCGAGTCAATACTGGGTTTCTCTTCCTCCTGGTGTTGAGTGGTTACTGGGTTCCTTAGCTTTGCAGGCTGGGATTCCCCATGTGTTTCATCAGGCACCCCAGCATCCCCAGGTGGTACACACACATACACGTGAGACACACAGTGTAGCAGCATGCAACCCTGATACCTACACTCTACTCTTCCTCGTCCTTCTCCCATCTCACACAGGCTTCCCAGGTACAGGATATTACTGCCTGTTAACACGTTCCGATTTTCTGGGGGCGCTCTCCAAAACTCTGTGAACCTTCTCATAATGACAATGTCAAAGGCATGAATAAACCCTGTGTTGTTGCAGTGTAAAGTAGCCTTTTCCTCTTTAACCTACAATAATGGGCCCCTTCCCCATGCCGACTATTATACCATTTCTATTTTGGCAGTGACCTGAATTTTATGTTCACGAAAATGCTGCCAAAATGCCAGTTAAAAAATTAAACTAATATAAATACATAAAGATGAACATGTATACTGCTAAAAAGCTAAGTACTCTCTCCCATAGAAAACAAAAATAGAACCAGCGTTAGTAAATGCAGATAAACAAATGATGATGAGGTACATTAAAAGAAACATACGTCTCAAAATAAGCATCAGTACCATAAACTTCGTTTTAATATGAGAGTAGCTACATCTATCACCTTCACAAATAGAGCCAAGCAGTGCTTGTTCCCATTTCTCATTAAAGCTCTACAACTGGTACCTCCTGTATGCCCACATGCACCATTTCATTAAGCTCACTTGACATCAGATGAAGAAAGAGTACAAGAAAATTGCATATTCCCTGCCTAAAGTAAACTTGTCATTTAAACCTTGTGTATAGATAGAATTTGATATAGCACTGGCGCAGTGAGTCATTCGTCAGTTTTAGAGTTTGTACGACAGTATTCTTACATATGTTTTGCAATACTTTCCAGTTCGCTACCACCCCATGTAATTACAAGTTTTTACTGGAAAGGAAGCATATATTTTAGGTTTGAACATTGCACTAAGATCTGTAGAAACAACACTTACTTTTATGGTCAGATTTTGAGCAGAAGTAAATCCATAAGGTAGTAAAACATAAGGAGCCCTCACATACTGTACGAAAGATGAAAGTCGAAGCATTGCTTTTAAAGGAGGGCAAGCAATGATGGAGAGCATCACAAATATTTCTCAATGAATTACTCCAAACATAAACATAAGCAACTCTCCTGTCAGTTTCCTTCAAAAGCTGTTTCTTAGCTACGTAAGTTAAAACTACATTCATTCAGAACAATATATAAAACAGCCAGTAGCTACTACAAATGCTTTACTTGAAAATAATAGGTGATTTCACATCCTTCTGTACTGGGGCAAGATACCACATTAGAAATTTTCCCTACTGTCTTACCTTCACCTTTTAAGTTGCAAAACAGACATGAGTAATTTAACTCTCAACCCTGGTTTCTAAGAAGCACTAAAAAGCCACTGAAACAGAAAGATTTGTCCTGATTAATACTACTAACAAGATCAGCTCAGGCTATCATGTGGTGGCATCTCGCTCACTCCAACACTTCACAGGAAAGTTTGCAATTCTTCAACAGGCACAAGTCCCAGTTTTAACTGGCACACAGCCACAGGTCTACTGTTCAGTTAAACTTCTTCAGTCAGTCTCTTAAAGCTGGTTATTATTAGTATTCCTTTCCACTATCTAAATTCAAATCAAATGGATCTACTGAACTGCACATATCCTGCTATCTGATAAAAAGCTGGAGAGAAGAAGCACCCTTTGCCCAATTAGAGTCACCTGGTTAAGATTCAAGAATGGGCAGCAACAACTCAGGGTTTTTTTCCTCCCAACTGCTTATACTATGACCTAGAAGAAACATTTTCTGCTTAAAAGTAATGCTTAAATGGAGATCTATGGCTGAACATTATCACAAGGATTGCACTTACTTGACAGTCTGCTATTAGCCAACTCCATTATCGCTATTTGCAGTTTTTAAATGTACAGATTCAGAAGTAACTGTACAAAGCCTCCATTACAAGTGGATTTATGGAAAGCCACAGCAATAATCATCTTCATTAAGCATATCTTCCCACAGCCCTGCATTATGTGGACACAAAGAGGAAAACATTTCTTCTCCGTTACCCACAACCTTAGATCTTTCTCTTTATAATCACAAGCTTTGACTGTCTTCTCTGCTTTTGCCAATGACAATTATCTCACATTCCCAAAAGCAGGACTTAGTTTAAAAAAAAAAATTAAGAATACCTGTATACCTGTCAACCCACAACCAATATACAACATAGGATGGCTTCTACTTTGATTTTCCAGAAACTGACACTTTCACGGGCAACATGAATGAGAATAAAATGTTGTCTGTGGCTTCTACTATTTTGCTAATGGCCCCAGCCAGTATGCAGCCAAGACATATTCATGGACACACACATGCAAAAGAAAAGGGCTGATGGCAATATTTGTAACTAAACTGAATATAAAAATGTCTTGATCTTAAGTTATGCATTAACTTTTTGGCCATAAGCTGTTTTAACCCCTTCACACATGTGGTCATGTTGCACCCTATTTCAACAGCTAGATGTAGGCTAAGAAACTTGCATATTAAGATGGTTGGTTAAAGGTAGAAACTGAGAACTTAAATAATTCAACACTGTCACTCGCCACACATTCAGATCACAAACCGGCTCCTTTGCCACACAGATTTTACTCTTTGCTTTCGAAATTCAGATTGCTGATCATGTGCTTCACAGTACGGATATCTATTACTCCTACGTCCTCAGTCTCACAGCAAACCACCACAGCAGAAATAATAAAATCAGGATTAAAGTACACTTGTTCCTTCTATAAAACCAACCTCGTGAGCCACACATTTCCTGCATTATCATAATGAATGCAATGGACTTTATTTAAAAATCTGTTCTCAAAGCCTAACTGGCAGTCTTGGAACAATCACCCACTAACCAGACACGGAGAGAAGTCATTTGCAGCACAGGACCTTAGTAATCTTAAATTAAATTTGTCGTTGCCCTAGCATTTACCTTGAAAAATGAACAAAGGTGGTTACAGAAGCAGCATAAGGAAACTCTATTTGCTCACTGCCCTTGCACAAGTTAGCTGCCTTCAGAGATCTCTAAACCAACAAATATTCAACTGAAGCTTTGATTATCCAGTTATCGTCAGCCCAAATCACTTTTTACAGCTCAGTTCTAAACTTGACAAGAGAATATTGTATTTGATACTGACAACACGGCTTCATTTGGTTACATATGAAATAAACACGAAACTCCAAAACGCTTTAAAACAGCTGCCCCAGTCAGTCTCCTGGAAACAGACCACATCTTTCCCACACAAGAGGTTCGCGGGAACAGACCTTTAACAGCGGGTAAATACTTTCTTCCATTGAATTTAATTTACGCAAGCTATTTGAACTACTTGAAGTTGGGTCTTAACAGTTTGTGGGTGCAGAAACCACCGCGAAGGCAAACGCACCCGCCCACTGCCTTCGCCTCCCGCTCGCCCCAGGCTGCCTGCGCCCACCCCGCGCCGCTCCACGCGAGCCCGCCCGCCCCCCCGGGTGTCCCGCGGGGAAGCACTGCCTGCCCCACCGGCACCCCCGACCAGGCAGGCGGCACAACAGGTTGCGGAGGCGGCTGCGGGGCAGGAGCTGGCCCCGCGGAGGCTGCAGCCGCACTCCCCCGGGAGGGCGAACGGGGGGAGAGTGGGATGAACACCCCCACCCCCACCACCCCGGTCTGGGGAGCTGGCACTCCGAGAGCAGCGGCGGAGCTCCTGCCCGCTCCCGCCGGGGGCCCTTTGTTCTCGCCACCCAAGACGCCGCCGCCCGGCAGCCCCGCGCTCTCCCAGGCGGCGGCTCGCCCCACCGGGGGGGAAAGGCGCGGTCTGCCGCCCCCCGCTGCAGCGCCCTCCCTCGCT